>NW_019280566.1:0-383769 GCF_000648695.1 Onthophagus taurus
TCAAAAATTACTATCACACGCAATTTACTCTTAATGTTCACTGTTAAAGATTAAAATTCCTAAAGCGAAATCTACCATTGTAAAAAAACTCTAAATAAGGTACGAAAATTAAGTTTGAGAACTAATTGTTGACGACGCGACGTGCATAATTACCTTGTAAAATAAAAGAATGTGACATAAATTGCGAGCGCGTAAAATACAATCTCATTAAACCTAATTGCACCTCCTGGTATAATTCGATCGGTGATATTCCAAGAAACTTACCCGTATAGCAAACGGAGACCAACGTGTTGGAATGTCGTCTGAGAAGGGTGCTGTCGTTGCCCCAGGAGCACCGCCCGATTACTTGATCCACGTAATCGAACCCCGTTATAGCACTCATCTCCCATTGCAATTTTGACAAAATCAGCAACTCCCAACTCTGCAAGAGATAAGAAAATAAAAAAAAAATTAGTATGCTTACAAACAATTTATGAAATGGATCTAAACAACTGGTTGGTGTATATATTTGTTTTGGGGCTCATCGATAACGAGTTTTTAATTGGTGCTGCGGTCGCAAAACCACTTTTGCATGTCCAATACAGGTACATGTGACATTTTTTCGGTCCAAGTAAACATGTGGGTATGGGAAAAAATTATAGAAAACCCTTGTTGCCTTTTTTTCGGTATTCTTCTCAGTTACAATAGGAACGGAGGGTGAAGTTTACACCCTGAGGCAAGCTGCAGAAAAAGTCTGTGGGAATATTTTCTACGAACTCTCACTTAACTCTCTCTATTTCCTATTGTAATCAAACCCACATTCAAAAACACTTATTATTATTCTTTAACACCTCAATTTTATAATATTACATATAATTAAGAATTTTCTCACATAATTTAAAATCTTTAGCTCCCAGATTCCGATATGGGACCCTAAGTTCCGGAAAGGTGGGTCATAATACAACAATACAAAGATCCCGACCCTACAAGAAACCGGAACAGAAGACCCCATTTCTTTTCCCGTCTCATCTTTTCTTATTTAGAACGGGGTCAGGGGGATTCAACAAATAATAATAACTTTTTGCACGAATTCGCCGTATGGTCGTCGTTAAACCTACAAAACCGTGACTTCCCTATTCCTTTTCTCCTTTTTCTATTACCTCATCAAGCGTAAGAAACCCGTTAAAATCGTTTCTCACTACATCGTGAGAAAATCATCTGCAAAAATATCAACTTTTTTTGATAACCAATAAAACAAAATTCTAAGAAATACGTATTTTATTTCGTCTGTAAATGCGATTCAGATAAGATCGCGACGACACGATGTCGACCGGATATAAAAATGGGGCCACTAAGATTTCCGTGACAATAATTAGTCGATTACTTGACGACGGTCGCGTGCCGTCTTTAATTCGGGAAGACGTCGTAGTGGTTAAAGGGGTGCTTAACTCACCTTGCATCCTATTTCCTTTCAAAGAATGGAAATTGTAAGAGATTTTCACGATTATGAATTCAATGGGGAGATAGAGGAAGACAATAATTATAAATATCTTATTAAAATATTTTAACTCGACCGGTTTTAAATTAAAGACCTCAAAGAATGTTTTGTTAAAATCTGAATTGACCAAAAAAATCTTTATCGTCAGGTTATGGAAAGTACCCAAAGAGAATTTGAGAAAATCGATATGAACGGCACGGATCTTCTAAAAAACTTGAAACGAAATTTATTGCAACGTCTTTGCATTTGCTACAAATTTTGAAAAGAAATTGAGTTACTCAAAAATCTTACTTTTTCTAGTTTAAAGTCAGAGGCAGAGACAATGGTTTAGCCTCTAGTGTCAAAATCAGGACATGCACCAAACAATAGGAAGTTTTGGTAAACATTGATAGGTATTGGGAGTAATTGAGAGGTTCTTGAAGCAATTGAAGCCATTAAAAGGTATTTTTAAGGTATAATCTTGCATCCATGTTCACTGAAGTAACAATGGCAATAAGAAAGCAAAGATTGACCAAATCAGTCAAAAGAGTTTCAAATCTTTGGTTATTGTCGAGAACTAAATTAAGCTCTATGTATGATGGTGGTCCAATTATAGCAAATACTATATCTGGCATTCTTTTATACAAGGCACTATGATTGCTACAATAGCCTAAAATATCATATTAAGTTTATGGGCAGAAAACAACATTGTCTAAATGATGTCAGAACTTTTCAAATTGGAAATGAAGGTTATTGAGTTAAATTTAATGAGTTCATCGATGATTAGGGTTCAGAAAGAGAACGGAGAATATTGCAATATTTTTTATTATGGTTGAATATTTTCTGAAAACTTTGTATATGCCAAAAATGACCTTGGACTTGTTAAAACTTGTCTTAAGCTTTAGACTAGGTGTGAAATTTCAAATTTAACACTTACCTGAATATTTTCTGCGGTAACACTATTATCGGTGTAAGCACACAATAAATCGACCCCCAATTGATTGCAACATCTCAATTTGGAGGCGATCAAAAGACAGCTTGCCCCCAAAAGTTGAAAATCCTGCCGCTTAATAACACAAGCACACATGAACCGATCCATGATGTTGACAGCCAAGGGTAAAACGGAATCTTCACATTTTTGTTCTTCGCAAACCTAAGAAAAAAATTTTTAAATTTAAAAGTAAGATTTGTTTTATCAATAAGTTTCAATAAATTACCTCTAACATCCATTGAGTAACAACTTTTCTCATAAAAGGTTTGATGTCACTTTGAATGATAAAGTAATTCATTGAAGGTATGTAAGCTTTTTCGGCTTCTAGGAGATTTTTAATGACACGGTGATCGGAGAGAATTGTAAAATCCTTATCGCCTTGGACAGTTCCGGGAATTTCCAAACATGCCATATCCATTGTTAGAAATTAGAAAAGATCGCGCACTTAAAAACGAGAACTTTTTCGTGTGTTGAGGAGACCAAACCCGAACACTTCTTTACCCAACCGAAGACCGGTACGGAATGAATTCGAAACGAACGTTTTCAAACGAACCGAACTTGTCTTCACTTCTACGCATGTATTGGTTATGTTACGGTGAGTGTGCGTCACGTTTATGGATGTGTTTTGAAGCTTGTACGCATGCGTTTTTTGAAAATTATATTCTTTTGCACCTGGCCGCAACACCCAGCTTCTTTCCTCCTTTTTTTTTTTGAAATTGCATTCTTTAAGATTAAGAATATAATTATGGGTTATTTCTTTTTGATGATTATAAATTAATGTTTTACATAATTTTACAGAAACATGAACAAAAGAAAAGCTGAGATTTCTGTTTTAATATGAAGCCACATACTCTTCATTATTTGGCATTTTCACGAAAGTAGCACGCAGTTGAGTTATAAAACTGTCCATAACTCCATAACCTTGTCCAAAACTTTGCTGCTCTTTATAATCACCATTTATGATCAGCATATCTCGTGGTCAAAGTTTAAAAACTAACATCTTCTCTGGCGAACATCTTTTTCCTAAAAATTTTTTAAAAAGAGTTTTTACAAATAAATAATAAAACATCAATAAATATTTTACTACCTTATCGTGTTCTCACGACACATCAATCTAAGAATTATTCGGTTATGTTTGTCCAATACAAGATATTACGCAAGGTCAAAACGACAATACCCTGTAGTGTTTTACTTTTACAAATACGAGATATCGTTCAAATTTTTTTTAGTTCAAAACTTTTTTGTTGAGGATACACTGTGTGAATGAACGTCATTGACAAAACTGTGCGTGTGTGGATAATGTTGAACGCGATAGAGAGAAAATTATATGTCACAGTTTTGGAATTTTCAACCCCTTTACCCAATAATACCCGCACTAATTCGATATTCACACGACGTATATTTTTTAAAGGGACAATTTTGCCCTTATCTCTTTTTAATTGCCTTCCAAATCATAGGGTTATAACGTAATAAACCTGTAATTATAGATTTTAAGATAAATTTTCAATATTTTTATCACACTATCTTTTATTGTTCGATTAAAAACTGGGAATTTGATGTAATTTGTAAATTTTGTTCCTAAATTTACCTAATATTTAGATGAATCGTGATTCAGTTTAAAAGTGAAAACACTAAGATTAGGGATAAGAGGTAACATATTCAAATTTGATTGTGATGTATCAATCGGTTATCAATTATAGTCAGCAAAAAAAAATCTGATAACAACTATAAAGAAGAAATTGACAAAATTATCAAAGACAATGAACTAACAGCCGATCAAGTGTATAATGGCGATGAAACAGCCCCACTTTGGCATTGTCTAAAAACTTCAAGATTAGCTGGAGGAGAAGAAAAGTCAGCTAAATGTTTTAAGAAAAACGAAGGTTGATAGCTTTATTATGTGCTAATGCGTCTGGAAACTTTGCCTGTTCATTACGATACCCAACAAACTGCTTAGATGGCTGCATTACTTAAAGACTAGTTTTTACAAAACTTTGTCCCACAGGTTGAGAATAACTTTAAAAAACTTAAACTGCAAGAAGACAACAAAGCCCTTCTTTGGGATATCTGAAAAGCTCATTCACCAATAACACAGATTGTTTCTGGCAACATATTTGCAACATTTTTGCCTCCAAATGTTACCTCCTCGATCCATCCTATAGATCAAAGGGTTATTCAAAATTTTAAATGTTTTTATATACTTGTGACGTCACTGACTTTCAACAAAAATATAATATCAACGATGCCATATATGTTAGCACACTCTCTTGGTCACAAATAAAAGAAGTGACTTTAGCTCCAGATAATCATTTAGAAAATATACCTGAAGAAGAAATTGCAGAATGGGTAGATATTGATAAGAACGAACCAACTGAGGAAGAACTAACGGATGAAGCTACTTTATAAAGTGTTCTTAATCCTCAACCAGCGAATGTTGAAGAACAAAACGTCATCTTGGTAATGTAACTGCTCTATGTCCTATCATTTTTAGGTCGTGGGCCCTCTAAAAGGAAAAAAAGGAATATGATAAAAAATAGGAATTAAGAAATAGAAATCATATATACATATTTGTTTAAACAGTAAAACGATTTTTTTAAGAAGAATATACTACTGTTTACTGTTTTTCTATTTTGCAAAAAAGAACGTATAAAGATAGACTGCAATAAACTCTTGTGCTAATTTTTCCATTTGAATCTTTATATTGCCTAGTAGATTTAGAAAAATCTGTTCTGGAAAAGTTGTGGGATTTTTCGAACACAGAACGATCGATCTATGAGACAATGTAAGCAATAAAATTTAGAAAAAAAAACATACCTATTGTGTTTATGTCTACCAGGCGATCGGCCAGACGGCACCCTTTTCATCTAAAAATAAATAATAACGAAGCTTTAAAAACGACGTCGCGCCGTGGCGCGACACAGTCTAAACACTCTAAACAGGGCTAATTTTTAACGTCTTCGGTTTTAATTTTACGCACCGGTAAAGTCCCGAACATGATGCCGGATTATCGGAAGTCTGTTGTATTTGAAGACATTACATTCTGCATTTGTTCTTAATTTTTGCAGAACTTGTTACGTGCAACATTTATGAACAGGTTTCATTTTGCAATAACACTATTCAGACTACACCTACCTTTGATCTTCTTTAGCAAAATCTGCTTCATGGTACCAGACTGCGAATTATACACCTGTTCCTTCCTCTTTGGCAACCTCTGCATTTGCCTTTGTTCGTTTTTAATAGACTTCGTATTCTGCAGACTATCTCTGCTCTTCTTTTTTCTACTAGTTATTGTGGTCTTCCAGGGCCATACACAATATAATTAGATATTAATTTATTAGTAGCTTTATTATGGATGATACGTTACGTAGTTTGCTATCTTTCCACAATGTTGTCCATCTTCAGTCACTTGACCTTGAAGTATGTCCTTTAAAAGTTATTTTTCATTCTTCAATTTTTCCCCTTACATAATCTTCTGACTCTTTGGAAAAATACAGCAAATTGTAGATTGTATTTTCTGATGGAATGGATGTAGCTGGGTTGAGTTAGGCTGGGGTGGGTTCAGATGGGATAGGTTGGGTTGGGTTGAGTTGTATTCGTGTACATTTTCTTCCGACACACTTCGTCATCAGAAATCAAAATCTACTTCATGTTACCAGACTTCAATTTTTCCTCTGGGATAATCTTCTGACTCTTTGGAAAAATACAGCAAATTGTAGATTGCATTTTCTGATGGCTTGGATGTAGTTGGGTTGAACTAGGCTGGGTTGTGTTGAGTTGAGTTTGGTTCAGATGGGATAGGTTGGGTTGGGTTGAATTGTATTCGTGTACATTTTCTTGCAATACACTTCGTCATCAAAAATCAAAATCTACTTCATGTTGCGAATTATGCAATTGTTCCTTCCTCCTTGGCGAACTTTGCATTAGCCTTTGTTCGTTTTCAATAGACTTCGTATCTCTGCTCTTGTTTTTCTTTCTAGCAGTAATTGTGGTCTTCCAGGACCATACATTTTGATACATATAACATATAGTTAACCAGAAGTGGTATTTTACTTGGAATCAATAACAAATGTTAGTTGTTTACCAGCGGTATAGTGTAGGCAACTCCACTTAATTGCTAAATGTACCAACGTGAGTTATATCCTCATCTATTTTTGTTAGGAAGTGGAACAAGGATTTATTATTAGTAGGAAGAGTTTTTTAAATATTCTTTCTGTATTAATCATAGTTTCATGGGAAGTAATTTCTTTATTAAAAATGTGCTATTTTCCATAACGTTGGTAGTTGAATCTTATCTTATCATCATATACTCGCTATGTTCATAATATGTTCATGTATCAAAACCATTTTCACAGCTTTATTTGTAAGTATATTTTGTAAAGTAAATAGGACTTTTGATATGGATTTTAGAAAAATCTCATTTAACTCAAAATCAACTTTTATTCTCTTCCAGGATTAAAACTATAAAAAAGAAAGTATATTTAACAGTATGTACAATCGCTATAAATATGCATAAAAAAAACGTTGATTCATTTACACTTATGTTAAAGTCTTTTTATCCTTACAAGAAGTGCGTGAACAAAGATTAACGCAAAATACTAAAATTATTCTATAGAAATAGAAGTGTATAAAAATCTCTTTATCAAAACGAAAAACGAAAAGATTTTTTTTGTACAAATATATACATTGCTTATTTCTTATATTATTAACTAATATTACCATATATACATGATCACAATGAAATTAAAGTTAATACTCTTAGGATTTTTTTTTAATGTTTCATTTTTTTTAAGTATTTTCTGTATTCGGTTTGGTTTCAGCCCCTTTTTGCACATTTTTAAGGGTTAATTTAACAAATCCAGGTGGGAGATTATCGGGGATTACAATATTTTTTAATTCAGCCGCTGGTAAATTGGAAATAAGCGGTTCGAGTCCGCCTTTAGACAATTTTGGTGTTATAGTTAACGACCCCAATTGAAAAGTATTGTCTTGAGAATTCGATGTTGTTGCCGACTTCATTTTATTCGCCTTTAAAATTTCGTATTGTTCAGGTGCAATTTCAATCAATTTTCCTTTCGTAGTCTTAAATAAATATTTATAAGTTTTATTAGATTTATTAGTTTTAGATTTACCGTTTTTGTTTACTTCGCTTTTATTTACATCATTTTTTTTTACTTCGACTTTTTCTTCTACCTTTTCCTTCAGGGTACTTATATCCTTCACTGAAACCTTGGGGAGTTTTGTTTCAGGATTATTAATTTTCTTTTCTTTTTTAGTGGTCGTTGCTGTTATTATCATATCAGGATTTTTGGTGTAAATCGGCAATTTTGTTTGATCTTGTTGATCTATTTTAGGCGATGTAGACGACGATCGATCGATATCGATACAGATTACGTCGTTTTGTTTCGAAGAAGTTTCAGCGGAATTTGTTGGTTCCTCCATTGAGATTCCGTTAAGTATAAGAAGCTCCTCCATTTTTGCTTTTAGTTTTACGTCGGCTTTTGGAGCTAAATCCAAATAAACTTCTTTGAAATGTTCTACAAGCATTGGTCTTTGTTGGTGGAAAACTGTTAGTTGTACGCTTTGGCGATCACTTTCAGCTTTTAGTTCTTCAACTTCCTCAATTAACTTTTATAACAAATTTAATTAAAAGAATGTATAACAATTTATTTTTAATTTCAAATAAATATAACTTACCCATTTTAGTAAAGCCACGGTCGATTTTCTTGTATGTACAAAAGGTGCTCCTGTACAATGTTTTGAAGCCTCTAAACTTTGATCATAAACCATTCTTGCAGCCCTATGAGATACCCCCCTACAGAATTTTGTTTCGGTCATATTGAGCTCCCTTAATTTCGCTGGAGTGATCTCTAAGACGTTTGTAAAACCTGCTTCATTTACAACCTAAAAAAAATACAAACATATAATTCTATCAATCTCACTCAAAATAAATAAGACTCACATAATATCCGTTTAATAGATTTTTATTGAAGATATTCGTCGTTTTCTTTCCTGGCCCAAAAGCAGTCACCTTAATTTTAAATCCAGCCGCTTCTATAAACGACGAAGACAATTCTTTTTCAAGGAAATCAATAGCGTTCGTTTTATTTTTAAACTGCAACGCTCTTCCCGAATCTGGATACTTCAAAATAACAGTATCTTTTCCAACCTGATTTCCCATAAAATAACCCAAACCTTTTACGTTAGTATAAAAATATAAAACGCTCATATTCTGGAAATTCATTTTCGTAATATCAATTTCAATGTAAGTTTGAAAATTGTAATGAAAATTAGCAGCGTCGTTTTCAAAAATTTCCAAATCTCTAGTCGTTAGAATCGGTCTATTTTCATCTTCCTCGTCGTCATCATCATCACTTTTGTTGCCACCTTCATGATCGCTTTCAGTTAAATCAATTGTATGCACATTTCGTTCGGCGAAATCTCTTTTTTGTTGTAACCAAACCCCGGAATTCGTGTGCGGTAACCCTTTCATGCTATTAAATCTTTCCGTCGTGATTAATTCGCGATTTAAATATCGCATTAAAACAACGTCGTGATGTTCAGTTTGAAGATATGGTCCAATAAAAACGCAATTCGATGAAATCGGGGAAGCATAAATCCCAAAATCTTTGTGAGTTCGAGGATTAGTAGAAGTTTGTTCCGTTCTTATAGCAATCGTCATCTGTTTGTCATCGGACATTTTTAACACTTTTTGTAAATCGGAATATTTGATACGATAATCACTTTTATCTAGGGATAAAACCGAAAAGTCTGAATTCAATTTAATCATCCTCCATAACGCAGATTTTTTAATTAAGGGTAAACGCGCTCGAATCGTACAAGGAGGTATATTTTCAATATCTTTGTCGATTGATACATAATTATATTGTTGGCATTTATATTTTGAATACATTATTTTTCGAACCGTTGGGTAATTAAAGATGGGTACTTTTTCTTTTTCTGGTTCAACCTCATTAATTTCAATATTTTCAAATACAGAATCGTTTTGAATTGTTGATGTTTTAGAAACGGTGATTGATGACTTTACAGAATTTGCTGAAATAACTGATTTTGACGTTAAAGTAGTTGAGTTTGTAATTGTTGTTATTGAAATCGATTCTGTATTTGTCGCTGAATTAATTGGTGTGTTTAAAATGATTGGTTCATCGCAATGATTTTCTTGTAATATTATTGTATCTTGCGATAAATCTTTGTTCGATTTATTTTCTTGAAGCAAATTTGTTGTAACTTTCTTTTCTTTATCTTTATCTTTTTTCGAATTCTTTTTTTGAGAGCCATTTTTATCTTTATTATGGTTCTTTTTGAATGTTCCATGAACGTAACACAACATTTCGCTTAATTCTAAAATAACTTGAATATCGTCGTTTGGATTATTTCCGGGGATATTTCCGGTTATTAAAGCCCTAATAATTTCATTTTTTAATAAAAATTTATTGTGAGATCTCTCGAAATTCTTAACGTTCGTAAAATGTTTTGGTTGTATAAATAAATCTGTTATTATAATTTTTGGGGAGTTGTAATAAGAAGAGAACCACACATTAACTTTGCCTAATTGATAGTAATAAGCTAATGTTTTCCATTGCAATAAAATAAAGGTTGTATCATCCTTTTTTCCTAACATATTCGTAAATCGGTCTGCAATGTCGGGTGATGGATGGAAATAATGCGAGTTTTCTCGGATTAAAGGAAAAATCATTTTAAATCTTTTCATCGCTTTTGAATCTTCTTGGATTAATCTTATATTTTCGTCGACTTTTTTTAAATCTTCTTTAACGGAATTCGAAGCTTCCTCAACTTGCTTTAAATTTTCCGTAAATAATCTTATACTTTGCGTGATTTGGTTCGAATTTTCTTCGAATTGTTTAGAAGAAGATTTTAAGGTGGTTTCTAACTGCTTTATTTCATGAATTTTTTCGGGATTTATCGCGTCTTTAAATAAAGGGTTTTCTTTTAATTTATATTTCATAAAAACATCTTTCGTTGTGAATGTGTTTGGTAATGTAGGTGGCGGAAGTTTGGGTTTAATCGGTCTTAATTTCTTAGGTTTAGTTGCGACGTCATGTTGTGGTAAAATAATAGCGACGTCACCATCACCTCGAACAACCAATTCTTGTTTTCTTCGACTCTTTTCTGATGTAACTTTAATAAATTCGTTTGTTGGTGTGGGTGCTATTGGTGGTTGTTCCGGAGTGCGCGGTCTTCCCTCAGGATCAACGTCCATATCATGTTTGAGCCAAAATCTGTTCATATTTCGCACAAATTTGCGATTTCTCATTTTGATGAATGTTTTAGTTCGGTTTCTGATTAAGTAATAATCAGTTGGGATGCCTTTAACTCTGGAACAACTGTCAGAAATTGATGGAAATTGTATTTTCTTTGAAATATCCATTATTTTATTATAAGATGCCTCATCAGGGAAGTATTCATCGTCGTCAGAGGGCATTTCAAAATCGGATTCTTCACTTGGAATATAATCCGCCATACATTTACATTGACAATCATAAATTTTATGTGTTAAGCAATAAGGAACAATATCATCTAAATTAATCTTAGTTAAACTAACTTGCGAATTTTTTAATTGATAGTGCCTCAATTCGAGATCTACGTAACTTTCGGAATTTTCAACGAAATAATCGTTTTGTTCCTCATCATATTTTCTTGGTAATTTAGAAACTCTTCGATGTCGATTTGAACAACCACCAACAACGATCGTTTGGTTGTTAGCTTGTATAACAGTTTGTGTAAATTCTTTCTCAACTTTGGCTAAATTTCTTTTCGCGACGTTTTCAAGTCGATTAACGGCTCCTTCCGATAATAAATCAACTCCTGTTGGTAATGTTACTCTAATATTACCTTTTGAAGATTGATCATAGTTACAATTACATCTAAACATACACTCAACGCGACCACAATGTGTTAAAACCAACGAAGAATTCGTCGAAAGACTCCTACAAACGCAACCGAGCCGGCAAAAATCTTTTTGACAATTTTTAATTTCCTCTTTTTCTTCTAAATTGACTTCAATTACTTTTACGCTTAATCGTTTTAATTCATTACTGGTTTTATTTGATTTTCTTTGATGTTTTTTCATACGTTTGTCGTTTTGACTTTCAATCTTTTTATCTTCTTCTAAAAATATCGTATTTATATCGTTTTTAACAACATCATCTGCACTTTCTTTAATTTCAACATAATTTATCATTTTATCCATAACATCTCTACAAATATTATCGATTTCTTCATGTTCGACGATTTTGCTTGGCTCTTCTTTATTTAAAATTGATCTATCGGTGTTTTTCTCGCGTAATAAAATTTCTTGTTGATTATTTTGATATGGAACGTTAAAATCGAAACAGGTAATTTCTTTGCTTTTCGGTGGTAAAGCTGTTAAAGCGAATTCTAAACGATCTGAGGTGATTTCGAAGTCATATTTAGGCATTAAAAATTCAACGTAAGGATGAATTGGTTTTTTAAACTCAGGAACTACTAATAATTTAATTTTGGGTAATCTTTTTAACGTTGTTTTCCAATTTTGGTTATTATATTGAAGGTCGGCTTTTTTACAAAGAGGTCCAGGTCGATAACGTAAAACTGTCGAAGTCGGCGAATAAATGTTATTAAAAATGGAAGGTTTTGTTTTGATAATTTTCATTTTCTTAGGCGCAAAAGTCGAACATAAAGGCTTATTAATCGATTTAATATAAGCAATTATATCGTTTTGGTTTTTTGTAACCACTTTTAATTTTTTACCGCGGTATAAAACGAACGATGAGTTAAAATGTTTCGAATCCGCTCTAAGTAATTTAATATCTTTAAAAACTTTGCTCAAACTCTCGTTTCCCATTAATCTCCGTTTTTCCGCTAAAGTTCTCGGTTTTTGCGCATTCTTTTTCAATTTCCCATCAGGTTTTAAAGTCAAAATGCGTTTTTTCTGTCCTAAAGTTCTTGGGTGGAACAAATTTAATAAATCCTTGTCGGGTTCTTTTGGCGATGTTTGCGCTGGGACGATTTCAGTTTTCTTAATTTCTTTTACAGGTGAAACTCCTGATTCTAAAGTTGGGATTTTAAAGCTTATATGGAGATCAGCTTCTTCAAGGAAACCATCTAAATTACTACTCGAAAATGCCGCTTCTGATGAATTTGAATTATTTAATTTTAATTTGTTTTGATTTGAGACAGAAAACATTTTATTTTTCCACCCCTTTATTTTTGTAATATCATTCGTTTTTGTTGGTTTGATCATATATTGTTTATCCTCCATTATTTCATCTTCGAGTTTATTATTATCTGGAATGATTTCACAGCCTCCACGAACGTCAACAATCATAATATTTTTTAACCCACTCGGTTTCTCCTCAGTTTCATCCATTACTTTATCATCTTCTGATTTAATGAATGAAGAACTTGTACTAGGGAGTGGTTCATTATTCAAATTTCCAATTCGATTCTTTAAAGTTTCTGTGATACTTTTTGCTGAATTACTTTTACTCTCTAAATTAGAATCGGATTTTTTATCAAAATTATTTTCCATCATAATATCACATCGATTTTGTAAAATATCGTTCGATTCGATTTCCACGTTTTGATCTTCTGCTAATTGCATCAATTCGTTGATGATTGTTGACCATTTTTCGCCAGTATAACGCTTTTTGCTTACAATTTTATCTTTGGATGGTTTCACCGTAATTGAATATTCGGATCTTCTCGATCTTAATAATTGGAGTTGTTCCATAATTTGTGATCGAACCGTTTCGGGACTTTTATATTGAGCAATTAAAAATTTTCTATCAATCTTTTTTTGTTTGAGAATTTGTTTTCGGAATTTCCTCGATTTTTGTAAGAAATTTAATCGTCGAGATTTCGAAATCGTTTTAAATTTATATGATTTTTTTGGATAATCTTTCTCGGTCCAATCGGCTTTATTATTTAATGTATATGTATGATCAAAAAGTTCACTACAAATTTTGTGGGGTACAAAATCCATTTTACTACTTTTTGGAATTGTATTATCTAATTCTTTTTGTGTCTCAAATAAGTTTTCATTATTTTTTTCACATTTATCATCAGTTTTACTGATAATATCATTGTCTAACTCCATTTTTTCATCGAAACCATTCGATTTTTCAGATTTTGAATAATCTTCTTTAGATTCATCTTCGTTGTGATTTATTCCATTGGTTTTAACATCCTCTTTATTTTCAAGATCACCTTTTTTCTCTTCATGATCGTCTACATCCATTTTCTCTTCACATTCATCATTTTTCTTTGGTTCTGCCACATCACAATCTTTAATTATATCTGCAGAGTCTTCATTATGACTTATTCCATTAGAATTCACAACTTGTTTAGCTTCAAGTTCATTTTTTTGCTTAAATTCATTGAGTTTTGAGATGAGATCTTCACAACTCCATCCAGTTTGAAGTAATAATTGTTGAATATGATCCATTTTTATACTAAAAAAAAATTTTATTTATTAAAATGTGTTACAAATTAGGTATTTTCTTAAAATACTATTAAATATATCAAAACAGCCTTGCCTATAAACTATTTATAATACGATTTATTCTATTTATTTAGAGATATAATCTCATTATTTTACTACGTTACTGATTGTTTATATGCCAAATATCGAAAATCTGTTATAAGCTGAGGTCGCTTGCGGACGAAGGTCTGGATTTTCAAAAAGAACGGTGTAATGAACCTCATATCATCCCTAATGATATTAAATATCAATATATTGCTACCGTATTGGTTGCTTATATGCCAAAGCATTGGTATCTTCTTATAAGTCGAGATTGGTTGCGGCCGAGGCCCCAGATTCACAAAAAAAACTCTTTAATCAACTCTATATCATCCCTAATGATATAATACCATTATCTTACTACGTTACTGGTTGTTTATATGCCAAGTATCGATCAAATCTGTTATAAACCGAGGTAGCTTGGGGCTGAGGGTTTGGATTTTCAAAAAGAACGGTGTAATGAATCCTATATCATAAAATATCATCCCTAATGATATTAAATATCATTATATTGCTACCGTATTGGTTGCTTATATGCCAAAGCATTAGTATTTTGTTATAAGCCGAGGTCGCTTGCGGCCGAGGCTCTAGATTCACAAAAAGAATTGTTTAATCAACTCTATATCATCCCTAATGATATTAACTTACTACGTTACTGATTGTTTATATGCCAAGTATCGAAAATCTATTATACATAAGCCGAGGTCGCTTGCGGCCGAGGCTTTGGATTTTCAAAAAGAACGGTTTAATGAACCCCATATCATCCCTAATGATATTAAATATCATTATCTTACTATCATATTGATTGCTTATATGCCAAAGCATTGATATGTTCTTATAAGCCGAGATCGCTTGCGGCCGAGGCTCTAGATTCAGAAAAAAAAACTCTTTAATCAATTCTATATCATCCTGAATGATATAAAACCATTATCTTACTACATTACTGGTTGCTTATATGCCAACGCATTGATTATGTATTATGAGCCGAGGTCGTTTGCGGCCGAGGCCTAGATTTACAAAAAGAACGGTTTAATAAATCCTATATCATTCCCAATGATATTAAATACCGTTATCTTAATATCATATTGGTTGTTTATATGCCAAAGCATTGATTATGTATTATGAGCGGAGGTCGTTTGCGGCCGAGGCTCTAGATTTACGAAAAGAACGGTTTAATAAATCCCATATCATTCTCAATGATATTAAATATCGTTATCTTAATACCGTATTGGTTGTTTATATGCCAAAGCATTGATTATGTATTATGAGCCAAGGTCGTTTGAGGCCGAGGCTCTAGATTTACAAAAAGAACGATTTAATAAATCCCATATCATTCTCAATGATATTAAATATAGTTATCTTAATACCATATTGGTTGTTTATATGCCAAAGCATTGATTATGTATTCTAAGCCGAAGCTCTAGATTTCCAAAAAGAACGGTTTAATGAACTATTTATTTATCACTAATGAGTTGAGAAAAAATCATTCTTCCGCCACTACATATAGAACTTGGGCTAATAAAACAGTTTGTTAAAGCTTTAGATAGGAATGGCGATTGCTTCAAATACAGGATGTATCAGGTATGAGTAGAAAAAATGTGAGGGGTCATAGGTCTCCTCCTTCTGAATAAAAAATTCTTATAACACAATGTCGCATTCTTTTCCTTCTTAAGATATAATACGATAAAGTTAAGTATTAACACCCTGTATATTTGTCATTTATTTCCTGGTAACAGTATAGAATAGGTAAAAGGAGGAATTCTTGATGGGCCCCAAATCCGCACTCTTATAAACAACGATAATTTCACACCACATGACTTAAGTTGAATTGGAAGGATGGACAAGCTTTGTATCAAAAAATTTTTTGTGGGATCATGAAGCTGAAGATTATTTCGAAGGTGTAGACAGAATTTCCACAAATTAGAAGCTAATATGAGTGTCAAATAGCATTATTTGCAGTGATTATAGCAAAGAACAACCGGAACGATTCCACCAGGACATCAAGGTTATGGAGGAAAAATACCAAGGTTGTTCGGATCGCCATATGATGGCAAAATCCTGCTGGAAGTTGCAAGGAGACTTTCTGGATCAAAAACACCATAAAAAATTCCTATACAAAACGTTTTTTTAAGTGTTATTGACATGTTTTTGTTTTTTATGATTAATTTTATTATTTTTTGTATNTCATATTGATTGCTTATATGCCAAAGCATTGATATGTTCTTATAAGCCGAGATCGCTTGCGGCCGAGGCTCTAGATTCAGAAAAAAAAACTCTTTAATCAATTCTATATCATCCCTAATGATATAAAACCATTATCTTACTACATTACTGGTTGCTTATATGCCAACGCATTGATTATGTATTATGAGCCGAGGTCGTTTGCGGCCGAGGCTCTAGATTTAGAAAAAGAACGGTTTAATAAATCCCATATCATTCTCAATGATATTAAATATCCTTATCTTAATATCATATTGGTTGTTTATATGCCAAAGAATTGATTATGTATTCTAAGCCGAAGCTCTAGATTTCCAAAAAGAACGGTTTAATGAACTATTTATTTACCACTAATGAGTCGAGAAAAAATCATTCTTCCTCCACTACATATAAAACTTGGGGTAATAGAACAGTTTGTTAAAGCTTTAGATAGGAATGGCGATTGCTTCAAATACAGGGTGTATCAGGTATGAGTAGAAAAAATTTGAGGGGTTATAGGTCTCCTCTTTCTGAATAAAAAATTCTTATAACACAATGTTGCATTCTTTTCCTTCTTAAGATATAATACGATAAACTTAAGTATTAACACCCTGTATATTTGTCATTTATTTCCTGGTCCCAGTACAGAATAGGTAAAAGGAGGAATTTTTGATGGGCCCCAAATCCGTACTCTTATAAACTTACTTAAGTTGAATTGGAAGGATGGACAAGCTTTGTATCAAAAATTTTGTGTGTGGCATCATGAAGCTGAAGGTTATTTCGAAGGTGTAGACAGAATATCCACAAATTAGAAGCTAATATGAGTGTCAAATAGCATTATTTGCGGTGATTATAGCAAAGAACAACGGAAACGATTCCACCAGGACATCAAGATTATGAAGGAAAGATATCAAGGCCGTTCGGATCGCCATAAGATGGCAAAATCCTGCTGGAAGTTGCAAGGAGACTTTCTGGATCAAAAACACCATAAAAAATTCCTATACAAAACGTTTTTTTAAGTGTTATTGACATGTTTTTGTTTTTTATGATTAATTTTATTATTTTTTGTATAAATGGATTGCCTCTATCTTAAAAAGTAGAGTCAATTCAACAAAAAGATTATTATTTTCGTATTCAGGAGACCAAAATGACCTAAAATTGACTAATAAACCCCATGCTGTAAAATTAGTGTTGCCCCAAGATCTTCCAGGTCTGAAACTACTTTGTTCCTCTTCCTCCTTAATTTTCCTTTCTTTCCTAATTTCAGGACTCTTCCATATAACCTTCCAAGCAATTACATAAAGTATGTATAATTGCTTTATTCTTATGACTAATTTATATATTATAAAGCTTAAAAAAGTATATGTTAACCATCGGAACACAGAGTCTGATCCTATATTGGGTAGCAAAAGTGGTTCATTTCCTCCAAGATCTTCTTAATAACTCATTTTACCCCTGCATATAGGAAATGCATCGCATGGAGGAACCACCTTATTGTATTAGCTCAATTTCAACTATAATCGGAGAGTTTACCATCTCTTAACTCTTTTTTATCCTTAAATTCCATTAAACCAAAAATATACGTTTCAAAATACTTCTACATCATCATTTTAATTCATTAAGTTTTAAAACAAAGCTTAGATTCATTATTTGAGAGGAGAAAAAAACAAAGCTCCAAAAGTGAGGTTAGGATTCACACCAACGACAAAAAGTTTCATAAAACATAATAAAAAAGCTAGTTGTAGTTTAGTTCCGTTTTTTTGAGCTTTTTCAATACGAATTAAATGATTATTTCTTAATTACAACAATTTATTACCTAATTATTTAAGTAATTTTTTTTTGGTTAATATTAATACATTTTACCTTAAAAACACAACAAATTAAAACAGATTTAATTTAAATTGATAAAATAACCAACTTATTCGAGTTAAAACGTAAAATCAACCAAAAAAAAAATGAAATTTTTTTTAATTGTCAAAATTTTGAAATTCCCGCCATCTTTAGTTCATAAATAAACCCATAAAATTAAAATGCGTTTGAATTATTTCTTGTTTTTAAATTTATTTTTAAACGAAAACCGTAATTAAATTGTAAATATTACGCAACGATCAATAAATGTTTAAAAAAGATATTTTAGTGATAAATTGGTGATTATTGAATGTTTTTTGGATTGAATAGAATCGATGCGCGCGCAGCAAGTTTACCAGTGAAAAGTATTCGATAACAAAAAACCCTCAAACGAACCGATTTTATTAACAAGGCGACTTTAATTTAATAAAATGGAACCAAAATATAACAAAGGGTTATAAAATAGAACATATATGGTTACTTACTCGTTTGGGAAAGGGTTATTTCGTTTCACAACCGGCGTCTTCGCAGGTTACCTGCCGTCGATGTTTATACGCGATCACATCAACTCGTGCACGTCCAACTAGGATTTTTCTTATTCGGTTTTGCTAAACAACTGCATTCAGATTAATTGATTAAAAAACTGATTAATTAGGTGGGAAATGGGTTTATTTGGGCCTTACCTAGTGGAAATTTGTGTTAAACAGGTTTTTATTTCGGATTCTTAACACACAAACGTCTGATCGTTTTTCCGATTTGTCGCCATGTTGAATTTGACCACCATTTTGTCGACTGAACCAGTAACCAAAATCAAGATGGCCGATGACTGATTTTCAAAAGAAAAGAAAAATTATTAGTAACTTAAAGATTTGAAAATGTTTTTAAAATTTTGATAATTATAGATTCAATAACAAACTTTTTTAGGTTTTAGGGATTGTTGAGTTTCAAATGATTTTGTTTGTTTGGTTGTGGTAGAACTTATTTGTGTTTTTTTTTATATAAACAATTGTTATAGTTGTCTTTAAGTTGGTAGATAGTTTTTTTTTTATATTTGACGTTTGACAAATTTTACACATTTTTTTTATAATTAATATTGAATTAAAATAAACAATTTTTTTTAACAAATCGTTTGTAATCATTTTATCCAACAACAATTAAATACCTAATAAATTCCTCCATTTCATCCTTTAGTAATTAACCATTAAAAATTAATTAATACAAAAAAAAAATAGTTACCAATCACAACAATTTCTTCAAACTCACTAACTTTTCATTAAAAATAAACAAAACGTAATGAAAATCAATACTTTTTTGAATATATAAATTAACCACAAAATTCACCTTTTACCACTTTTGACATTAAGCTGTCAAATGATTAAACGTCAAAAATGAGTTCACCTAACCTACAATGCAATCGTCAAATGGTAAACAAAGAAATTTCTCGTAAAATACTGAAATAAAGCGATTTTTTTCTAGATTTTTTATGCGTAGATTGTAGAGAAAACTTCGGAAGTGCTTCGGAGTTATTAAAACATTTTGCCCAACATGTTTCCACGGACATATTGAACAATTTAAAGCATGAGGAGAAGTTAAACAAAAAACAAAACGTTCCTGATTTGTACCCAATAAGTGTTTATAAGCAATTACAGGATGGGGATCAAACGAAACCGAAGGAAACCGACGGTTTTAATCCGTTAAAGTTTTGCGAAGTTACAATGAATGATAATTTTCAAAATGGGGAAGGTGAAGATGGTGTAAAATCGGATGATGACGATGATGATGATTCCGATTCAATTTCTTCCAAATTTCAGTGTAAGTTTTGTGGTTACAGTTGTATGAAAGGTAGTTTATTAAGAAGCCATATGAAATATCATAAACACGCCAAAATGTCAGATATCCCTGGTTTGAATCCGATGAAAATGAAGTCAAGGAAACAGGAAAAGTGTAATATAAAGCGGAAAACGTATGGAACCAAATTGTTGCGCCAAAGCAATGAGTTGCTGTGTACATAAAAATGTTTTGCTCAAAAAAACTAGTATTTTTACCAAAGTCGTATTTACAAAAAAAATCTTCAAATATTTAATAAAGCATTTAAATGAGAAGAAATAAGTGTTGCAATGGTTTACTTAATTTTATGTGATTTATTTATAGTCATATAATGGTTTATTATTTTTAATTTTCATAATATATTAGTTGTATTTACAATCTTGATTTTGTCATATTTTAATATACATTTTATTTAGGTGAATATGTGAACTTGTTTTTAAAATGTTTGTTTATGTTAAGGTAGTTCTTAGAAAATTTGTATTTTCATACAAAAGTATTCTATAAGTGTACTTAAAAAAAAGAAACAGATATTTATTTAATACCATATTTAAAAAGAAAACTAGTCATGATTCTGCAAAATTATATAAATAGAATAAAGAAAAATATATTGAGTTTATAATGATTATAGATATATTTATACTTTATATTTGTACTTAAGGAATAAAGTGCCTAAATATACTCAGTTTTTTTTTTGCTCAACTGAAGGAATAGAGATTATTTTGGAAAAGGGTTATAAAAAAAGATTATATCTTTTACAAATATATTTCTAACAAATTTCCGTAAGTGTATGTTCAAAAAAAAATATAGGACAAAAAATTCTTGATTATGAAGTCAAAATAAAATCGAAAAAACATGTAATAATCATAATATTTGCTGATAGAAACATCTACTTGTACATTCAAAAAACTACTTAATGCTTATTATAAAACCTAACCACTAAACAGTTCATTGGAACCAGACACGAAAAAAAAAAATTTTATTCTAACGCAGCATCAATCATCTTCTTTTACTTTCCACAGGACGTCTACTAGTAAAAATTAATTAAGGAAACAATCACAAAAATAAAAAATTCTAATTATTTTTGTAACACCGTAAAAAAGGATATTGTTTTTCTCGTAATTCGACTCTGTCATGAGATCGTTCTCTTGTATTATATGGAGATTTTTCCTAAAGAATAAAATATTATTAAAAATAAATTAAAAGAAATCTATATCTAACCCTTGAATGATGATGTTTTTCCCTTGTGTTATGAGGAGATTCCATTAAATCTCCATTTTGATGAGATATTTTATTCTTCTCATCATCTCTTCTTCGTTTCATCTCCGCTTGAATCATCGCTTCTTCAGCACGATCCTTCCAAAATAAATCAAAGTTAATCAAAATCATAAAAAATATAATAAAAATAAACAAAAAAAAATGTGTATTGTGTACTTGAAGAATGTTATATGTAGTATAACGATTTCTCTTTTAAATATTGTACGTTTAATTCACTTTCTACGATATCAAAAGAACGATATCATCTAACATTGTAGAGATCGCTTGTGGGTGAGGCGCAAGAAACTGTTTTATACCAGCTTTGATATAATTATTATATAATTAAATAACCAGCGCCTCGCCCGCAAGCGACCTCGGCGAAGTGTGGATAAACGATTTCTTTTTCAAGTGTTGTTTATTTTCTAAGATATCAAATGAACGATATCAGCTAACTTCGCCGAGGTCGCTTGCGGGCGAGGCGCTAGAAACTATGCTTTATACTAGCTTTGTTGATATAAATACATAACCAGCGCCTCGCCCGCAAGCTACCTCGGCGATGTGAGGGAAAACGATTTTTTATTCAAGTCTTATTTGCTTTCCAAGACATCAAATGAACGATATCAGCTAACTTCGCCGAGGTCGCTTGCGGGCGAGGCGCTAGAAACTATGTTTTATACTAGCTTTGTTGATATAAATACATAACCAGCGCCTCGCCCGCAAGCTACCTCGGCGATGTGAGGGAAAACGATTTTTTATTCAAGTCTTATTTGCTTTCCAAGACATCAAATGAACGATATCAGCTAACTTCGCCGAGGTCGCTTGCGGGCGAGGCGCTAGAAACTATGTTTTATACTAGCTTTGTTGATATAAATACATAACCAGCGCCTCGCCCGCAAGCGACCTCGGCGAAGTGAGGATAAACGATTTCTCATTCAAGTGTTGTTCACTTTCCAAGACATCAAATAAACGGTATCATTTAACAGAGCCGAGGTCTGAACCTAAGTTTTACACCAGCTTTGTAATTACATAACCAGTGCCTCGCCCGCAAGCGATCTCGGCGAAGTAAGGATAAACGATTTCTTATTTAAATGTTGCTCACTTTCCAAGACATTAAATGAATGATATCAGCTAACCTCGCCAAGGTCGTCTGCAGGCGAAGGGCTAGAACTTATGTTTTATACCAGCTTTGTTGATATAATTACATAACCAGCGCCTCGCCCGCAAGCGACCTCGGCGAAGTGAGGATAAACGATTTCTCATTCAAGTGTTGTTCACTTTCCAAGACATCAAATAAACGGTATCATTTAACAGAGCCGAGGTCTGAACCTAAGTTTTACACCAGCTTTGTAATTACATAACCAGCGCCTCGCCCGCAAGCGACCTCGGCGAAGTAAGGATAAACGATTTCTCATTCAAATGTTGCTCACTTTCCAAGACATTAAATGAATGATATCAGCTAACCTCGCCAAGGTCGTCTGCAGGCGAAGGGCTAGAACTTATGTTTTATACCAGCTTTGTTGATATAATTACATAACCAGCGCCTCGCCCGCAAGCGACCTCGGCGAAGTGTGGATAAACGATTGCTCATTCAAGTGTTGTTCACTTTACAAGACATTAAATGAACGATATTATTTAAAATCGCCGAAATCGTTTGCGGGAGAGGCACTAAAATCGATAGTTAACTTACTCTTTTTCGAACCAACTTCCTCTCTTTCCTTAATTCTTTCTCCTCCTCACTGACTTTATCCTTTTTATCCTTTGATCTGGATGAACGTTCCTTTTTATCCGATTTCTCAATGGTGTAATCAAGTTGAATGGTGGAGGCCTGTTGCTGTTGTTGCTGCAGCTGTTGCTGTTGGAGCTGGATTTTGCGTTCTTCGTGCTTGTTGTAACTCTGCAGACAACCACATAAGGAGGATACGTTAGGTGACGTGGTCCCGGGAGTGCAGTTTGTCAGAACGCCACAACTGGACGAACCACGAACCGCGAACCGCCGGGGGCCACGAGAGAGTGAGAGTGCTGAATGTCCGTTGTGAGCCCCCATTTTAATACACCAGACTTTTTCAGATTTTCTTCAGTGATGATAAGAAATTCGTTAAGATGACAACAATTTATAAATAAATAAATTAAAGATTGTTTTGGTTTATTTGTTGTTGTTTTCTTTTTGATATTTACCTTTAAATTTAGAGGGTTATCTTCTTGGGTTTTGATTTTTTTAATATCAAAATTGGATAAAAATACTTACCAAAGCAATACTGGCTCTCAAAAGAACAAAACCGTAAAACCATGTGATGGAAGATTGGGCTGAGTACAATTGGCAACACCATGGAGATATCGAGGGAGACGACAGAGACAGTTCATGGCGAACACTTATGATTTAAGATATTTTTTTAAACACTAAATTATTTTATTAAAAAATCTTCGAGCACAATAATCTCTTCTTTTTCTTCACGTTTTCATTCGTTCAATCCAAAATAAATAATTTATCCTTCTTCCTATTAAATTAAAATATTTCTTCCTCGTTTTAAAATCATTTTTCTTCATATCAAAAATTAAACTCTCATATTCTGGGGGAAGGTATCATTTTTGATTTAAAACATTTCAACCGAAAAATCAGTTAACATTCATAAAAATCCATAAATACATAATCTTCAAAGTTAAGAGAACTCTAAGCAGCACAAAAACGTTCTTCATAATCGTAGCAATTCATGGGGAAATCATATTCGAAGATGAAGGCAAGGCGCGTTAACCAAACAAAGAAGCACAACTTTTTTCTTTTTTTACAACGAGTATCGGACGATTATTTGACATATATATGATAAAACGATAGTGGTCCTTTGATTCGCATTCGAAACATCCCGTTTGTTTGTGTGTTTTAATTTTTATATGTACATATACGCTATTTTTTATGTTAAGCTTTTTCAAGTTTTCAGACATTCATTTTTCAGCCCAATCTCCCAAGTCGCGTGGCGCACTCAAAGCTCTCTCGGTGGATTGAATTTTTGTATTTGTGAACCCTGCAATCTGTACCGTTGCTATCTGACTCCGATACTAACCTTCGATGATGAATTATCCACCTTTCTTCTTTTTACGTCTAAAAAGAAAAAAAAAATTTAAACATTGAAATATTCAGCATGGTCCATTTAACATAAAAATAAACCAAATGAAAGTTGTTCTGTGCAAAGGGGGAAACCATATTACGATAACATTTTTTAACCTTGACCTTATTTTCAAGGTCATATGAAGGTCACGACCAATTTTTTAAATGGCACCCTATGTTTTTGATTGCAAAATCCAAATCTATGGATAAATGTAAAATATTAATAAAAAAATACCGTGTGCTTTTGCCAGTAGGACGGCGAAACATCTTTTGTAGACAAAATCTAAACACTTTTTTTATTCAAATAGTTTTAAATATTATTTATTTATAAAAAGTGATTTAACTATACTATTAATCAACAAGTATAAAATTTATAATAAATGTTCAAATATTTCCCCACCCACTTCAATACATTTATTAACCTTCTACTAAAACTGTCTTTACATCTTAAAAGGTTTTCTTGGCTACTATTTCTGCATGCATTTCTTATCCGCTGTTTACAATTACAACATTATTTTTAAGTAAATTAACAAGGTAACAAAGAGAAGAAGAAATAAATAATAATCAGAATTAAGAAGATAACAGCTAAAATAATAAACAAGATATGTTATAATAGCTATAATAGAAATTTTAAATGTTGTAAGTTTTAGTTAATGTTTTTTATTTGTATTAAACTAGGTGGCTAGCTCTTAAAGATGATTGAATTTAACAATAGAAACCGGTAGAGCCGACAATTAAAAAAAAACCGTCCATTTATAAATACACATCAATTATTATTATTATATTTCAATTATATTATTTTTAAGGACACCACAAAAATAAATTAAGAAGTGTTAAATCAAGTGATTGGCAGGCCAGGAAATTGTGCAATATGTAAAAAATGTGCTGGACACCCATCACTTTGCAGTCACATATTTTGTCTTTCTTCCCTGGTCAAATCTTCAAGTAAAGTTGGTAAGACGTCATCTAAAAAATTTCGGTACTTCTCCCCATTCAGCACACCATCAATAAAGTATGGACCGATCAATTTATCATCAATTATGGCACACCAAACATTAACCGACCAATGTCGTTGATGTTCTACTTCACGCAACCATCTCGGATTTTCAACGCTCCAATAGTGCATGTTATGTCTATTGACTTGTCCTTTGTTTGTAAAAGTAGTCGCATCCGAGAATAGCACGTTACCAAAGAAATTGACGTCCAACCTCATTCGTTCAAATTTTTCAAGATTTTCGTCAAAATCACGTCCATAAAGCTGTTGATGATAATGAAATGTGGTATGGGTGATACTTGTTGCGCTTTAATATTCTTAAAATGCTGGTCTTCGATATTCCGGCGTCAATTGCAAGTCGTCCAGTGCTAACTTGAAGATTTACCTCAACGCTAGCTAATACCGTAATTTCCTTTTCTTGATTCCACATATCCAGTGTTAGTGAAATTATTCACAACTCTGTAAAAGGTACTTCTCGAAGGCGTATTTCGATCAGTAAAATGTTCTCGATACAAAGCTATACTATCAGCAACTTTTCTGCCACTTTCTCCATAAATAGAAATCATTTCGATTTTTTCTGCCACACTTAGAGTATCCATGATGTAATCACTTAGTTTAAACACTTTGCCTTAATGTAAAACGATGGAATGAATTCAAAATTTGTTGCCAAGCAGTTTTTATGCAAATTTAGTTCTACCTCTTACATTTTAAAACAATTCAACCAATTAAGTCTCTCAAAGAAATATTCTGAAAATGCCGACATCAGCAGTTCCACGAACTCTTGCGTTATTCTATTATCAAATTGACAAAGGCAGAGAAATGTCAATCGAAATTCTTTGTTCGAGTCATTTGTGACTCGAACAAAGAAGATGCAATAAGAAAAGTTGTAGGAAATTTTATCTTCTATAATTTTGCTCTCTTTTGCTTTTGCTCCCCGAAGCATAGGAACTGAGAAATTGCAAAACAAACTAGCGAAAACTGTATAATCTGTCAATTTATTGATATCTTCCTATGAATGTCGAAAAATATAACTCGAACAAAGAAGATGCAATAAGAAAAGTTGTAGGAAATTTAATCTTCTATAATTTTGCTCTGTTTTGCTTTTGCTCTCCGAAGCATAGGAAATATGAAATTGCAAAAAAACTAGGGAAAACTGTATAATCTGTCAATTTATTGATATCTTCCTATGAGTGTCGAAAAATATAACTCAAACAAAGAACATGCAATAAGGAAAGTTGTAGAAAATGTTATCTTCTATAATTTTGCTCTCTTTTGCTTTTGCTCTCCGAAGCATAGGAACTGAGAAATTGCGAGACAAACTAGCGAAAACTGTATAATCTGTCAATTTATTGATATCTTCCTATGAATGTCGAAAAATATAACTCGATCAAAGAAGATTTCGAATTTCATCGAAATGCTTTATCAACAGATTCATATTTTACAATAAAATATAAAGGGTGCCATTTAAAAAATTGGTCATGACCTTCATATAACCTTGAAAATAAGGTCAAGCTCAAAAACGTTATCGTCATATGGTTTCCCCCTTCGCACAGAACAACTTTAATTTGTCATTTCAAAAAACAACAACCGTTGTAGTGACTGCCATAAATATAAAAAGAAATAAAAACACAAAATAGAAAAGTTTCTTAACAATAATTAACAACAAAAAATTTAAAAATTGAATACAATGAAGAAGATGAATCCAGATTTAGAAAATTCAAAGCAAAAATGACGTCTCTAATGTTCTCCTGAAGATGACTACAAAATAGTAGTGATCTCAATATACAGGGTGTGCAAAAAGTATGGAATAATGGTTCTACAGCCCAAACTTCAGCCTTATATTAAAAAAAGTTTTAAATAAAAGTTACTTGAAATTATTTTCCGCATATCTTGGCGTAGAAATAAAATAAAAATGATGACGGCAGTGTGAGTTACGACATGATGAGTGTGTTTTTTAAATGGAACATCCTGTACATTTTAAGGTTTTTGGATTCAGCAACTGTGATTGGATTCAGCTTCGCCCATCTCTGTCACGTCGGACTTAGGAAGTCTATTGAAAAATTGCATATCCGGATTTTTCGTTAGCAACGAAGATGTTTGGAGTCGGTTAAGCTGCACCCATCCCTGTGACGTCAAGGCTTAGGTTGTCTATTCCATAATGACGCCATAATTTGGTTGTCGCTACGTCAAATCTTTTTAAATAAAAGTTTCAATATCTCGAAAACTATGCAGTTTAAAGCATTAAAACCTTATGGCATTTAGCAACACCTTGTCAAAAGGAATCCAAAAACCTTAAAATATGCAGGGTGTTCCATTTAAAAAACACGCTCACCATGTCGTAACTCAGACTGCTGTCAAGATTTTTATTTTAGTTATACGCCAAGATATGCGGAAAATAGTTTTAAGTAACTTTTATTTAAAACTTTTTTTAATATAAGTTGAAGTTTAGGCTGTAGAACCATTATTCCATACCGTTTGTACACCCTGTATATAATTATCCATCTCCAAAACATAGTTATTTTACTTATTTAATTAAGTTTCATTTGGTTCATTTTTATGTAAAATGAACCATTTTCGAGATAATCGCTTGTCTCACGTTATATGGCCTGTATTATAAATTAATTTTTTTTCTTTAGGGAAATATACAACTTTAATTTGTTTTTGATTACCTCTGTCTGGTTCGGTGGGTTCCTGACTATGCCTGGACATGCTACCGGAAGTTGAATTGGCGGAGGTCATCAAATCGCGGTCGTCTCTCATTTCGCGGAAATAGTGGCTCCGTTCATCATAATAACGATCCGATTGGCTTCTCTCATTTCCGTACCTTGGTTCATCTTTTGGATTTATTATTTCTATGTACCTTTCCTCCTAAAAAGCAACAAAACAAATTGAAATTAGTAACAAAAATTATGGAGAAAACAATCATTTTTCTCACCCTATATAATTTCTCTTCTTTCATAAGTTTCTCCTCTTTGCGATCGTTTCGTCTTTTCTCTCTTTCTCGATCGCGTTCAGATTCATCGCGTTTTTCCTCTTTACGACTGTGCTTTTCACGTTCCTCTTTTGGAGTTCGATCTCTTTCCAACCGGTCAGAACTTCTATAATTAAAAAACAATTTCGAAACACAATAAGATAAATTAAAAATAAAACTTACGAACTATCATTTGACATTTGGGATTGTGAATTATTTTGTGATTTTGATCCAGATTCAGGTCTGGTTATTTTTTTGTCCCATTTTTCTTTCTCTTTTACATCTTTTACATCCAATTGATCTAAAAACAATCAAAAAAAATTATTATTATTAATAAATTAACAATTTTATTAAAATTATTTAAAATACCTGTTTTTGTTTCCCCATTTTGTTTCATATTATTATTTCCACCAATTTCTTGACTTTTACTTTCGTGTACTTTGGTCTAAACAAATCAATTAAAAACATATACATCTTAAAAATATACAACCTTTTCTTTTTTTTTTACCTTTTCTTTTTCAACATTTTGATGAAATTCGCTTTCTTGCATAACATGCCCACTCGCAATCCTCTGTTTTAATTGTCCTAAATAGCTTGTAGCTAAAGTAAAAAGATCTTGCCTTTTATTTTTCTCTTCGTCCCTTAATTTTTCGATTCTCTTCTCGATAATTTGAATCAATTTCGATAAAATTGGGAAAAAGGGTATGATTTTGATCAAAATAATCAGTGAATTTCGAATTTGAACATAATCTTTCGATTCCAAACAGATTATCATTGCTTTGGCTAATTTATAGTGCCACTTATGACAAACATGGCGGTAATTTTCGTAACCAACTTTATCCAAATTATCGCAATATTGATTACTTATACGATATTTCGTCACAAAACCAGGATAATTTGCGCATTCTTTTTCAAACACTTCCTTTGATTTATGCCAACGCATTACCGTTTCTAACATTGCGTATAAAAATCTACCATAACGCATCGCTTCATTTTCTGTACAAGATGTTACTGAATATGTTACATCGCAAAATAACTAAAAAATTGTTTAGTTGTTATTATTTTATTTTATTGTATGATTATTTTGTTAAAACTTACTCTATCATAACATAATAACGTAGAAAAATTCGCTGTTTTTAACATATGAATAGTATGAACAAATTTAGCACAATAAACAGCGTCGACCGCTGTAAAAGTACATCGTGGAAAAATACAAAGTTGTAAAAATCTAGTTATTGTTTCATTTCTGGCCGATTTTCCAGATCGCGATAAAAACCATGAATCTTTTTCTTGTTTTAAACGGAATAAAACTTTTTCAACGTGCTCATTTTGCTTTCGTTTTTCATCCTGTAATTTCTCTATTAAAGTTAAATACCTTTCCTGTTCCTTTTTCCCTTTGCTTGTGTTTGTATCCATTGCATTCAATGATTGCTGTTTTATTTTATTTATCGCTTGTTGATAAGTTTCTTCAGGAACATACAAATCATACATTGTTAAGGACCAAAACGTTGTTAAAAATTGTGGTGAAACATCCTCCCATACTTTAGGAAGATGTAACGGAATCACCGATTTATGTACTGGCGCCATAAAGTCTTGTACAGCATCGTAATATTTTTGTTGTTTTGCTGATGTTGACATCTTTTTATAATTTGGATCAGCTTTGCGTAATTGATCATATTTTTGCTAGAAAAAGTTTTTTAATCAAGTTGCAATGAAAAAAAGAAATTAAATTCTTACATTTATAGCGTGATTAAACATGGGTCGGGCCAAAAAGAAAGCAACTTCATTCGGAATGTGATAATCAAGAAGCATACTTTGTATAGAAGGTAACTTATTTACGTATTCATCAACTGAAAGAGTTGAACCTAAGAAAGTTCCAAATTGCACCAAAGTATCTTGGCATTGATCAGATAATTTCCCAACCAATTTAATATGGCTTTTTTGTGTTTCTCGGTAAACTACGCAATACTTTTGTTGGGCCATCAACAAGCACATTGCGACCGCCAAGTTTTGATCGGCCATCGCTTCCTTGAGACGCAAAGAAGATTTTTTTGTGTTTCTAACTTGGCTAAAATATCCAGCTTCTGCTTTAAGAAGTTCTCCACCGGCCATAGCGTTTAATTGTTCGACAGTTAAATCTTCAGCAGCTTCAATTCCCGCCATTTTTTGAACAATTTCTTTTAAAATTAGTAAATCCAAACTTTTTTGTGCTTTTAATTGGTTGGCAACGTATTGCAATAATCCGGTTAGTTCTATGTTATATTTTTTAAAAACGGCCCCACAAAAACTTGATAAACTTTGTAACCAACTTGAAATTGATGTAGAATCATGTTTAACTCGCTTTTTATCTGCGTTAGCTAATGATTCAATAAGGCAAAACCCAAGTACATCATAAGAAAGACTTGTTAAATATTTTAAGGAGTCAACTACAGGATGGATTAAATTATCATAAACTTGGATTTGTAATAAAATATAATCGAATAAAAATCCCGGCGAACTATGCGTTAATTTCCCAATTAATCTTCCAACTGGCTTAATATTTTCTTTACTGACTCGTTTCATAATATTTTTAATTTGTTTTTCAGAGTCACCTCTTTTACGTAATAACTCTGGGTAAAGTGAATAAGTTTCATTTTTCCATCTACTATACAAACAATATCTGGTTTGATATGGATATAACTTTAAAAGACTCCAAATTTCTTCCGCCACCGAACAATTACAATCCATATATGATAAAGAAGGTAAAATTGTTGTATCCAATAAAGTGATAACGTCATAGTACAATGTATCGTTTGTTGGAATTATCGAACGATGATTTTCAATTCCATAAGAAGACAACGCTAGTTTAGCTATACGTATTATTTTGTACATTAAAACGGAATCGTAACGAAGCGAAGGTCCTAAAAGAAGTAACATGGGAATTACCGTTTCCCTGAGATCCATAAATGTATAAGCTGGAGTTGGTGCTAAAGGATTCGTATGGAGCTTTATGACTCTTCCTAAAATTTTAGTTCCAATTTTCCAATTTCTATTTTTTAAAAAAATTTTGATTTTAATTTACGCAATAAAAATAAATTTTAAATAATAATTACTGTCTATAAACCGGTTCGATTATGCGATGAAGTAAATCGCACAAAGAAACAGCAATCGGTTCTTGCTCAATCGCGTAATGTTCAGGTAATCTTTTCATTAAAGTTTGAGCGTTTTTCCAATCGCCAATTTTAACCAAAGCTTCGCAAAGACCGAACTTTTGATTAAAATAATATCTTTCAACGGGATTATCTCGTTCTTCCGGTGTTTCCTCTTTTTCTTTGTTACTAATTGAGATAATTTGCAGTTTTCTTACGTATTCTTTTGCATCTTTCATATCTTTTTCACATTCTTTTTGCATCGTTTTATCATCAGGACTCAACTATTGATACAAAATTAATTTTTTTTTATTAAAAATTATTAAAAAAATTAATGTTTTCATACCCAGATATAAATATCATCCAAATTAATAATGTTATGCTGAAGTAACTGTGCTGTTAAAACACACAAAGATTTTGGAACTTTTTCGTTAGTGTTCCTATAAAAAATATATTTCGATCCTAAAACTTCACATATTATTTTTGGGTCGTTCATATAGGAACGTATCAAAGGAATGAAAAGTTTGGTATCGTTTGGTTTATTTTCAAAACTTTCTAGTATCACATCAAGAACACGATTTGGATCCAAATTAAAACATCCTAAGAAATAAACGCATTTTTAACAAAAAGATTTATATAAAAAGAAAAATTTTATTATTTTACCAATTAATGATTGGACGATGTCTAATAAGTGTTTATGAGTTACATGATCACCAAATTCTTGGTTTAATTCAGTTACTAATTTAGCAAAACCTTCACTTTCTTCTCTAAATAAGTTAAATTTTCGTTGTTTATAGCTATAAAAATAATATGTATTAATTAAATAACTAATTAACTTTCTACAGCTTGGCAAATCCATTTTGGAAGCTCAGATGTACAACAGGAAATCATTGAAGTGAGATAGGCGAACTTCTGATACCTACAGTAGTTAAATGTATATATAATAATAAGTTTATTGAATATGCATCAAAATGTACCATATTCTCGTCAAATAAAAGTCGTAATAATAATGGCAATAAAGAAAACAGGTATTCATTAGTTTATCTTCATTGCTGCAAAGTATTCCTCTATCCTTTTCAAACAGTATATTCTTGACCTGTCTCTTTAAACTCTTCATATTCAATGTTTTGAAATGGGGTGATAATAATTCATTGTATAACTTTATAGATATATAGTTAACAATTTTTTGTGATTTTGTTGTTCTGTGATATGGAAGTCTGTGGATGTCATCTCCTTGTCTTGTGCAGTAGGGGTGAGACTCTGTAATTGTGGTTAGTGCATCCGTTTTTGTGTATATAGTCTAGACATGTAAGTATATATGAGGATGGTAATGTCGGTATATTTAGAGTTTTAAAATGACCTCTATAACTCTGACTTTGTTTTAGACCTACTAGCGCTCTTATCGCTTTCTTTTGTAGTTTGAAACCTTCTTTTAGGTCACTGAAAGCACCCCATATTGCTATGCCATACACCTCCATGCTGTGAAAGTATGAGAAATACACATTTCGTGGTTCAGACGATGGTAAGTTTTTTACTATTACTTTCAAACACTTACCATCATTATTATTATTATTATATGTGCTCTGACTAATTCAAAGTTTCAGTAAACACCACGCCAAGGAATTTGGTCTCTTGATTTGTAACGTGATCATTGGTTTTTCTTATAAAACGTGAGTAATTTGGTTTTAGTTTTATTTAATTGCAATTTGTTCTAATTAAAAAACTTTTCTAACGCATAGTACAGTTGTACAAGGTTGCAATCAAAAAATCATAACTCCGAAATTTGAAGATTCAAAGAAATGATCTTCAATACATTAAAGTCTAAATAAATTTAGTTTAAATTGCTTTTTATTTCATGACGATATCTCAATTAATTTTTGAGATACGATCTTTTTTTGGACCACAGCAAATGGAGATAAACTGCAAAGTTAGGAAAGATGCACTGCATGGAGAGAAAGAGAGGGATATGTCAATTAGTTATTATTTGATTACCGAAATTGTCTACAGTAGAACTCTAACTGTAAAAATATCTTTAAAGGAGGATTACAAACTGGGTATAGGCTTTTCCTCCTATCCCAATCAGTTATTGTTTTTCTGCCAGTACTTAGGTGGCTGATTGCAGGGATTTCCCACTGGGCGACCACATTACAAATTAATTGACATATTTTATAATATTTCAATTAATTTTTGCAATGTATGCACTAATACTTTTGTTGAGTACTGTATAATACTTATTTAATTCATGTTGACTCTGACGCTAAACAATTTTGGGCATATGCAAAACAGAAAAGAGGTGGTGTTGAAGTGCTGGCGCAGTTGTCCGTCATAATGGAGTTTGCTCTGCTAATGGGGAAGAAGTCTGTGCTCTTTTCTCTGGTTATCTGACCAGTTATTGGTGTATATCCTGAGGGAGATCAAAGTCATAATACGGTTTCCATTAACTGTTTTGATTTTCTGGAGGTTAATAAAGAGGTTATTGATAGTGTGCCACATCTAAGGACCCAGATCTAGATGGCATATCTATAACTTTGAGGGGAACTTCCTTAATTTTTTGTTATTGTTACTGTAAAAATTTAAAAAAAAAAGCGCTTGTTGTATTGCTACTTTTATGTATAAATCAATAAACATAACAAAGAAATGAGCTCTGAAGGTACCATTCATTATTTCCTGACCTTAACAGGATTAGATAGATTTGCCAAGCTGTACATTAAATGTAATTTAATAAATTTATGTTTATACTGATCAAATCTCTTACAGAAATTTCGCAAGTAAAAGAAGTCTTAGCAGTAAAAAAGATATTATAGCACTTTTTAACATAGTGCAAAAATGTAACAAAACAAAAAATACTTACTATAACTTAGTTTTGACTTTAATAAACTTGGTATAAAAATTTCTGTTCTTCAAAATACCAACTTCTAATAAAGTATCAAGCTCTGATCTTTCCTTAAGCAATTTATCTGATAAAAACTACAAAAATCATAAGAATCATTTAAATCATAAATTATTCAGTACATGTACCTTTTCACATTCCTTGACAATATAACAAAAGTTAGCCCTTTCTTTAGAATCTTCATTTTGACTGTCAAAAACAGATGTGTCAGCATCTGCTATATTTAAAATATCGAGAATAATAGATGGAATATCATTGTGTAAGGTCTAAAAATGATCATTATATTAATTTAATACTCCTAGTGCTATAAATAAAATTAACATACCACTAATTCTTGCAAAGTGTTAACAACAGACTCTTTTTTCAAGGGTCCATAAATGCCCCTTATAATCAAATCGTTGATGTATTGGGTAAGGTTGTTTATTCGTTTATCCTTTTCAAATACAACACTTTTCCCTTCATCCTTGATGATTTGTATACACGATTTTACGCTTTAAAAGAAAATATTATTCTATCAGCATGTTCTAAATGATAATAAAACACATGATCATGTTACACCAAGGCCAGCAAGGTGGTTTTTATGAGATCAAGTTTTTTTGTATGGAAAGGAATACGGTGACAGTTATACAGATACAATATTCGTAAAAGAATTTACTTACAATTCGGATTTTCCATTCTTTTCCCAATTTTTCCAAATCTCTGGACTCAAAACATCAGCCATTTTCGATAAAATAGAAGCGAATGTTGAGCGCCGATAAAGTAGACAGCGACGTGATCCGCGCGCTCTCTCCCGTGTGTTCGTGGGAGTTGTATGTTTCATAACCTTTTTTTGTTAGAAATTCTTTTGAAATGGATAAAAAATTACAAAAGAAACTGGAAAGGAAACTCAAAAAGTATGAAAATATGCTTTTAGATGAAGCTGGTATTTATGTCAGTTCCGACGTTACTAAGGTAATTTTTGTTTCATTGATAAATAAACAAAAATGTCACGAGTTTGACAGTTCGTTTTTTGAGGTTATGTTGTTGTAGAATCTTGCAATTTGTAATGCTGGATTAGTAAACGGACTTTCTGAAGAAGTTGTTTATGATAATTTTATTAAAATGGGAGAAATTGAAAATATTGTTATGTTACCAGGAAAATCCTTTTGTTTTGTTCAATTTGAAAATGAAAAATCATCACAAAAAGTTTTTGAACAATTCAATGGATCTTTACCGATTGCACAAGATAATAAACCTATTTATTTACAATACACAAAAAATATTCCCGATGTAACAAATACATTCAATGAACATCCTCAGGGTTTAATAATTATAAATGACTTCATCAATGAAGATGAAGAAATGATTTTATTAGGTTTATATAATTTTGAGACATCAAAGGAATGTATGACTTTAAAAAAACGTTTAACAAAAAGTTACGGGTACCAATTTAATTATGATAACAATAATGTTTCAAAAAATGATCCTTTACCTGAAAATATTCCTAAAGAATGCGATTTTTTATGGACCCGTTTATCAGAAAAATCCAACTTAAAGCATTTCAAACCAGATCAATTAACAATTAATTATTATAAACCAGGTGATGGAATCGCCCCACATATTGATACTCACTCTGCATTTGAAGATCCCATTCTATCATTATCACTAGGTTCCTCTGCTGTAATGGAATTTAAATTAAAAGATAAACGCGCAAATATTTTTTTACCTCAAAGATCTCTCGCTATTCTTTCTGGCGAATCGCGATATTGTTGGTCCCACGCTATTATAGGTCGAAAATACGATATAATTCCAAAACAAGGCCGTTTTACGGTTCATAAAAGATCTGTAAGGACATCTTTCACATTTCGAAAAGTTTTACAAGGCGAATGCAATTGTGATTACCCGGAATATTGCGATTCTTACGCAAAATTAAATGAAAACAATAATTTAACGGGTAACATCGCGGAGAGTATCGAAAAAAAGTATGTTCATACCGTTTATGAATGTATTGCGGATCATTTTGATACAACAAGAAATAAACCGTGGCCTGGAGTTGTTAAATTTTTAAACACTTTTGATTTGGGATCGATTATTATTGATGTTGGGTGTGGAAATGGGAAAAATATTGGAATTGGCGAAAATATTTTATCTGTATGTTAAAATATCCTTAATTTTTGATATTTTAGTAATGATTTTTGTTTAAGATTGGTTGTGATTACAGTAAAGGTTTATTAGATGTTTGTAAAAATCGTGATTTAGAAGTTTTTTGTTGTAATTGTCTTTCTGTGCCTTTAAAAGATTCTTCAGTTGATGGAGCTATAAGTATAGCAGTTATTCATCATTTAGCAAATTATGTAAGATTTAATTTGAAATTTGAGTAAATTTTTTTTAAATTAATTTATATTTAAGGAACGCCGTAAAAAAGCGATTGAAGAAATGATTCGAATTTTGTTTATTGGTGGAAAAGGATTGATTTACGTTTGGGCGAAAGATCAATATAAAAAAGATAAACAAAAAAGTAAATACATTAAACAACAACGGCAAGAATCAAATTCGTTTTCTTCGCCTTGTGAAAATGTACAAATCGAAAATGAAGTTTCTTTACCGGTTCATGTAAATAGGACAACGTTTCAACATCAAGATATGTTGGTTCCTTGGATTAAAAAGGACAAAATCAATAAAAATGATGATGAGACAGGAAATTGTAAAGAAAACGAAACTTATTTACGTTTTTACCATACTTTCGAAGAAAAAGAATTATTTAATATGTGTTTGGAAATTGAAAACATTAAAATTGTTGATTATTATTATGATGAAGGAAATTGGTGTTGTATTTTTGAAAAAATAAAATAATTAAAAATCATGGTTTATTTAGTTATTAATTAATTAACAATTTCAGGCCTAAACTCTGCTAAAACTGTATCATAATCAAAGTTATCTAATAAATTCAGTAATTTGGGCACCTTTGTTTTAACATTAACTCCTTTTAATTTGTGATAATCTACGTATAAATCTGTTATTACACCTAAAAAGATAAACATTAAAGTTTTATTTTTACTTTTGTGTTAATTATAATTAATAGAAAGTCTAGTTTTACACTAGCACTGTTACTATTAACACTATATCTAGAACTAGAATCATTTGGGTTTAGCTGCACGTCTCTAAAAACGGCTAAACCCGAATGATTTTAGTTCTTGGTCTAGCGCTGCATAACAATTAAAACTAGAACTAACCCTAGAACTAGAAGGTTTCGAATGTTTCTAGGTCTAGTGTTAGTTCTAGTTTTACACTAGCACTGTAACTATGTAGAACTAACACTATACCTACAACTAGAATCATTTGGGTTTAGCCGTCTTTAGAGACGTGCGGCTAAATCCGAATGTTTCTAGTTCTCGGTCTAGTGTTAGTTCTAGTTTTACACTAACACTATCACTAGAAGTAACACAAGACCTAGAACTGTTCTAACAAGTTCTAGGTATAGTGTTAGTTCTAGTTTTACAGTTGCACTGTCACTAGAACTAACATTAGACCTTGACTAGAAACATTTGGGTTTAGCCAGACGTCTCTTGAGACGGCTAAACTCGAATGATTTTAGGCATTTTTGGGTTTGGTAAATTTCTACCATATCTTTCTGAAAGATAAAGCAAATATTGCTGAACCGTTACATAAACTTCTACATTAAGACAAAACTTTTGAATGGAAAAGTTCAATAAACTAAAGCATTTACTAACAACAGAATCTGTCTTGGCACACTACGATGAAAACAAACCATTAGTCATCACGGCTGATGCAAGTCCATATGGAGTGCGATGCGTTCTAAGCTAAAGGGTCAACGGGGGCGAAGAAACTGTTGTCGCTTATCATAGCCGTACATTAACAACCACGGAAAGAAATTTTGCACAAATAGATCGAGAAACTTTGGTATTGGTGACAGCGGTTAAAAAGTTTCATGATTATTGCTACGGAAGAACATTCGAGCTCAGGACAGACCATAAGCCTCTACTGGGAATTTTGGGGAAAAATAAACCTACTCCAGAAATCTTATCGCCTCGTATGCTGAGATGGACTATCATATAACTATAGGTTACAGTATATACCTGGAAAAGATTTAGTAAATGCTGATGCGTTGAGCAGGTTACCACTCAAAATTGAATGTAGAGAACCACCGCGAGCATTGGAAGTACTGATGTTAGAAAACTTACCTGAAAAAATGAGAGAAGCAAAAGATATAGCGATTGCTACGGAAAAGATTCCAATCTTATCCAGGGTAAGAGAATGGATTTGGAAAGGATGGCCTCGAAATACTAAAGAAGTGTGTGCAGAATTTCAACCCTTTGTGGCAAGAGAATTATCATGTTACATGGATTGTACCCTATGCGGACCACGAGTTGTGATTCCACCAGGAGGGAGGAAAGAGATACTAGAACCATGCTTCACATCCAGAAATCGTGAAGATGAAAGCCCTTGCAAGATCATATGTTTGGTGGCCTGGGATAGATAAACAAATTGAGGTAAAAGCTAATACGTGCATAGTTTGCCAAGAAACGCGAAATATGTCAACTATGGCACCAGTACATCCATGGGAGTGGGCAAAAGCGCCTTGTTCTAGATTGCACTTAGATTTTGCTGGTCCGGTAAAAGGAAGAACATTTCTAATTACAATTGATGCTTATTCAAAATGGCTGGAGGTTCATCAGGTTTATACTACGTCAAGTGCTGTAACAATCTCAGTATTGAGACAATTATTTGCAACTCACGGTTTGCCAGAGGTCATCGTCTCTGACAATGTTACAGCGTTTACCTCTGCAGAATTTAAAGATTTTCTAAAAAAGAATGGCATCAGACAAGCATTAGTAGCGCCCTATCACCTTAGTAGTAATGGTCAGACAGAGCACAGGGTACAAAACGTGAAGGCGGTGTTGAAGAAGATGAATAGCGAAGATATCCACAAAACATTAGCAAGATATCTACTTACACAACATTGTACACCTCATAGTACAACTGAAAAATCACCCGCGGAGATATTGATGGAGCGAAGATTGATAACATTGTTGGATAAAGTAAAACCAGATTTCTCCCAATCAATGAGAGCAAAACAAGAGTCGAAGATGGATAGCAAAACTCCGAGAACTTTTGTAACAGTTGATTTAGTATATTAATTTATTATTAGGTCCGAAATGGATACCAGCTTCAATTTCAGAGAAAAGTGGTCCAGTAAGCTACAGAGTGGAATTGCCGGATGGAAACAATGTCAGGCGACACACAGATCAACTACGTGGACGAGTGGAAGAGTCATCTGCAAACAATACGAATGGCCAAGATCAGCAATCAGTGAACGTTGAATCCAGTCCACCAGGAGCAATAGAGGCCCAAGAGACAACCAAAGAGAGAGCAACAAGAGAACGAAAGAAACCTCACTATTTAGAAAATTACGTTTGTAATGTTCGAGAAATCCGGGAGGGACGAGTGTCATGTATGCGCATGACCGAAAGAAAACGTCTAGGTCTTAGTTCTAGTGTTAGTGTTAGTCTAGTTTTATTTTTTATTCAACGCTAGATTGTTGTATATTTTTGTCCACGACTACCTTATAATATATATTATTAATAATTATTAATACAAACCGTAAAAACGATCCAAGTAAGAAGGTTGTTGAACATATTCTGCTCTTAATTTAGTTTCATTAGCCAATAAATCTTTGTATTTTGGTGATAGACTGTTTAAAGATTGTTCATCATTCACTTCAAGTTCATGTAACGCATCCAACATTGAAACTTTTGTTACCAAATCAATATGGTCCTTTAATTTGGGTTCGATCGTTTTTAAAACGTGATTAATACTTTCATCATTTATAACTAAAATTAATTCATAAGTATTATTTGTTAAATTTATAATAAGTAATCAAAAAAATTTCTTACAAACTGTTATATCGACTTTAATTTTCTTCTTGGTGGCTTCTTTCGACATAAATTCTTTTAATATTGATATTGTTGATACGTTATCTGACTTAAAAACACCCTCTCCTTTCCTAAAATAATTTTTCGTTATTTTTTTAATTCTATAATATGAAATAAATACAAACCAATAACTACAATATAAAATAGTTCCCAAAAACGTCGATTGAAAATACAACTCAGTTTTTTCGATTAATTGAGGTTTTTCAGGCACTTCCGGTAAACATTGATAAACCCAAGAATGCATTTCAGCTAAACTAAAACTTCCTTTAATTGTTAAAGTGTTGAATGGTCTGTAATTAAAGTTTTAAACGTTGTATTTCATGTAATATAAAATTTACTTATTTTCTTCGAAATGATGTATTCTCAAATGCAAACTTAAAGGTTTTATTTCGTAAAACCGAACTTGGCAAAACTTTGGTTGTATAATTGGGGTTATATAAACTTGTAAAATTCCATATTGGCCCTCAATTGTTCTTACATTCACTTCTAATCGATTAGTATTCACTTGACAACGATATGTAGCCAATAAATAATTTCGATCATCTTTGTTGTTGCAATAACTAACAACGGCGGAATTTTTTTCAACGTCCAATAAATCCAATGGAACATCACTTTGAAGAAGAATGTTATCTATCGGCATTGAAACCTCTAAAGATAAAACGTAAGAGGCTCCCAATTTCGAAAGAACCATCTTAAAAAAAACGATTAAGTTATATTATTAATTTCTAAAATAAAATTAATTTTACCGAATCCTTTATAGGACAATTTGGAATTACTGTGATGTCGTCTAAATATGATAAAGTCGCTGTTTGGTACTTTTCACGTTCTTTAGTTACCTTTATTTGAAGTTCTTCTAATTCTAATCTAAAAAAGTGATTTATTTTTTAAACGATTTTAATTAATATAATTTATACTTTAATTTAGAAATTTTTAATTTAGTATCAGAAGAATAACTGTAATTTCCACTTATTGTATCTGTCGCAATATTTTTTTCGTTACTTTCAGGAGTTAACCCAAAAATTCTTCCAGTGTAAGTACAAATAAGAACTTCTTCGTGATAAATACTCCCAACAAATCCGCATTGTATTGAAGTAACACTTTCATTACAATTCTTAAATATAAAAAATTTATTAAATAATCAAATAACAAAATAAAACGTACATTAACGAATAACAAATAAGATGTATCTAACTCATCTAAAATATTAATCGTGTAAATCTCAATGTTCCCATCGTTTCGCCCCAAAAATAAATTTTTATTTCCATCCCCAGTTATATCATAAGAATAAATCGTTGAAATCCCACTAGAAAATTTTTTATTATCAATCAACCACCTTTTAAAAGGTTGATTACTTTCAACATCTAAAATTCCAATCCTTCCATCGACTGTTCCAAAAAGAATATGCCTCCCATTTTGTTCTAATAAATATAAAACTGTCGGAGCAGCCTCAACCTCAACACTAATTGTAACTCTCGCATGTTCCAATGCTCTAATCATTCGACCTTCACAAGCGATTAATGAAATTAATCGTTTCGTTTTCTCCGATTGAAAAGTCAGAACATCCACGATACAATCGCCACATAAATAAGAACCGATATCTTTACAATCTCTATAGTGATTAAAAATGTGTTTACCACAAACGAAGAGATCGTTTCCTAAGATATACATTGAAATAATCGGTTCTGTTAAGTTTGTGTCAAAACTTAAAAATAATTTTCCTTTTTTTGTGTAACCTCTTATTTCATTTTCTGATGCGATGAACATTTTATCTGCTAAATTTTCTATAAAAATGTGTTAATTAAGAATAATTTGTTAAATCTCACCATATTCTCCAGCTAATTGCAATGAGGATATTTTTGAACCTGGTAAAGTTTTAAAATGCAATTGAATATCTTCTTTTTTAACCGAAAATACTTGGAGTACTCCATCGTTATCAGCTACAGCAATCTAATTTTATTTAAGTTTAAAAAACTTGTGCTACAAGATATTTATGATTAAAACACCCACCTTTTGTTGTTCTCTGCAAGATGATGGTATCAATTTCATACAATTATTTGAAGTTACTCCAACAACTGTGTAATCAATTCTATATAATTCCAACTCCATTTTAATTCAACTATTTTACATTACTTCTTTAACATTCCAAATTCATTTTTGTTTATGTTGAGTTTCTATAGCAGTATGTATTGATTTTTTCTCTATTGATTTTCTTGAATAAAAAAGCAATTATAAATTGTATAATTAAATTTATTAGAAAAATATCTCTTAATATTTATAACTATTCATATCAAAACCATTATCAATCATAACTTTATCAATAAATTCCCTAAAAATTGCTACATTCACATAAACCCCTGGTGTGTTTAACTCCCCACAACCAATTCCCCAAGAAACAATCCCAATTTGATGATATCTTCCAGGTTGGTCACTTATTGGACAAACTAAAGGGCTACCTCCATCACCATGGCATGTATCTTTATGATCTTCGCCCCCGGCGCAAATAAAACTGTGATGGAGTTGGAAAAATTCACCTAAACGAGTTTGACGTAACGATTTTAAACATTTTTTGTTGTCAACGATAGGTAAATCAATTAATTCAACGATTTTGATATCTTCTTCTATGGAGTTAGTTTTATCAAATGATCCAACGAGGCAACGACCAGGTTTTGGAACGAATCCTGGTGGTGGGATGCATATTATTTGCTCAGGGGTGATTGCATCAAATGGTTCTTCTAAAATTATTACAGAAATGTCGTTGTGAAGCGTTAATGGATTAAATTTGGGGTGTTTCTTTATCGTTTTTGTATTTATTGTTGTATCATCTAAAAAAAACAAATTCTCATATTAACTTCTTTGGATTATTTAATTTACCAATTTGAATAGTCCATAATCCATGATTAACATTAAAACAATGCGCAGCTGTTAAAACGACTTGTTTATGGATAAAAGAAACTCCGCAACGTGGAATGGGTTTTGTAGCTATGTCTTCTTGAAAATATAAAGTGGCCAACCATGGGTAATCATCGCGTTTCTTGTACCCACATCCTTTTTTAAAATTAGGTACAATTGTGGTGTTTTGTGTTTTTGGTAAAACGCAACAAACGTCGAAATAACCTTTACAATGCGATTTAAATCCGCGAACGTCTAACAATTCATTTCCATCTATTAAAACTTTTTCCATATCTTCCGAACATTGGTAATAAGGCACGCAAGTACAATTTGTCGAGGAAAAAATCCGTGGAACATTTAAAACTAAAAATAAAAAGGAAAATTGCGATGTTAAGAAGTGTTGAAGAGACATTTTGTATTGGATAAAAACCAGTTTTTGCGCCGAGAACCAGTTTTTGTGTTGGAGAGGTTAAAGTTATGTTTTATCAAGGTATAAATGAAGTTAATTTTATTATTATTTCTTCTTCAAACTATAAGAATGGAAAGTGAAAACGATTTTTTAGACATAAATCTAAAAAGTAAAAATATAACGATAGAAAATTGTATTTGTGTCCCATATTGGCAATGTAAAGAAGATTTCAGTGGTTTGATTGAAGATGGGTTAAACATCATCGATATTAGGTTAAATTTAAACTTAATTTTTGCAAAAATTAAACAAACTTTATTCCTTAGAATTACAAAACCAACAAATTTAGACCCATGTAAAGGAGATTTCGATGTATGTTGTCAAGTTGAATGCGGAAGAAGAAACACAAATCTGCCAACATCCTTCCAAAACGACACATGGAAATCACGAATATTAGGTGAAAATAACGAGGCTGATTTTGCAGAGTTTCCTTGGATGTTGGGAATAATCCAACGCAACATATTTTTATGTGGGGGTTCTTTAATCCATCCAAAAGTAGTGATAACAGCCGCTCATTGTGTTGTAGAAGATGAAACTTACATTGTAAGAGCTGGAGAGTGGAATTGGGCAACTAAAAGTGAACCTTTACCCTATCAAGAAAGAACATCAGAAAAAGTACTTAATTAATTTAATATATTCTTATTTAAATAATTAAATTTTAGATTATTGTCCATACAAAATATCGCCCAGAAAATTTAGAAAACGACATCGCTTTGATTATCCTCTCAGAACCTTTCCAATTAACTGAAAATATTGGTGTAATTTGCCTCCCTTCAACTTCATCACCCCCTAAGAAAACCAACGAGAATTGTTTAGTTACTGGTTGGGGAAAATCCACGAAAGGCGGAACTTATCAATCTATACTAAAAAAAGTTACTTTACCACTTGTGCATAGAAGGGATTGTTCAAAAATTTTAGGAAACGTTCGGTTGGGACCCCACTTTAAGTTGCATAAAAGTTTTACATGTGCTGGGGGAAATTCTAAAGATGCGTGTAAAGGAGATGGTGGAAGTCCATTAGTGTGTCCTATTTCTGGTCATTTGAATCGTTACGAACAAGTCGGGATCGTTTCCTGGGGCTTAACTTGTGGTGTTTATCAAACTCCCGGAGTTTATGTTAATGTTGGATTTTTTATCGAATGGATTGATCGAGAAATGAATAATAACGGTTTTAATAGTCGAATGTATAAGAAAAATTAATTGTATTTATATTTATTTCAAATTTAATAAATTAATTTGTTTAAAAAATTTTGATAGTTACTATATATTAATGTCAAATGCTCACATAACCTCAAAATTTTGTTAAAAAAACCTTCAATTTGATTAATTGAGTAAGATATCTTTAAGAAACCTTTAATTCCTTTACACAAATTAATTTGAAATAATTATTTTTTAGTTAAATAGCTCCATATGTACACTCAGCGATTTCTAACCTTAAAAAGTTTCCTTTCAACTTCAAGAATTTATTATTCAAGAAAAATGAGTAAATGTACAATTGGTGTGGGTCAAATGACCTCAACGAATAATAAGGAAGAAAATTTAAATGTTGTTAAACGATTAGTTCAAGAAGCAGCTGATAAAAAAGCAAAGGTACGTAAATTTGTTTTTATTTTATTACCTTTTAATTTTATAATTTAAGATGATTTTTTTACCTGAAGCTTGTGATTATCTTGCTACACATAGAGAAGAAGCCAAAACTTTAGCAGAAGAATTAAACGGGCCTTTAATTAAAGAGTATTTGAATTTAGCAAAAACTTTTAAAATGTGGCTATCAATTGGTGGTTTTCATGAAATTGTTAAAGACAAAAATGATACTGTAAAGTTAAATAATTGTCATATTATTATAAATGATCAAGGAAATATTGTGTCTGTATATAGAAAATTACATTTATTTGATGTATCCATTCCAGAGAGAAACATTAATCTTAAAGAATCAGATGATGTCGTTCCAGGTAAAGAAATTGTAGAACCAGTACAAACTCCGTGTGGATTAGTTGGATTAGCTATTGTAATTTTTAGATTATTATTAGTTATTTTATAATTGAGTTAAAAATTTTAGTGTTATGATTTAAGATTTCCAGAGTTAAGTGTATTATTAAGAAAGAAAGGTGCTTCAATATTAACATTCCCTTCAGCTTTTACACAATTAACAGGTCAAGCTCATTGGGAGGTTCTTCTTCGAGCTAGAGCCATAGAAAATCAATGTTATGTTATTGCAGCTGCTCAGTATGGAAATCATAATAAAAAAAGAGTTTCTTTTGGTCAAACAATGGTTAGTAATTTATTTATTTATTTATTTTTTGATTTTAAGTGGTTTAATTTATTTTGAGGTGGTTGATCCATGGGGAAAAGTTATTGGGGAATTAAAAACTTATTCAGAAAATGTTCCTAAAGATGAAGAATTATTAATGGTCGATATAGATTTGGGGCTAATTGATAAAATAAGAATGGATATGCCAGTATTGGAGCATCGCAGAGATGATATTTATAAAATAATTCAATTGGAGAAGGGGTTAATATCGCCGGATTCTCAGGAGAGTTTTAGTTTTGCCCAAAAAACTATTTTATCTTCACAAGCTTTTTTATGTACACAACATAGTTTTGCTTTTACGAATATTCGATGCGTTGTACCTGGACGTATCCTAAAAAATTGATATGTTTTTTAATCGTTTAGAACATAAAATGTCACTTCTACTTGAGTAATAGATGGTGTCATAAAAGTCCGGGACCCCCCAACTATGCAACGTTGTAACTTTGTTAGTTTTTTTTGTATGAATGTGAAATTTTGCTCGCATGTTCGTCTTATTGTTACTAAAAACGTAGATTGTGTCAGGATTTTGAGATTGAGAGTGGGGCGACTTACAAGAAAATGTTCACAATCTGTCGTTATCAGGAAACCGGTAGATTCGAGGATCGTCCCAGAAGTAGAAAACCAAAGATTGTTCCTGAGGCCAGTGCGCACTCCACTCTTGAGTTTTCCTGCTCAATTCATTTTACTTTACTTACCTATACTATACTATATATATTTTACTTACTTATATATTATAGAAAAGCTCGGTTTCCTGAATTAAATGAGTACTTTATTGAAATTCACAGAATCAGAACTCGCTGGTCGTGATATAAACTACGCTGTTCCAATTATTTATAACTATGTTAATACTGCCAAGGGCGTCGCCAGAGAGGGGTAGAGGGGGGCCGCTGTCCTCTCATCAAAGATATTATTAAATTTTTTCAATTTTTTCAGTTTTGAGACGCAAATTGATAGCAAATATTTCCAGGCTTTGCAAAACAAGGTGGAGCGAAAAACACACAAATATTAGAGTTTTTAGAGATAACATATTATAATGGAGGCCTTAGAAACCTTGTCATGGAAAGAAAATAAGAATAAATAATGCGACTAGAAAAAATGCTTATCAGCTCCAAGCAGCAGCTTCTAGAGTTTCGTTTATTCTCAGCTTTATTTTGATAGCCAAATACTCGGCTATGATGGAACCTGCTTTGAATACAGTTAAGGCATCCCAGCGCTTTGTCGCATTTTGCAATTAATAGAGAACCACCGTAACAGTCCAGAAAACGTCAGAGATGAAATTATTAGGGACGCTACTATCGTTCCAGAAAAACTTGGACTGGGAAAAGACATGAAGTAAAAAGACATGAAGCCCCGTATTGTTGGGAGACAACAACATCAGAACAGCTACCCAGCAGCAAGTCCCTCAGAATTCTGGCGGAGGTCTTTAATAACACCATACTTAGACCCGATTATTAATTCTCTTGAAGTCCGCTTTTCTGAAGAAAATACCCCATCATTTTCCTTATCTAAATTACACCTGGCTCAAATGTTAGACATGTCACTTATTAAGTATCAACAACGAAATCGAACTATAGCAAGATAAATCTGACTCAAAAGAACTAAGTGTTGTGGATGTCATAAAAGATGCCGACATTTTTTTCCTTGAAACGAGAAAAACCTTTATAATTTTGGTCACTTTAACTGCACGACATATACTGTTGTACGATCTTTTAGCAGCTTGAGGAGAATAAAAACCTGGCTTAGAAGCACTATGGCAGAATGGTCGTCTCAATGGTCTTCTCATGATGAGCATGTATAGGAAGCATATTTTTGAGAACTTTGAGGGTTTTATTAATAATCTGGTTGACCAATTCGCTAAGAACCCACAAAAATTATGTTTTAAATAATTTGGCCTTTTTTTTTTATTTTTTTCGTTCTGCCCCCTGGCCCACTGCCTGGCGACGCCTTTGAATACTGCTACAAGTGAATTTGTCCCTTTAAAAAGCAAATCTACCAAGGGTTTCCTACTTGGTTTTCACATAATACCATTAAAGTAATTCGAGAGAAAAGAAGAGCGCACTGTGAGTGGAAACGTTTTGGCAAGCGACTTGACTACCTCACTTTTTCAATTCTAAGGAGTCGTACATAGTAAGTAATATTAATCATCATTAGTAATATCTAATTCATCATAATTACATGAAGTATGTTAGAAGAGCTGAAAGCAATATCCAATCTGACTCAAAAGTGTTTTGGGCTTTTACTAAGTCTAAGAAGCGTGCGGATGTCATTCCTTCTACGATGGCATGCGCGTTGTACACTGATTCCTTTTCTTCGGTTTTTGTTGATCCTGCTCCAATCCAACAGAATGTAGATAGTGTGGAAACGGATGCCCTTCCTTTGAATCAGATGCAGTTTGACAGAATTGAGGTTGAGGAGGCCCTGATAGGCATCAGGGTTATAGACAGTATTGGTACTGATTGTATTCCATCAATTTTATTTAATGTTTCATTAATAATGGGTGTCTTTCCTTCATTGTTGAAGCGTGCTTTTATTCTTCCCATTTTTAAATCTGGGGACCGTGGTGTTATATCTGATTACCGTCCCATATCTATTTTGCCAGCATTTGGGAAAGTGTTTGAGAAAGCAGTTCATGCACGTCTATTCTTTGTCCTTAAATCTAAAATCATTGTAGACAACAGAACTGTCGCTGTTATCATTTGCGATTATTAATTAAAGTATCCTTTACTTAATGCAAAAAGCCGTTTTGAAAAATCACTTTCCGTTCTTGAGAAATAAATTTTTGAAATGATCTACTATTTTTTCGAATTTTACAATTTTGACCGATTAAGTTTTAAAAATTCGTATAAAATCCATTTCTTGGAATATGAGTATGAAAATTTCCCAAAATGTTAAGAAAAGTGTCCTCTTTCTAATGAACCAACCCGTTTTGAAAAATAACTTTTAGTTTTTGAGGAAACAATGTTTGAAGCTTTGATAAAATTTTCGATGTTGCAATTTTCATCGATAATTTTCAAAATTCGCTATAAAATTAATTTCTTGAAGGATCCTTGTGTAAATATCACCAATTATTAATTAAAGTATCCTCTTTTTAATGCAAAAAGCCGTTTTGAAAAATCACTTTCCGTTCTTATATTGATATATTGATACTGTCGTCTCCAAAACCTGGCCTATGTTAGGATTTATTATGAGATCCACAGTAGCTTTTTCTAACATTGATGCAATGAGAAATCCCTATTTTGCGTATGTCTACAGCACACTTAACTTTTGCAGCGTCGTTTGGAATCCTCAGTATCACTCGTATAAATCTAGAATTGAGGGTATTCAATCCAAATTCCTCAAATACCTTTGTTTTAAATTTTCTGTTGTGCTTTGACTATCTGACAGCTACTCCTAGAAGCAACCTGTCAAAACTCTCCTTTATTGATAATGGCAAGATCCGGAAATCGTGTTAACATAAATCTGTTTCAGCATTCTTTCTATGCATTTAAAAAGTTGCTCTTTGCTGCAGTTGATGTTGCGTTCATTTGATATGTGATATATTTATATCACCTAGACTTAATTTTAGTTTTTTTCTTAATTTTTAATTTTAGTTTATGGATTGGGATTAACTCCCAGTACTACGTTGTTGGGATTTTGATGAAAGAAGTGTTTCCTTGGAGCCAGTCTCACTTCAGCAGACACTCCAAGACAACTCAGCGCTCTCGCACAAGTCTAAGGTGGTTCAACAGTGATGCAGTAACAAAATTTAGCCATTATCACATCCACCGCCCTTCTACTTACCAGAATTGAACCCCATTGACTTTTTTGTCTGGTCGGTCCTTCAAAAGAACGCAAGAAACATTCACAAAAATCTCGACAGTTTGAAGCGGCTCCTTTATGGGACAATCTCGTCGTTGAGTACCTCTCCGCCACAGTGGCTGCGTTCTCTAAACAACCACGGGTTTGTGTGAAGGCGAAGTGTGGACATTTCGAATTTCGATCGTACATTGTTGTTTGTTAATTAAATTACTAATGGTCTTTTGTGACACCTTTATATTCATATGATTTATTCACTAAAACAAAATTGGTGACAGTTTATGTGTTATTTAAATATTTCCTTAATACAAATATAGATGTTTTGGTTGCTTCAAAAAGGATAGCAAAAAGATTAGAAGATCTTTCACCAGATGAAATATCTGATTTATTCCAAACTGTCGTTAAAGTGCAAAGAGTAATGGAAACTGTTCATGGGGCTAATTCATCGACGATTTGTGTGCAAGATGGAAAATGTGCTGGTCAAACAGTTCCGGTAAGATTAAAATAAGATTAAATTCTAACTTTGCAAATGATTTTTTTAGCACGTTCATGTCCATATTCTTCCAAGAAAATCGGGTGATTTCGATAGAAACGATGATATTTATCAAGAATTAGCGAATCACGACCGTGATGATAGTATAATAAGACCGCCTGAAGAAATGGTGGAAGAAGCAACGTTATTAAGAAAATATTTTTATTTAAAATGATTTTAGGTAGTTTGTAGGAAAGGAAGTAAAAGAAACAAATAAATTTTGTATGAGATCTGGCAACATTATGTTTATTTTTCTTTTAATATCAGATGTTAATGCTTTATACAGCGTAATGGTAGTAGTTACATAGTAACAACTTTGTTATCTTTTAATATTTTCTTTTTAGATTTTTTTCCGGTTGTTTGTCCGTCCTCTGTCGTCATTATTCGACTTTCTACTTAACACTTATAACTAAAAAAATCTCTACCGCTAAGTTTATCTTTCAATGTGCTGTGAAATGATATATTTATAATAATATACCATCGTAGAGTATAACTAGTATCGTCTCTTTTTTTAAATTTTCTTTTAATCGTTTTAGTCGTTCGTTAATTTTTCTTCAAATTTGTTTATAGAAAAGGTGCAATAAACATGCAATTGAAGGGGTCAAGAGTGTTTGTTTAAAGAAACTTAACGATAAAGTCCGTCCTTCGAAATTAATAAATAATACAATGAGAATTAATAGGCGTTTCAAGTCGAAGTATTTCATTTTAAAAACATTCTTCATTAGAATTCTGTGAATCTCTTATGTAGTTATAGTAATAATAATCGGTGATTACTCTAAATTCTTTCCGACGCTATACTTTCTTTTTTACGCTCGCGTTACACATTTAAATCATTTATCCATCCTCATTCGTAACTATTTAGAAATATGTATAATAACTTGTACTAATTAAAAAAATAATAATAGTTATAATACAGGGAAATAAAAAAATATATATCTTCAAAAACGTGCTTTGTAAAAATTAAAATGGCAAGTAACAAATTAAGGTACAAAAAATAAATTACTATAAAATAAAAAAGAACGAAATCGCTTATTATGCCTAAAATTTTATATAATTTAGAATGCGAAAAACCCGCACGGCTCCCAGTTGAGCAGAAGGTACTTTATTTTTCTTTTCGAATTACTTCTAAAAAACACCTAATGTATCGCAAACAGCCTGTCGTGTAAAATGTTCAATCGCAGCCTGAACAGGCTGCGCGTAAAGCGTTAGAATTATTAACACGATGCCTCGAATTCCCGAGTTTTACGCAACGGGGCAGTTGTTGAATAACTTCCGGGAAATCGAACATCGCCCGACCTTCTTATATATTGAGCCTCGACAACAATTTTACAAGAAACTCATAGAGAAAACGTTTTATAATAACATCTTTAACATCTGGTGTTTACTTCAAAAAAATTTAATAAAACAAAATATAACGATAAAATAAATCTTTGATATCTTTAATACATGTACTGTTATAATATTACAAAAACGTATCAACCGATTTTTTTTTAAATTATTTTATTTTATTTATTTTTTTTTCAATTTTAATAGCCTTATTTTATAGAGAATACTTTTGTTTGAACACAATAAAGTTATCTAATTTTGCTACGTTTTAGTAACAAGATCTCTTTGGTCTATACGCAGTTCTTTATAACTCCTTAGAGCCGTTTCGGACGTGATAGTGCTGTGCAAAAGTCGCGGTGCTGATAATAATTGGGATATGTAATCGTACCATAAAAATGAAAGCGATGATTTTTCTTTTTTAAGTGTTCTTAAAGTGGAATCCGATTTTTTTTGGATATTAATATAGAGTTTAGACTTAAACATAGCACTATATGTCTAAAAATTTTTAGTTTTGAATGCAATCTTTGGTGTGTAATCGTTGCACCTCCAAGAAGCCAGAAACGATTTTTTAAAAATGCTATACCGCGTTGGAAGGATTTAACTTTTGATGAAGTCATCAATCCCTAACATTATAAATTACTTTTTTTACAAGTTATTTTTTTGAAAATAGTTAAGTTTTAAGAGTTAAGTTTTTATAACCATACGATATTTTGGTCCTATTTTGTACATTCCCCATATTTTTTTTTAATAATCCTAAGTACTTAGTCATTTGATTTTCGGTTAATGTTTAATATTAAAAAAAATATTATAACAGTACGTGAATTGTGGAAGTAAACACTAGACGTTTCTCGATTACTTTAATTAAAACCCCTTATTAAATTAGTATAGTGCCATTAAAATTGACTCAAAATTATATAACACTATACTTTTATCCTTATTAATTATCCTTTCCGCGTGGATTTATTTTCATTTACTTTGCGATGTGTGAGCGGAAATCTTAAACGGTAATCATTTTTTAAAAAAAGTCTTGGTCTTCCCACCTTGCGACGTTTAAAATTTAGAACATGTACGCCTCAAATACGGGGGGCGAGGACCCACCTTGTCTATCACACGTTAAATAAAAAATAACCAAAACGAATCGTTGATACACTGTCAGCACGCGCTCTCTAATTCATGACTTCTTCTTCTTTTTGCTTGCCTTTTCCGAAATTCGTTAAACTCTTCTTTCATGGCTTGAACGCGCGCGTCTATGTTATCATATCGGGTGCTCCGAAGAGTTCCATAACTTTTCCGTAAAGTTGGAACGTCTAAATCGGCATCGCGGGGTCCTGTTGGCGTTGAAGGCGTCGGCGTGGGAGTCGACGGATCGAATTCGTAATGACCATCAACGCTTCCAACGTCAACGGCTTTATGATGAATTTGTTCGGAAGTCGATGGAGAAGACGAAGCTAATTCTAACCAATGTCCTACGATCGGTGGTGGTGGAGGTAAAGCGTACGGTGGAGGTGGTGGTCTGTATGGAGGTAATCTCCATTCGAAGGTTGAACCCGATTGAGAGCTTTGATTTTGGTTTGAAGAGGTGTTTTTCGAACCGAATCCGCTGGAGCTTGAACGACTTTCCGGGGAGCGGTCTAAATGGTCCGGGGAACCAAGTTCTGGAGCACTTCTTGCTATCCTCGCGTGTCTGGGTAATAATCTCGCTCGTGATCTTGATAAAGGATACGATGGTGGTACTCGTATTGGATGAACTGGTATGAAACATTGTGATTCTTCGTGAATTGCTCTTAATGATGGTAATTCTTGCGAGTATCTTTCGTGCATTGATCTCAACTGAACAAAACCGGGAGGTGTTGGATAAGATCTATCCCCGGAACTCGGATACCGCACGGAACTTAAATCACTAAAGTACAACGGCGTCCATGGCGATAAAAGTAAAGCACTAGAAGTTGCAGGTGAGCTGCATTGTACCCGAGGCGTATTCGGGCTATATATCGTTGGAATTGGTTTAAAATTGGGGCTGTTGTAGTATCGAGGACCGGTAACTGTTCCTAAGAGACCATTCCAAACGGGTCTTGCACTTTGACCGGACGCATCCGATCGTAAACTCAATTGACTCGGATAACTAACTAACGGTTTCCTCCAAGAAGCACGATTGTTATTTCGTTTCGGAAGGAAACCCCCGTCGTCGCTGCTGCTCATATTCGAAAGACTTTCAGCTCGTAAACTAAGCGAAGAATCGATCAGAACGAATCGTCCATCGGCCGCCCTCGAAATCCTCCCTAAGGACTTGTGCTTTGATGGTGAAGAGGGGTGAAGGTAATCCGGGTGCCAGCTGAGACTGCTTCCGGACCTACAGCGGTCTCTTGGCCACACCCAATTCGCTACGAAAGCCAGAATTCTCAGACCTGGTATTCTGCCTTTTCTAAGTCTGCACAAAACAAAATATTTTAGACCTTTTTTATTTTAATTTAACACTAATTTTTCCTTACAACATTATTATTAGTTCACATTATAAAATTAGCGGAAAAATTAATGTTATTTTATTAATATTAAAGGAACATAAAACGAATGCCAATTGGATCATGCTCGCACAGGACAACACGTACATGCATGTTCTAAAAAGGGAAAAACGTGCAAAACATTGTTTATTTTCGTATAATTAATAAACAATATTTTAATTATGATTTAGATGATGAACCATCTTATCCTTTCCGATATATTCCAATTCGTTTTTCTGCTTCAATTTAGAAAGCTTTTTAATTACCCACATCAAACGAATTTCTTTTGCTGTAGGTAATTGAAGAATACGTCAAAGTGTTGAAAATGCATAAAGTGCTGTATGAGTATCATGTATTGATCGACTAAATAAATTAAATGGTGGCTAAAAATTACCTGAATGAGAAACAGGCTGGTGCTGTGAGCGCTATACAAAATTAAGGGGTGGATTCGCGAGCATAATGGACTCAAAAAAAAAAAAAAAATAACAATCGTTCGAGACTTACAAAGAGAAAGAAAAAATAAAGTGTTGACATTGCACAAGTCTCCGTCAATTTTCTACCTAAATGAAAGCCGTTCAAAAAAAATAAAAAATGATCTCAAGGAAATTTAGATCTGTTGTTGGGAGGGCACGAACCTAAACTAAAGACGACTCTTCACTTTTCGTGTCACTAGAAAAAAACACGGTGGTTAAAAATAATTCTTCAATTTTATCCTGCCACCTAAAAAATGTTGGAATTTTTTCTGCTTGGGGAATGGATCATCATCTATTGGCTACGAAGTTCTTTCACACAAGATACAACAATGCGAAAACGGGCCATACGACCGCACTTGCAACTGTATTATTTGGTGCATAATGCAATAAAAATTTTTTGGTTTGAAGTGCTCGCTGTGTGCTTTTTGTTGTGTTAATAATTCCGAATTGTGCAGAAAATTTTATAGGGAAAACGTTATGGATACGTTTTCTAATTTAATTTTAAATAAAAAAATTTACATAATCAATCCATTCACGTTAAATCAAATTGAATTTTAAACACTTTAATGATAAAATTAACATAAATGAATTGCTTATATTCCTGTACAATATAAGTTAGAAAGGCCTAATAGAGCGAAAAACAAGTGTAAGTGCGAATAGATGATGTCTCAACATCTTCTGAGCTCTTCACCTTTTTTCCTCCTGCTTGAGACGAATCCGTTTCGGCGGCAAGTAACACAATCCAATCAGAAACTGGGTACAGAAATGCAAAGAAAAATGGTGCGCGCTCTTAAAGGCTACCATCAAATGAAATTTTAATAAGATCAATTTCATTAGAAGGTGACGCCGTTTTGGAAAGAATAACAGGTGTGGTTATACATTTTCGATATTTCTCTATCAATCTTAAATTTTAAGTGATCAAAAAAGTATATAAATGAATAAAGAAAAAAGGAAAATGATGAAGAGAATGGTGAAGAAATTATTTAGTAAGCAACATTTATAGCTTATAAAAGTGGTGATTGAAATTCTAGAAATGATTTGATTTTTAGGAGGGAAAAAATGTTTTCAAAGTATGAAATAAAATGATATATTGAGTTTTCTTAAACAAATCTTATGGTATTAGTTTCTGTAGAACCAAATGATGGAAAAATTAACATCTCTAGAATATGTGAAAATAATTATTAGAGTTAGTTATTAGAGTGATGAGCTCAGTTCCAGAAGAGTGGCAAATAGACGATGTAAGATGCAAGACTCCTGGATACAATGATAGTTGTATTAACTTCAATAGTAAAAAGGATACAGGCGTGTTATAAGAAGAAATGTTTGGAGAATTGTCCGATTGTATTTTCGGACAAGTTTAGAAGAAAGTTTAGGTTATTAGTTGATGAAATCAAATTGAGCCAATTTTCCTAGCATGTTGAATGAAGGGCAGATAGGGTTAAAGAAATAATGCAGGATTCGAATTAGTTAGTGGATAGGATGAAACAATATGAGAAAGTGAGAAAGCTTCAGTCATGGAGTTGCTTGGTGTGAAACATTCAACTTAATTATGGAATTTCGACGAACGTTGCAAAAAATTATTATTTCTTTCATAAATTTCAAGCAGGGTAGACTTGGTTTCACGCTCCAATTCCCAAGTGATTCTTTCTTTGTTCTCTTCTGAGAGCAAAAAAGCTGTCTTTCACATTCTTTTAAGTATTGTCCATGATACTTGGGATTATTTCTTATATCACGAACAATACTTGAGGCAGCCGACGACTTCGTAGTCGGCCAAGATTATTTTTTGAATAAACCTCAAGCAAGGTAGACTTGGTTTCACGCTCCAAATCCCGACTGATTAATAACTTGTAAAAGTACGAATTCAGCAAATTTTCACATTTTCGTATTTTTCTCGATATTTACACATCTGAGAGCAAAACTGCAAGAAAGCAATATTGTTAAGAATAAAAGTAGCCACAACTTTCGTTTCAAAAATATTCTTGTAATATCATCCGATTCCCGAATGTTACCATTATGAACTAATAAAAGAACGAAATTCATAAAATTTTCATATTTTCGTATTTTTCTCAAAGTCTATGTATCTGATAGTAAAACTGCAAGGGAACAATATTGCTAAGAACAAAATTTGCCACAACTTTTGTTCTAAAAATTTCTTTGTAATATCCTCCGATTCCTGAGTGTTACCATTAGCAACTAGTAAAACAACGAAATTCATAAAATTTTCAAATTTTCGTATTTTTCTCAAAATCTATACATTTGATAACAAAACTGTAAGGGAGCAATATTGTTAAGAACAAAATTTGCCACAACTTTTGTTCTAAAAATTTCTTTGTAATATCCTCAGATTCCCGAGTGTTACCATTACCAACTAGTAAAACAACAAAATTCATAAAATTTTCATATTTTTGTATTTTTCTCGAAGTCTATGCATCTGATAGCAAAGCTGCAAGGGAACAATATTGTTAAGAATAAAATTTGCTACAACTTTTGTTCTAAATGTTTTTTTGTAATATGCTCCGAATCTCAAGTGTTACTATTAATAGTATTAACAACTTGTAAAACTAGGAATTTATCAAATTTTCACATTTTCGTATTTTTCTTGATATTTACGCATCTGAGAGCAAAACTGCCACAGAGCAATATTGTTGGGAATAAAATTTGCCACAACTTTTGTTCTAAAAATTTCTTTGTAATATCCTCCGATTCCCAAGTGTTACCATTACCAACTAGTAAAACAACGAAATTCATAAAATTTTCATATTTTCGTGTTTCTCTCGAAGTCCATGCATCTGATAGCAAAACTGCAAGGGAGCAATGTTGTTAAGAACAAAATTTGCCACAACTTTTGTTCTAAAAGTTTCTTTGTGATATGCTCCGAATCCTAAGTATTACTATTAATAGTATTAACAACTTGTAAAACTACAAATTTATCAAATTTTCACATTTTCGTATTTTTCTCGATATTTTCGCATCTAACAGCGAAACTGCAAGAAAGCAATATTGTTAAGAATAAAATTTGCTACAACTTTTGATCTAAAAGATTCTTTGTAATATGCTCCGAATCCCGAGTTAATCTCTCTTGGTTCCCTTCTGAGAGCAAAAGAGGTCTTTTTCACTCTCTTTTAGGTATTGTTCATGATAACCACAGTACCTGGCGTGTCCATTCATTGTTTTCTAAGGAATCTGACTATGAAGTGTGAATGTGTGGTATATGGAGTGATTAGGAGTTATCTCCAACTATCGAGCTTAAAGCCTACCTTGCAAACGATTAGTTTGAAAGTTTCGGGGACGTTTTGGATGAATAGAGTGATGTAGCATGTATGCTGACTCAGTTCATTCTCAATTCGGTTGTGCTAATAAAGAAGATTGAGACAAAATGCGAACATTTTTAAAGGTGTCAGAGGAATGGGCTGAAAATGAACCATTTAAAGTTGAATGTAATCTGATCAGTAAACAAATAGAGATTTAGTTGCAATTTTTATTCCTCTTAAAAATCTAATCATTTCTAAATAAACCTTATGGTAAAATTTCAATCACCTTACACATATTTATATATTCTTTTTTGATCATATTTGTACCATATAATATAAAAAAAGGCTAATGCACCTCTACACAGATAAAAACCGACCCTAGGGACGGTTATGTTCATTCCAGGAACAAATGAAGCACACTTAAGTCCAATAATATCAATCTACGTATACCAAAGAAAATATTTTTAATTATTTAAAGATCATATTTTTGGACTCTACAAGAACTAAGTGTGATTCCACTATCGTATGCGATCCCATTAAGATACTGACGCATTCTCACTATAATTTGAAACTTCAATCGGCCACTCTGTTGATCGCAATCTATAGTGGAATCGCCTCGCATGTACTCTTACGGTTCGTGTCTACGCTTGTCCCGGGAATAATAAACACACTCTCGTAATCTCGATACGACTCAGACTCAACCGTCCTATAAGAATCATCATCATTGGTATGTTTTTGAAGAATCGCGTCAAATTTTTGGTTAGTTGGTACGTTTCGACACGATTCATTTCATTCCAAGTATTTTTTCCCCCATTTATACAAAATAAAATATTTCTTTGAAATCTAGAATTATGAATCGTGTCGACCCGTTTATAACGAATAATAATATTGAGGGAAAGCCAGATGTTGAAGTAAATGTCTACGTATCGCCGTTGGGAACGTTCAGCTTGTTACGGGGGCGCATTTAGAGGGTACTCACTTTTTCAAAGGCACTTGACTTTCCGACGCGTTCCCCCCATTCCTAGAATCCGTTATTCGACACGCCACCATGTTGTAAGCTAGAAAAGCGGGGGGCAAGATCGTTAAAGAAAATTGAAAAAAACGGGATGGGTTATTAAGTATTGTGTTTGGTTTTTAAACAGGGATGGACACTTACAATTAGTCACGCTGCGTAAAACTTAAACAAACCACTTATGTTAGTTTTAAAATCATTTATTTTAGATGGTAAAAGAATAAAGAGAATTTGATTTGCAAGCGGACTAGTGTTTATTTCTTTTTATTCTGTTTTAATGATTTGAAACGTTTTTTTTTTGTGAAAATGAGTGTTTTTGATGCTTTTTTTTTGTGTTATGTGAATGTAATATGAATGCTATTGCCGCGTTGTATAGCGCAATTAGCTGATAAATTTTTAAGATAATTACCTTTTTCTTGTTTTCTTCGTTTTCGTTTATTACAAATCTTGACGGCGCATACGGAAAGAATGATGGCAACTATAAAAAAGAGAATCCCTCCGACGACTCCTGCCGTAATTGCCTTATGTTTTACTCTTGCTGGTACTGGATATTTTACTTCATCACTAGCCTCAAAGTTCTTCGAAGCATATGCGAGAACTCTGAAGTAGTATGTTCGACCACCAACCAAATTTTTCACTACATCACAAACGATGATAAGAAATGAATTAATTAAATAAATTTAATTAGAACTTACCAAGGTAGGTGTAGTCATCCGGTCTAATTTGGGCTTTATTTAAAGCTTTCCAAGGACCGTCTGTTCTATACTTAATATTGTAGTATTGAACCAGTTTGGCCCGCTCAAGCGGCGGCTCCCAACTAATTAAAAACCCGTTGTTAATTTCCGTAACTGTCAGGTTCCTCGGCGGTCCCGGTTTCGGACCTGTAGTGTTTCCCAAAAGAAAAAAGACATCATAAGAAGGCGACATAACGGGAGCGAGCAGCGTTGGTCTTAATTAACGAGGGGGTTGTAGTAATGAGGGGTCGGGTTTTTGGAGCCTGAGGGAACGCCCTTTTGAAAAATATACCTTTAGGCCGCAGGATAGGCGGCAATAGTAGCTCGCCGGAGGAGTCTGTGGGGAAGGACACGATACTATAATCGAAAATATCTGAAAATATAACAAAAAAAAATAATAAAAAGTAATAGTGATGACCTAAATTTGAGACACTTCTAAAAAGCACGCTTCGAGTATGACAACGTCGATTTTGTTCTTTCAGGCTTGCGTTTCGCAAATTACCAAATCGATGTGATAGTAAAGAAAATGAAGCTACAAAAAGTGGGTTAAAAAATAAAACGTGATGGGAATTTGATTTGAAAATGACGCTTGAATCTTTATTCCTTACCGGTTGGTTCATCAGGAGGTGGTAAGAAAGGCTTCTGCGTCGCAGCAGGTTTGGGCGGTAGCCCGACGTCTGTACCGTCCGATAGAGTAAGCAATCGGGGGTTGGAGTCTTGTTAGTTTAAAGTTAGTAGTGCTTGCCGCCAAGCAAACTTACCCAAAGTCCTTATCGTTATTATTTTACTCATCATGCCGGCTCCAAGAGCGTTTTTACCGACAATTTGAAACTCGTACGTTGTCCCTGGAGCTAAACGATTGATGGTAACTTGTGTACTTCCCGATGGTGTTACCGGAATGGTAGACCATTCGGAGACGCCGGCTTCTCGATATCCGATTGAATAATCTTGTTTGTAATCAGGACCTCCGCTGTAACCGGGTAGCCAACTCAAGGTGACTGCAAATTCAGTAGCGGTCCCTGTAAGATTATACGGAGCGTGGGGTTGGGTTCCTTCGACTACTAATTGAGTGGTAGCGACGATGGTTGCTACTTCGTTGGACGCTACACATTGATAGAAGCCAAAATCACTCCTTCTTAAGCTATCAATCGTGATATTTCCACCATTCACTCTTACTCGATTTTTCGGTAAGGGTGCGTTATCTCTTCTTTGCCATTGCATCGTTGGTCTTTGAGTTCCTTCGGCTTCTTGGGCATCACAAGGCATTTCGACGGTTTCGCCCACTTTTCGTTGGTACATTGGTTCAGGTTCGATGGTAAAAACGGGTGGTTTTCTTACCAAAACTTCCATAGGCCCGGAGGAACCTTGAGTTCCTTGTGCATTATACGGAGTACAAGTATATCTTCCTTGATGGCTTTGGTTAACACGAGTAAAAAGAAGTGAGCCGTTATTCATAATGACGATATCGTTGGTTTGATACGGTTCGAGAAGCCTTTTGTCTTTGGTCCACGTGACATATTGTAGGGGTGGGTTTGCTTTGATGTAACACTGGACAACTCCAGCTAAACGAAATGGTAAATATTGCACTGTTGGTGTGAATGTTACTTTCGCTGGATCTGTAATTTTTTTAAATAATGATCCTTTCTTTTTTTAATTTAATTTTAACTTACATTCTACGTTAAGGTAAGCCGATGCAGATTGAGGTTCACCGATCCCATTGCTGACTTCGCAAAGATATTGTCCCGAATCGTCGGCGCTTACTGGGTTGACCACAAGAGACCCATCCCTTCGGATAGTTACTCTAGTTTCTAAAGAAGCGACTTCTTTAACTGGAGCACCTTCGCGAAACCACTTAACGGTCACATTTCCAGGTAAAGCTTTCGCCTCACAATTAAACTGAACTTTTTCGCCTTCTAACTTGGTTTGATTGGTCGGTGGTACCATTATAACAGCACCACCTGCTATTATAACTCGAGCTGTATGTGATATTTGCCCTTCGCCATTTCTCGCTATACAAGTATAATCGCCGATATCTTCGCTGCGTATATTCGAAAAACGCAGTTCGGTTCCGTCGTTGAAAATCCCTTTTGTGAGTAAAGAAAGAAATTGGAGACACGGTTTTTTGGGTTAATCAATAACCGCTTACCTACACCTGTGGGGATTGAATTTCCGTTCGAGTTCGCTGAGTTTGTTTCGATCGGATTCGCGTCCTTGTACCAAAGGATTTCGGGGGTTGGAGTTCCTTCCGCTTGGCAATTGAGGATGATCGCGTCGCCTAAATTCACGTAGATTATATCCTCTGGAATGACAACCCATCGTGGTGGGGCGTGCACGTCCAGATGAAACCATGTTCCGTTCTTTTGTGCACTTGGAAATCGATTGAGAAACACCACTTTACATTCGTACCTATAAAAGAAACGTTAATAGATTTTGTTTTTGTAATTGTGAACTTCGTGAATTTCGTTTTAGGGTGAAAGTTAAATATATTTACACGCTGTTGATGCGCGCTGTTACCGCAAATTCGTTTCGTTTTGTGCAGTAAATTACTAAACACTCGACCTGGAAAATGGGGCACAGTGTGGAGCGAGATTGCAGCTCAATTAAACCCATCCCGGCTGCTTTCTAATTCGGCTCAACCGGAATTATGTTTAAATCGTGTCCATACTACGTGAAATCTTGTTTTATGAGTTAAGTCGTGGTTAGAGATAAACAATGTTTTTATGTTTATTTAACATAAAATATACTAATCATCTTTGAACAAAAATGATGTGAGATTGGGTTAATCTAAATTTGTTTTTATTAGTTATTTATATTACAAGTGGGCTAGAAACATACTTACTGTACGAGTGTGATCACACGAGTACTGTAATTATGCTCTAGCCCACGTGTGATGTACAGCATTTTATCTACGACTGCTAAAAATTACTAAAAAATCAATTTCTTTAAAAAAGTCTATTTGACATTTATAAAAATATTTTGAAATGATTGTTGACAATTTTGAATTGTCAGTTTCAACAACATGTTTACTCATCTGGAATAAGTGTTTAGAAATGTAAAAACATAACAATTAATGTTTATAATAAATAGTATTGTTTCTCTGTAAGTAGAGAGTACTTTTTCAATAAATTAAGTCTGTTCTGATTAGGCTAAAAATACGTTACGTAATGAAACCAGTGCGGTAATGAACTTCATTACGTAACTCAAATGAGTGCGGTAATGATGACTTATCCAAGCAGTCGTAGATAAATAGTATATTATTCAACAAGCGTATAATAGCGGCTGTTACCCACGAAGATGAAGCGAGCGAGTGTTGTAATCTGAGTGGGTAACATCCATTATACGCAAGTTGAATACTATACTTTATCTACAACTATTTAATTTTGAAAAAAAATCAAAAAAACGAAAAAAATAAACTTGATACACATTTCAGACATAACCTCAATATAAGAAAGCTGTCATTTCTGTTAATATTTTATTTTTTTATTAGTAAGCCGTGTCAGAACTGTGGAATAATGGCTTCATTATTCAACACTTTGTCAGTCATGGGTAATGCATGTCATAAGATAATTCAATAGTTGTAGATAAAAATTTTTATTTGAAAAACTGAAATATAAAATATCATGAGATGAAAAGAGAAATTTACCCCAAAAGATTGGGAGAAAATCAAGGAGTCTCAGATGAGACCAAATCTAACAATAGTGTTTCCCTTTTTGGATTCACTTGTCATCAGAAAGAATGACCAACGTGTTGTCCTTGATTGGTATAGAAAGCCCACCTATTCTGGTCGTTTCATTAATTTCTTTTCTTGCCACCCAATCCAAATAAAAATTAACCCTCTTAAAGGTATGAAGAATTTCAGACCATGAGTTTAGAGATCATAACCTTAAACTCCTATCGGATATCTTCTGCAACAACGGTTTTCTTCGTTCTTTAGTTAATAGAGTCCTCCATTCTCCGGATGGCCCATCCCGTAACAACCTCAGTCAGAGTCCCGCGTCACAGTTGGATTGAGAACTTGGTCTACAGGATCGATTGTAAGGGTTGTGAGATGTGCTACGTGGGCACTACGTCCCAATATCTTAAATCGAGGGTGTCCCAACACACCAGAGACTGTGCCACAAAAAAATCTGGTGGTACTGCACTTGTTCAACATCATATATCCACTGGCCATAAGTTCGACTTTGATCAGACGAGTATTCTCTGTACAGGGTGGTTCAAATTCGATGTCCGAATAGGCTAACTCGAAAACTATAAGAGTTAGAAGAAAAATAGCTGACGTGTCATGATCTCGTTTTTCGAGAAACTGCTAATGCCGAAAACCTCATAGCGCTATCGTCTTTTGTTTTTCCGCTAGAGGCCAAAATTGAAAATATTGTAAAACCCGCAAATGTAATTATCTTGGTTATAATTATAGGTGGAGTATTATAACTAAGACATTATCTGGACACTTTTTTACAGAGAATTTGATGACGTAGTCAAAAAAATTTTGTCGGTTTTAGATTTTGAGATATTATCACAATTTTCGTTTTTTTAAATGGAAACAACCACTGATTATTCGCTTAATAAATTCGTAATTTTTTTCTGATTACAAAAATATAGGGTTTGAGAGGTCTATTTCTTATTGTTTTAGAATAAAACTAAAAATAAACTTTTCTATTAGTGTCGTCGAAGAAATTAAATTTACAGTTTCCTGTAAATTACGGTTCTATAACTAAAAATTAAAAAAACATATTTCTGATATTTGAAACAAATATATTTGTTGAACTGTTTAATTTATATATGTTTTACACAAAAGTTGGAATAGATTGCATTATTTCCCATATTTTATTACGATTTAATATTATTTTTAAATGACTTAATAAATTATCGATAGATGGCGCTCATATGTTTTTTTTTTAATTCAAATAAACATAGCAACATTTGTTTGTATTCAAAAATTTTCTGAAGTGTCACTTTAAAAATCCTGTTTTTAAGATCAATTACGAAAATTTTGAAAAGTTTGACATGTTAGAATGTTACATATTAAAAAATTATTTGTTTTTAAATACCAGAAGTTATCTTCGTATTTAATTGTTAACTTTTTAGATTTTACCTACCGCCCCGTAACTTACAGGAAACTGTAAATTTAATTTCCTCGACGACACTAGATGGAAATTTTATAAAAAAAGTTTATTTTTAGCTTTATTCTAAAACAATAAGAAATAGACCTGTCGAACCCTATATTTTTGTAATCAGAAAAAAATAACGAATTTAATAAGCGAATAATCAGTGGTTGTTTCCATTTAAAAAAACGAAAATTCTCATGATATCTCAAAATCTAAAACCGAAAAATTTTTTTTGACTATGTCATGAAATTCTCTGTAAAAAAGTGTCCATATAATGTCGTAGTTATAATACTCCACCTATAATAATAACCAAGATAATTGCACTTATTGGTTTTACGATATTTTCAATTTTGGCCTCTAGGGGAAAAACAAAAGACGATAGCGCTATGAGGTTTTCGGCATTAGCAGTTTCTCGAAAAACGAGATCATGACATGTAAGCTACTTTTTTTCTAACTCTTATAGTTTCCGAGTTAGCCTATTCGGACATCGAATTTGAACCACCCTGTACAGCAGGAGACTCTTCCTTGAGATGTTCCACATTTCGGCCTTGTCCAACACTGTCAACTTCAGAACTGACCCCCAAGGTCTTAGTGAGATTTACTGTCATCTGATTGAGTTGTCTACCAATCCATCTGTACACTCGTGATTCTTCTTTGGGTTTCTTACGGTTTTGATATGAACTCCCTTCCTCTTAAATTCCTCTTTTCATCTCATGAAGAAGTTTTTCAAATAAAAAATTTATAAAAACATACTAATCATCCTTAATCCAAATAAGGTGATGGGGCAGGTCTGAAGATGGGGAGAGAGTGTTTGGAAGAAACATCAGAAAGAGAAAGACTCAAGGAAGTTTGGGGATGGAGAAAACAAGGATGGTACAGAATCGGTATTGGGGAGGAAAGTGCCGGGGTATATTGTGAGGGAGGAAATGCAGGTGGAGGCGGGCATAAGAGCAATTAAATATGAAGAAATGATAGATATATACATACTGCGGGATCCTGGGAGAGTGTTGGAAGGAAGTTAGGGAAGGGAAGATTAGGTATGATAAAGGGAATATTACAAAAGGATGGATTATTCGGAAGCAGAGATAAATAACAGAAGAAGGGAAGGGGTGAAGATGTGGGGGGGGGTAAGCGATATGGCTTGGGTTGGGTAAAGAAGGATGCAGATAAGAGAGGGAAGATACAATAAGAGAGGGGGCATAATAACGGAGGGGCTTCTAAAGTGCTAGATGAAGGAAGAGAGTGAGGAAAGAAAGAGGCTGGTGGCCAGATACCGTTGTGGCAATGAGGAGAGAGCGAGCAGATACTGGGTAGACGATGTGGAAAGATGGAGCGGATTGGGAAATGCTAGAACATATGTTGAAAGGATGTAGCGAGCTGAGAGAAGAGCAAAAGGAATTGAAGGCAGATTCTGGAAGAGGGGGGAGAAGACTGGGGATGGATGAGGGAGGTAGTTGGGACGAGGAGAAATTGTTAACTTTTAGTTAATAATAAAAATTCTTATATATACTAACCATCCTTGATCGGATACTTGAATATTGGTCAAGTTAAGTGAAGCAGCTCCATAATTGGAATCTGGTGATACTCTCGATACCCTTCCTTCATATCCCTCTCCGCTGTGTGTGGGATAACTCTCGTACCAGATGTAGATTGGTATATCCTGTCCCTTGAACATTCCAACTGTAGAATGCTTGAAGAAGATTCGTGACAAGTAATAATAATATGCCCTTCGAAATGGTAACTTTTGATACAAAAAAAAATTTATAACCACGCAAAGTAGATATTACGCAGAACGCATTAACCCACATAATCTCATCGCAGGGTTGTTTTATTTGTGCTGCATCAACTTTTAACGAGCTTGCGGACATATTATTACCCGCCACGTTGCGGAGTGGGCCGTTGCTCGATTCGCTACGGCCTCTTAACATGCGACTCGTGCAGACTGCCTATTTTATGACGCAAAATGCTCCCGGCACATCTATATGCATGCGGCTGCGAGATTCGAAACTTTTATATTTAAAATGCAGCGATTAGGCGAACAAAAATAAAAGATGCGATGAAGAGCTTAAAGCTCCAGCTTATGCGTGTGGTTTATAGAAGAATAGAGGGTTTTATGGATGGGCCATTACGAGAAGGATCAAGAGGTAGTTAGGAATGGAAGCAATTTGAGAGAAAACGTAAAATCGGCGATATAATGGGTCGTTAATCGCCACGATGATTGGTGTGTTAAACAATTTTACAATGAGTGCACGATTATTACGCGAGATTGTCTCTATAGAAATTATAAATCTGCTCTCTCAAATCCCTTTAAGTTTTATAATTTGTGTTCTTTATGCGTGTTTCAATCCGGATTTGTAATAAAAAAAAATTTTATAACTACAAATTTAGATCCATCATAATTATTCTAAATTTGTCGCTATCTAAAACTGTTAACCATCACGCAATAATATAACAAAAAATTGCATTCCTTTGCAAATACATAAAATTTTTATAAGATAAAAATCGCTAATCCATCGATTTCCTTCCTAAGTGGAGTTCAATCATGGATCAAGCGTCCCCAAACCACTTAAATCCCATATTGATGCTAACTGTACTGTTAGAAAGAGAGCAGTGCTGAAATCGTACCGTGTCGCCTACCTTCTTCTCCCATTGCAATACGTATGGCACAGGCTGACCTTCGGGAAACTCCACGTGGCAGTTGAAAACGACCGATTCGCCCAGGATTGCCGTGATGTGGAACGCATCTTGGAAGCAGAGAGCTGGAATGAACAAGCACAGACCTACAGGAAATATGACACTCCGCTCGTTTCTCTACAAAAAGCAATAAAATTTTATCTTAATCTAGATTAAATATTAGAGATGCCGCGAATACTTGATATTAATGAACAAAAAAACTATAGACCAAAAGTCCAAAAGAGCTATTTCTGCACGATTGGGATTAAGTCGGTTGCGCTTTTCTTCATAAATCAAACCTGCCTTTCTGAATTGACTGAATGACGTTTAGCAAGCTTATTTAAAATGGGGAATCCATTCTTATTGGTACTCAAAGCCCACCATTCGTATGGGTTTATACTACTGTCAGCCTTTGCTAACGCGATGCATTGAGCGATTTCGTTACCAGAGGGATTCTTGGGTTGCTCTTCAGAAAGGTGCTCTGTCATAGATTCTTCAAAACATGCCCAAAATAGTTTGTGTATATCTGGTATATCTGGCTATCAATGTGGATCAGGTTAATGAAACTGTTCTAGGTATTACATCTGATATAGGTGCATATGTGGAACTTGCTATTTTTGTTATCTCTTCGAAAAGTTTGAAGAGCTTTAAGAGTTGTTCAATAACACTCTTCTAATTTTCATATTTTTGAAAAACTGTCTATATTGATGTATCTGGGAGCAAAAATGTTTCAGACCATTGTGTTAAGGGTACAATTTGCTACAACTTTTGTTTAAAAGTTTTTCTGTATCATGCTCCGGATACCGATTTTTTTAACACTCTTCTAATTTTCATATTTTTGAAAAATTCTTTGCATTGATGCATCTGGGAGCAAAAATGTTTCAGACCATTGTGTTAAGGGGACAATTTGCTACAACTTTTGTTGTAAAAGTTTTTCTGTATCATGCTTCGTATTCCAAATTTTTTTAACACTCTTCTAATTTTCATATTTTTGAAAAATTCTCTATATTGATGCATCTGGGAGCAAAAATGTTACAGAGCATTTTGTTATAACCTTAAACAATAACAAATTTCACGCACCTTGATTCTGAGATATACACTGCAATTGCTCCTTTTTGTTTAACTAGACTCTCCAGTAGGTAATATGTTGAGATCCAGCGAATTTAAATATTTCGAATTACTTTATGTTTAGGCAGTACCAGTTCAGATTGAATACTATCAAATTTTGTATATCCCGAGTGATTGAAATGTGTTAAATTCGACTGGCACTAGTCAGAATTTCTGTTATTGGGGACTGTTCCTTAATGCATCATTTATCACCAGCTGGAGAGTATGTATGAAGCAACACTTTGCAGGAAGTAGAGTTTCCCCGACTCCTTTAACCGTATTCCCGCCATTATCATGAACAACCCCATTTCGTTACACATTCTAATAGTTCTCTTTTGATATTTTCTGATGTGTGTGATGCAGGAAAATGTACCATGTTTAGAACGACATGATTCAATTTAAAGTTTTCTGATATCCAGCGTCCTGTGCAACTCAGAAATGCGGTATTATTTACTGGACAAGTCCAAAGATAGTTAGCTTGCTAACCACTCTCTCATACATGTCTGGAATGATTTTCTCGGTAAAGTACGTTCTGTCAAGAATAGTGTATTGCGGCAATCTTAATAATATTATAATGGCGGAATTTTATAGAAGTAGTGGTAAAGTAAAAATTGACAAAATAATAGAACTAAAAAATTTAAAACTATTTATAAGATATATATTATAAAGTTGTATAGATATAAAAACAGCAATTTATTGAATGTCCATTGTTACCAGAAAAATTATTAACTGTAATACCTTTAATATGAAACTAATGACATCTCTAAGGGAAGAATCAGAACCTCAGCCGCTTTGTGTAATTTGTAATGAAGTGCTTGCTAACAACAGCTTAAAACCAACACTTCTTCGTTGACACCTTGAAATCAAAATCTGACATACAAGGATAAACCTATCGAGTATTTTAGAAGACAATTGGCTGATTATAGAAAGAGTAGTGTATTTTCTTTTCTGTCAGCTTTAAAGGAACATAGTAAAATGGCGCTTGAGGCATCATTTCGAGTAAGCTATTGAATTGCAAAATCTGGACAGGCACATACAATTGCAGAAAATTTAATTGGACCATGCGAAAAGATATTGTAAAGTGTACGCTTGGAGAAAAGGCATCAAAAAAATTTGACCTAGTTTCTTTATCAAATAATACAATATCGCGTAGAATTTATGATGTGGCAAGTAATGTGAAGAATCCTGGCTATCCAGATTGACGAGTCGACCGATATAGCAACCGCTGCAATATTGCTTGTGCATGTTAGATACACTTTTGAGAATTCCATTCAGGAAGATGTACTTTTTGCAAAACCTTTAAAAACTTATACAACTGGAGAAGCAATATTTGATATGGTTAATAACTATTTTGAAAAAAAATGGAATAAACTGGTCTTATTGTGTATGTGTGTGCACAAATGGTGCAAAATCAATGACAGGAAAATTTTCTGGTTTTGTGGCACGGGTAAAGAAGAGCAACGAAACAAGACTTCAAGACTTGACATATTCAAGTCAGTATATAGAGACAAGCATTGGCATGTCTACTACTTTAAGTGATGCTGTAAAAATTGTAAACTTTATAAAATCGCGATCTACTAATTCCCGTCTATTTCATGCGAGTTGTGAAGACTTTGGAAGCCATCACGTTTCTTTATTACTTCACAAGGAAGTTAGATAGCTTTCCCGTGGCAAAGTTTTGACACCCCAGTTTGAGTTAAAATTTGAAGTCAAGCATTTCTTATTGACCATCCATTTCATTTATCTTCTTGTCTATCTGAAATTCTTTGACTGCAAAAGCTTGCATATTTAGCTGATATATTTTGTGAATTAAATTTATCACAGGTGTCACCATCTTCGGTGTGCATGATAGAATTGAATCCTTGCTAAAAAAGTTCAACTTTTAGATCCAATGTCTGCAGATGAGTGAGTACGAATATTTTAGTTCTCTCAGCAGCTTTTTATCCGAAAATTCAGAATAATTGGATATGTAGGACTACAAAAATATCTAAATTTGAAGATCTCTCTAACTTTATGGCAAAAAGAAAAACTTATTGAGTTATCCTATGATTGCTCCTTAGAAGCGGTTTTTAAAGACTATCGAAGTTTGATTACCTTTTTGCACAACATATCTATGTGAGAAAGGATTTTCCACGTATACTTATTTGAAAAATGAATACAGAATCAGATTAAATGCAAAAAATGATTTAAGACTGAAACTGTCAGCTTAACATTGAATTTCTGTGTTCTAGCAAACAGGCGCAAGTATCTCACTAAGAGTGTTGTGTTTTGATTTTCTTGTATCTATTATTTTAGTCTTAATTAATGTAAAGTTTTTGTTTAGATTTTTTACGATTATGTTTTTATTTTTTGTTATGAATTAAGAGTGTTGTATCAATTGTCTTGTATGATTTTAGTTTTTCTTAACTGTAAGTAATAACTACACAAAGGGTTCGTCAATTTATTTCTGATTTAAAAAGGTTGGGTTGGGTTGGGTTATACAAAACGAGGTATTCCCCGTAAAATAGGTACAAGAAAAAGATTGCAAGCATTTAAAAATGTAAAATCAGAATAATATGAGACTGATTTCTTTAACTTCATTGTATTCTTTTCTCATAACCTTAATTAAGTAAATTCAAGACTACTACAAGTGTGATATTATTATTTGATACCAAATAAATTACTTTTTATATTCCTTTTTTTAAGTCGAATAATAATATAACAACTATTCGCGGCATCTCTATCAAATATTAATCAAAATTAAATCTCAACTAAATGTTGATTCAACCTGAAAGAAATAAGAATGAGATTTCTCTAATAACAAACATCATCAACAATAATGAAACGGTAGAACGTTTGTCATGTCAAAAAATAGGGGGGCCGCACTGAAAATATTAAACATGGCACCGACAGAGAAGCTTTTATTGCGTGTTCCATTTTTGCCTGTCACGTTCCAGTTTTCTTTGTTGAGATGTACGTGTTTAATGAAAAATTAACCGACAGGGATTTATTACACAAAACAAGGCCCCCCATTTCCCCCCTTGGCGCCATTGCCATAAATCGCGAGCTTAACCCCTTCGCTGAGGGTGCGATAAATTCGCCCAAGGGTGGGGGCGGCGTGAAGAACAACGTTTTTTCAATTAATAAGAAGCGTGTTCGTGTAGTTGTAATTACATGTTTCAAATTTTGACAGAAAAAAGATTACAGTTTCATAATCTATTGACCGTTTAGCCACTTGAAACCAACACCACCTATAAAGCAGCTCTTTTCCTTTTACATCGAGTGCTTATCTCCTCAAGTGCGAACCTCTTAAAGCCGTGCTTGAGAACTTCCGAGTTAAAATTAATCTAATAACGAAGCTATATCAAGAATGGCTATTGATAATGTAGTTTATTTAGAATTATTTTCAATTAATCCAAACAACAAGAATAATAGATTTTAATGGATAATCCTATAATAATACAATTTATTATAAATAATGCCACAATTATTCATTTTGGAGAATAATAATTATTAACGATAAAATCACAATATAGGAATTACATTCCCAATTTAAAATGAGTTTATTTTAACATAACCCGATTTAATATCCAAAGTCTCTTTTTATAAATAAATTTTAACTCGGTGGGAATTTTAACTCATCGTCAAGTTGCAAATCTTGTTCTTTCCTTAATAACACCAAACTTTCGAAACTCCCCCGGACACCCAGGAAATTAAAACGCGGAAGTCGTTCAGCTAATTTTCTTACCCTCCGAAACGAACAAGGAGCAACTTTAAATATAATGTATTAAGCACAAGGCCTCAATATCCATAATGACTGGGACTTTGCAAGAAGGTTTGAAATAAATCGATATTTTGTCGTCGGGGAAGACTTAAAACGTTACGATCTTAAGGTGTTACCGTTTCGAGGTGTTACGGTTTTGACGTCGCCGGTACTCTAAAAGATAAATTGCAGTTTTATGACGGAAATTTTTGAAACGAACCGTTTTGTTACGGGCGCATCCACCATTTTTGCGCAAAAAAGTAAAGTTAAAAAAAAGGATGTAATTATAGGTCGTTTAAACTTTTTGTGGGTTTTCTCGGTTCCATTTACGAAAAGTTTACGACTGACTGAGTATTTTTTTTAGATTAAACTTTGCATTAAAACGAAAATATGGGAAAGTTGCCAGATATGTCCGTTTTAATTAAATCAAACCTACATATCTACCTACTTTTTTTTTCAAAACTTTTTTTACGGTTTTGAACTGACGCGGTGCAGATTTTTCTGGTCAAGATTAATTTAGAAATTCTTTTTTGATATGAAAATAATAAAAATCGGGATGTTTTCGGCAACGCGTAGGCGTTCATAAATTATTGACTGACGACGTGCATCTCTTTTTGGCAAATTATTTCATGACAACCGCTAAACGGTGAACGTGATTTATTCCCAAGAAATTACCTTTGGTCGCCTGCCAGTAAATTACTTTTTAATACCGGGACAACTAAAATTTATAGCTTCTTGTACTTCCAAAACCGGTACCTGTCGTGACCATAAACCAAAACTTTATTGTTTTTTATTTTTTATTTTAATTTCGTTCGGTTTTCATCGAAAGTTTTAATTCAACATTTTTTTTTATCACCCATCAATAAGTAATTAACCTAAAAAGATAACTCATCATTTATCTTAATTAGAAAAGACTCTGCATTAAAGTTTCTGTTATTAAAAAAGCAGATAAATTAATAATGCCAGGTCAATACTGCTTTATATCTCTTGATTTTAGTTGGACATAAAAAATAAAGTTTTAATAATGAGTGATAGCGCCGTGATGAGAAACTAATTCGATCTTTTACGCAGCGGAACTTGGAGCTGAATTGGTAGAATATCATGGCAATGTTTCAACTTGGACAGATACTACATGTTCAAGGAAGTATCTGGCTGTTAAGGGAAACTTTAAAACTTGTAGCACTAATGATCTACAAAGCAGCAGCAAGTTTTGCAGTTATTTTGTTGGCAGCACTACGAAGACCAAAACTTTATTTATAACCTCTTATTGCTGGATCTTGTACAATCTTTAACACGTTGTACAAAGTGAGTATTTCTGGAGTTACGTTTTTTTTGCTGATTACGGAATTAAGAACGAATTCAACAACGTCTATATCCGTAAAGTCCGGAAGTAAGAAACGTTTGTGTATCTAGTAGTTTCTCCTTTTACAGTGTTTATGGATAATCGAATTGCAAACTATACAGGGTGATTCTCAACTTATACGCATAAACTTGGACATTTATTCCTTACTTCAAATAATGGCTAATAGGTGAAGAAAATTGTAGTAAAAGATTTTTGATTTCCTAGATATCCGATATATGCGGCGACATCTAGATAAGGTGCTTCCCAGAAGATGGACAGGTCGAGGTAATCTATTGGCCTGGCCATCTCGATCGCCCGACCTTAATCCTCTTGTTTTTTTTTTTGGGATCACTTAAAAAGCATAATGTACGTCACCGAATTAATACTGAGAAAAATTTGCGAAATCAGATACAAACTGCTGCTGAGACAATCCTCCAACACCCTGGTTTAGGCCGCGCTATCATATCATCTCCAAAGAGTACAGTCTTTCCTTTTAGAAATCATCTTACACAGCAACACCAAACTACTCTCATCTGTTTAGAACTGATACCACCATACTTATTGCATCTTCTGCAAGAAAATGTTTACATACATTTGAGTGGGTTGTTTGCTCATGTCCTCCTGATTGCAAAAGTTGCCTACACAAATGATGCATGGCGAAATTTAGTAACGAGATGAAGAATGACATGTACGGATCACCCAATGTTGACGAAAATGTATCAAAGAATTAGATGGATTGATCTAACCAAAACGTTCGACAAAATAAGGATAAAAGAATTAGAACAGGGCAAACATTACAAAGTACAAAATCAAGGTTGAGTGCTATGCAGATGATGTCGTCCTCTTGGCTGATACTGAGGATGGCATACAGACATTTAACATTGCAGCTAAGGAAGTGAATATTGAGGAAGTTAATACTGAGCAAGAATTATAAAATTAGATACTGGTATAGGCCACGCTAGTGGGACATCGTGGATTCAGCGAACCCAATTGTGCATACAAAATATTGGAAACAATTTGGAACACTTGTTTTAATATCATTTTAAAATTTTATATGTATTCTTGATTTGAAAGTAAATTTCATGGATATCTAGGAAACTAAAAAACTCGATGTTGACTACATCACAAAGGTTCCTACACCTTCAGAAAAGAAGATGCTGACAACTCTTCGAAGGAAGAAGAAAAACGCATCGTGTTATCAACAAATCAATAACTTCGAAAGGCGAGCAATGTTGGGTTGGGTAATATTGAGGATCGTCTTTAAAGATTCTCAACCTCAAAACTCCAGCACATTTCAATAAGTCGAAGCTGATTTCCATAAAGCTCAAATCAAGGTTGCTTCATAGAAACGTTGAAATTACCAAAACGCTTGTTTTAAGAATGTTTCCTGAACAAAAACGTGCACCCGAGACAGACCAAGATAGTTAGCTGTAGATACTGAGAACACCCAGTGGTGTTTCTGCTGAAGGTTTGCAATGACAGATCAGAACCAAAGAAATAAGTATAAACCCCCCAACAAACACATTTTCTCAACTAACCAGATGGTCTCTTCATGACCTTACTGATCATGAATTGATATATTTTTGCCTTAGTGTTCTGGATGAGGGGAGGAGCCTGGTGATCAGAACCTACAGAGATTTTGCTACATTTAACTTGAATTTTTTCACGTTGGATCTTCAATCGCAGCCGTTTGATCTGGTGTATGGAATTGATGAGGTTGATGTGAAATTACAATACTTTAACCATTTAATTTTAGCATTATTCTATGCTCATGCACCCGTAAAGATGGTAAGGCTTAGTAAAAAATCTATTCTTCTGCTTAGAGACATGATTAGGCTTAGAGATGGTCTTTACAGCAAATACAAAAAGTCTAAAACTGAACTAGCACTTAATGAATACAAATCTTTTAGAAAACATGTTGCACACGCAATAAAGACCGGGCAGAAGGCGTACTATGAATCATCTTTTAAAAATAAAAGTTCCGGGGATCTCTGGAAATCACTAAGGCATGTTATCAAATCAAAAGAGCAGGTACTTCCACAACATGAAAACTCAATGATCGCTGATCCAGACTTAGTTCAGGCTTATACTACTATGAAAAAGTCTACTTTTAATGAATTGTTTGCTTTTGTGCCTGCCTCGGAGCATATTGTAACTTGCCATTTGTTGAATATCAAATCTGGCAGTGTGGGATATGATGAACTCTCGGTTGTGATGATACATTACTGTTGTCCTTTCATCATTCCTTAGGTCACACATAATATTAATATTTGCTTATCGAGGTCAATCTTTCCAAAATGTTGGAAGAAATCTTTGGTAACATCTTTGCCAAAGATTAAAAATCCTATGTCATTTTCGGACCTGCGACCAATTAGTATTTTACTTGTTTTGTCTAAAATATTTAAAAAAAATTATGAATGATCAAATTCGGGAATTTGTCGATAAACTTAATATTTTGCCTAGGACACAGTCTGGATTTCGTGCTAACTACAGTTGCGATACAGCATTAACGCATATAGTTGATGACATATGCGCGGATCAAAATAGGCTTACTGGATTGGTTCTGCTAGACTACAGTAGGGCTTTTGATACTGTCAATCATAGGATGTTATCAGCTATCTTATCCTTTATTGGGTTCAATGATTCTGCTGTGAGCATGATTGATAGTTATGTGTCAGACAGACAACAATCGGTTAAAATTCTATCTTTCGACAGTTTTGAAATATTCAGAGTTACATTTTTATGCGGACGATTCCCAAATTTATCTATCGTTCTTGCCTAAGGACATGGTCACTCCTCAAGTTAAATTGAGTGAGGACATAAATAATCTGAAAGATGTATCCACTAAACACTCGTTACGAATAAATTCAAATAAATCAGTGATTATACTCTTTAGCAGGAGACTCTCTTGCAGAAAATTTTAACATCAATATTGGTGGTAAATGTATTGGTGTTAGGGAGTGTGCTAGAAATTTAGGATTGTAACTCGACTCGAATCTTAGGTTCGAAAAGCACATCCTGGACAAAATAAAAATTTCATTTGCTGCTTTGAAGCTCATATTTAGCATGAGGAATATTTTAAATCGCAGCACAAAGGTTATGTTTTGCTATTCCTTAGTGCTGAGCCATTTTAGCTTTTGTGATATAGTATATAGAACATCACAAAGGATTCAGCGTGTTCAGAATTTATGTGTCCGAATGATTTTCGGGCTTCGACGTGGCTGAATATGTTTAACCGTCGCATATAGCATATGGTTTCATTTTATCATAAGTTACTGTTGCTTAAATGTCCATCTTATTTGTATGATAAGATTATATTCCGCACTGATGTCCATAGCTTAAATGTTCGAAGCAAGGGTATTGTCACACCACCGCTACATGTTACTACATTATTTGAGATATCATTCTCTTACAACTTACCTAAATTTTATAATAGCTTACCCCAATCATTGAAAATGTGGAGCTTGTCACCGTTTAAAGTAAAGATCAAAAAATGTTTAGTTTTATTTGTATTTTGTGCCATTCCATTCTAATAAAGTCTATTATTATTATCTCTTTCTAATGTTTATCTTGTCAATTCTTCAACAATACATCGACAATCTAGTTTTTAATTATTAAACTCCTTATCTGAGTTTTGTGCAGAAATAATACCTACTTAATTGAAGATTAAGGTCTTTCACAACTTTTTAGAGATTTTAATATGAATTTTGTAAATTTCAAGGGACTATTAAAGAAAATCTTGCCCATTTTATCAGATACATGTGGGATGAAGGAAAGTTTCATAAACTTCAAAGGTGTTGGAGGGTTCTCATCATCACAAAGTTAAGTCGTAGATCGATTCAGTTGGAAAGGACGAGAGTGGCGTTAACAAGCGAACGTGGAAGCCTATTATTACAGAAGATCTCGAAAGAATCTTGAGGCTCCCATCTTTAACTTTACTGTAAGTATGAAATACGAAAAATTCTGCTTCACACCTTTAAAAATTTTAACATTAAATTGTAGTGAGATTAATGTACCAATTTGAGTAGGGAGGTTCCAGAGAAATATGTTGATCTGGTTTTCTGATTATCAAAGAATTCAGAAATTGTTGCATCCCGCCTCGATAGTGAACTATATATGCGATTGATGCAATTAAATTCTCTTTGCATTTGGAAGGGAAGTTCAAGTATATGGCTGGAAGACTGAGCTGTCCTAGGTTGAAAAAAGATTTGGGGATTCCAGAATTCCAGAATTTGTTGCAACAGATGCTATACAAATAAATGAAAATAAATGCTTGGGTTTATAAACTGTGTTAGAATATCTAACAAATTGAGTATTATTAATATCTCTATGAATCAATATTGGAATATCTGAAAATTATATACATTAGTGAACTAGTTTAGTTTAGTTGTGACTACTGAGGAATTGTGGTAGTATCGGTTGTTACTAATTATACCAGGTGTGCTGATTCCATAATATAAAGATTAAAAATACACAAGGGTCACGCATTCATTTCAAATTTAAATTGCATTTAATACAGGAAGTTGTGTTGTAATTACGCGATTCCATAACGTATTTGTCCGGGAAGTGCTTAAAGAGATAATATCACTTTTAACGAACATCTTTCCTATTCTAATAAATTTAAAAAAAGAACTTTGTAAGTTGTCTTACCTGTGTTTATAAAAATGTAGAACGCTGCGGTTGTAAGCAATGGTACAGACGATCCGATGGTCAATGGACGAAATTTGCCCCTTGGGTCTGTGCACATGCCCATCCCGGCTCTTCCATACTCTTTGCTAGCGTAACTTCATTGCCAGCTTTCCTATAATAAAAAAATTATTAAAGATTTATTAATTTTAATTCGATAAAGATATACGAAAGCTTTGTTGGGTTGCTTAAGCTTGGATTTGTATTGAGAATAATAACGAAGAACGTTTCTCAATAGAGAAATCAAAAATAAACCGAACAAAGCGAGTCGCGTTTTGTTATCGAGTTGCAATTTTCGCGAGACCGGAATTTCTAAAAATAAGATCGCTATTGAAGCCGCTAACGGAACAATTCCATTTGTGCCTAGAGTCTACATTCAGGGTATGCGAGTGTATGTATTTGTTTTGGATCCGATCAAATCTCGATTACAAAACTGAACTGGCAATGCTTTTACTAAATTCCATTTTATACGGTCGATAGAGTGTTGATATTTTTAAACGATATTAAATTTTTCTTTGTGCCTTGAATTTAAATTAAAGTGCCTAAGCGGCTTCTATAGTTTTAAATCCAATCAATATTAAAATAGAAAATAATTAACATTCACCGTTTTGAGGTTTAATAGTCGACCATAACTGAATTGGGAATAGGGGAAGATTGGGTAGAGCAAATGCCGCAATATTTGCAATTCCAATCAGGCGTTAAGGGATTTCTGGCAGCCAGAATTGATAGCCAAAACGTTCGATACCCAACAAATAAAATCGAAATTTCTAAATCGAATATTTATTACCAACAAAACAAATTTGGGTTTAACAAAGTATAAAAATCCAATTAAAACCTGCAAAAACAAAAATATTAATCGGAATTATTTTAAAATCAAATTCTGGATTTGTGCAAAGAGATCAACGATAAAATTTGTAACACGCAATGCATGTAAACATCCAGATAATTGCACCGTTTCCAACACCCAATTTTGTATGTTCCAACAATGTTAAATCCGTTAAAAAAGTTCGTTTGATCTTTTTTGTTTTATTTTTTGAAACATTGTATGTAAATTTTTATATTGGAATTGCAAATTTAGAACTAACACTAACGATAACGAGTCTAGTGTTATTTCTAGTGTTAGTTTAGAAGAAATTTTAATCTAGAACAACCAAGGTATTAATACACAATATTTCCATCGATTTTTAGGGGGTGATTTAACTGAGAGGAGACTCTAAATTTAAAAGGGAACAACTAAGACTTAAAAAAATCGAATTTAACCGCACGACAGCTAGACCCAAATGATTCTAGGTCTTGTGTTAGTTCTAGTGATAGTGCTAGTGCAAATCTCGAATCAACACTAGTCCGAGAACTAGAAACATTCGGATTTAGCCGCACGTCTCTCAAGACGGCTAAACCCGAATGATTCTAGTTTTAGGTCTTGTGTTAGTTCTAGTGCAAAACTTGAACTAACACTAAATCGAGAACTAGAAACACTAGAACTAACATTAGACTTAGAACTAGAATCATTCGGGTTTAGCCTTTAAGAGACGTGCGGCTAAACCCGAATGATTCTAGTTCTAAGTCTAATGTTAGTTCTAGTGATAGTGCTAGTGTAAAACTAGAACTAACACTAGACTTAGAACTAGAATCATTCGGGTTTAGCCGTCTTGAGAGACGTGCGGCTAAACCCGAATGATTCTAGTTCTAAGTCTAATGTTAGTTCTAGCGATAGTGTAAAACTAGAACTAACACTTGACCTAGAACTAGAATCATTCGAATTTAGCCGCACGTCTCTTAAGACGGCTAAATCCGAATGATTCTAGTTCTAGGTCTAGTGTTAGTGATAGTGATAGTGCTAGTATTAGTTTAAAAGAAATTTTAATCTAGAACAACCAGGGTATTAATACACAATATTCCCATCGATTTTTGGGGGGTGACTGGGTCATTTAACTGAGAGGAGACTCTCCATTTAAAAGGGAACAACGCGTTTTCATTACACTTTGTTTCTGTCCCGGGGTCAGAATGACCTGTCAATCGCATGCCCTTTTCACGTGACAAGTTGCCTATTGTGTGTCCCTGTACTCATCTATACTCTAACAGTTCATTTTAGGACCAATTCGAAAACTGGAGTGTTCATTTTATACGTTAAATTAACAAAAAAGTTCAATTACAGTTTACTTTTTGATGTGTGTAAAGAAAAAATTTGATATTTATTAAATTTAAGCTTTTTTGATGGAGTTAAATTTTGGTGGAGGAGCCGGTAATAAAGGAATTGATTTAAAATTGTTTGTATAATAAATGTTTTTGAATGCAAAATTAATATGATAACACAGAAATAGTCACTTTTTCACTTTGCCAAACCAAAAAAAATTTTTTTTTTTAAACTAAGTAACATAACTACCTATTAGATCCAGGAGGAATGAATTGAACGCAGATTTCTTTGAGAAATGGTTAACAATCAGAAACGCGACGAACACACCTTAAATACAATCGGCGGTCTTTGCCAGGTTACCAGAGGGCGCTCTTTTTTACCACAATTTATAAGATAGAAAAAATCGCGACGATTGAAAGCTTAAAATCGCCGCCCGGGAACATGTTGCAACGCGTCTCGCACTTTCCAGTACCGAAGGGTCTCGTTTAACTGCACTTGCACGGACAGGTGACGTCGTCCTGTACGGGGGTGGTTTAGGGGAAACGACGCGCGACACCAGCGACCTCTCGCGCCACGGACCGGGCCGACACTAGCGCTGCCCAACAACGCCCCTGCGATTCCCGTCATATTGATCGGTTGAGTCCGGGGGTTCGTTCAACGCGTGCCCTCCGCCAGACGCCGATCAAAACTTGCACGAAATTCGCCAAATTAACACATCAGAGTCGCGACGGTATCCTCAAGAACAATGGCGGATCGATCTTTAACAGCGAGGAAAAGGGGGAACCCCGAAAGCAACGGGGAAAGAAAAAATTAATACTAGAAAAAATCGCGTTAATTAGACGCTCGATGCTCGGTGCAGGTAAAATACGTATTAAAAGTTGAATAAAGTTGAGGCAGACGTCGCCTCGAGGGTATACCATCAGTTTGTGTACACGATAAAATGAAACTCTGTTACTAACTAAAGCCAGGAAATAATAAATATTCTAGTGGAGGTTAAAAACAACTTTCACACCGTGAAAAACATCTATCTATAATCTACAGAGCTCTCTATATCACTTTATTCCGCATTGTTTTGTCCTACAATAAACAAAACATTTTTAATTGAATTTCCTCAACTTAACTCAAATCTCCTTGAGATAATCTTTCTCATGACGAGATAATCCAAGAACTGGTTGTATTACATATTTATGTTTCTCAACTTCGTTTAATTCATTCAAAACAATCCGTGTAACAAAAAAACAAAATCAATCTACAGTTGCTCACAAAATTGAGTATACAACTAGAAACATTCGACTAAACACGAATGTTTCTACTTATAGGTGTAGTGTTAGTTCTAGTTTTACACTAGCACTATCACTAAAACTAACACAAAACTTAGAACTAGAATCATTCGGGTTTAGCCGTCTTCACAGACGTGCGGCTAAATCCGAATGTTTCTAGTTCTAGGTCTAGTGTTAGTTCTAGTTTTGCACTAGCACTATTACTAGAACTAACACAAAACCTAGAACTAGAATCATTCGGGTTTAGCCGTCTTGAGAGACGTGCGGCTAAATCCGAATGTTTCTAGTTCTAGGTCTAGTGATAGTTCTAGTTTTACACTAGCACTATCACTAGAACTAACACAAGACCTAGAACTAGAATCATTCGGGTTTAGCCGTCTTGAGAGACGTGCGGCTAAATCCGAATGTTTCTAGTTCTAGATCTAGTGTTAGTTCTAGTTTTAAACTAGCACTATCAGTAGAACTAACACAAGACCTAGAACTAGAATCATTCGGGTTTAGCCGTCTTGAGAGACGTGCGGCTAATTCCGAATGTTTCTAGTTCTCGGTCTAGTGTTAGTTCTAGTATTGCATTAGCACTAGAACTACCACAAGACCTAGAACTAGAATCATTCGGGTTTAGCCGTCTTGAGAGACGTGCGGCTAAATCCGAATGTTTCTAGTTTTAGGTCTAGTATTAGTTTTAATTTTACACTAGCACTATCACTAGAAGTAACACAAGACCTATAACTAGAATCATTCGGGTTTAGCCGTCTTAACAGACGTGCGGCTAAATCCGAATGTTTCTAGTTCTAGGTCTAGTGTTAGTTCTAGTTTTAAACTAGCACTATCAGTAGAACTAACACAAGACCTAGAACTAGAATCATTCGGGTTTAGCCGTCTTGAGAGACGATCGGCTAAATCCGAATGTTTCTAGTTCTAGATCTAGTGTTAGTTCTAGTTTACACTAGCACTATCACTAGAACTAACACAAAACCTAGAACTAGAATCATTCGGGTTTAGCCGTCTTAAAAGACGTGTGGCTAAATCCGAATGTTTCTAGTTCTAGGTATAGTGTTGGTTTTAGTTTTACACTAGCACTATCACTAGAACTAACACAAGACAAACTAGAATCATTCGGATTTAGCCCTAATGTTCACTGATGATACTAAAATTACTCTTTAGGGTTCAGAAGGGAAAATAGTTTGGAGGAATCGAAATTGTGAGTTCAAAAAACAAGAATTTGGTGGGAACAGTTAAACATGGGGGTGATTTAGTAATGCTGTATCTTCCCTGTATGCTCAATTTTGTGAGTAACTGTAATTATTGGAATCCTTTTCCGCTTCTCTTCTTTATTTCAAATCAATTGCACGTTTGCGCCGTATAAAGACATATTTATCTACCCCGCGTTTCGCGTTTAATTCGAGATTTCCCAGCTAATTACCGAGGAGATACGACCCCCAAGGGAAATCTAGTATTTTCTCAATTTCCTCATCGTCGATTCGGGGTGGTTCGGTTTTTGCGGGAGCGATTCGACCGAACGACGATTAGTACGTTACATCCGGAACCTAATTACGTCCCCTTCGGTTACGTTTCCGGCGTGCAAGAAGGTCCGCCTCATCGTCAACCAGAGGATTCACCCCTTATTCGATTCCGTTATCAACTTCTGCCTTTAATCTTCTCCGTTTACTAATAGGTGACTTGTAAATTGATTAAAATCGGGGTGAGGTTCGGTTTAAAATGATATAGTGATAAATTGGGTGGGTGATGGATTAGAGATAAAGGTAGATTGAGGACGTTTCTTTTAATCGGACAGAGGATTTGTTCGTTGAAATTGGGGAAATGTGGGACAATCGTGTCGGCGCACGCCAACAGTTTCATATTTCAAAAGCAAGGGGTGGATCGCGGGGGGAGGGAAAAAACTACATTCGCACAACCTGTACCAGCGTTGAAACGTGACGTTTATTCCCCGCCTCGCCGTATTGATTTTTTTGTTTAGCCGCAGACGATTTATTGTTTTAAATTAAAATTAACAAGATAAACATATATTTTTTCTCTTCACTGATTTACTTTTTATAATAGTACACTACTTACAATCTTGATATAACGAATCTGATTAGAACGGCGCCGGCGTTCAGATATAACGAACAAAATATTTTTAATTCAGGGCTAGATTGTTGTATCTTCTTATTGAACTACAAATAGAACTAACACTAAACCTAACACTAGCCGAATGTCTTTTAAGACGATTAAACCCGAATGATTCTAGTTCTAGGTCTTGTGTTAGTTCTGGTGCAAAACTTGATGCTTATTACTTAGTACTCCACCTATTACTTAGTACTCCACCATTCAGAGGACTATTCACAGGAATTAGCATCTCTTTTAGGTGTTGGATACTGCAGATAATAATCTGGTTCAACCCCAATAGGACTTTTTTCATTGAATACAACTTTATTTATACCAGATTTGTCATTAACAACCTCTACAATTCCAAAACGATAAGAAGAATAAAATTTAAGAAGAGTTTAAAACATTTGCTACTTCAACAGAAGAGGGAATTCAGCTGAGGCGACCCAATTGAAATTTATATAAATTTAAATTGTTATGTGTATAATTTTATTGTCTCAAAATATTTTATTTTATATATCATGCTGTTATATCAAGTACCTGCGTCCTGTTTCTCTTATGTATTATTATTATTTTTCTTGCATTCTTTTTTTTTTGTTTATTTTTTTCTTGTTTTTCAAAATTTTCAAGGGTCGATGAAAAGCAATAGTACCCTACTGGGTGCATTGACTCGACTCTTTTTGACAACTTTTGAAGTTACGTTAATTTTTTATTTTTATTTTATTTCCTTTATTTTGTGAGTTGTAATCTCTGTACGAGTTGTCAATAAATATTATTATTATTATATATAAAATCTCTTGTTGCAGTTTCGTCTGGTTTTCTTCTCTTCGCTTATAATTCATTATCACATTCATTACTAACAGAACTGTCGCTGTTATTACTTTCGATTATTAATTAAAGTATCCTCTTTTTAATGCAAAAAACCGTTTTGAAAAATCACTTTCAGTTAAGATTTAAAAATTCGTATAAAATCCATTTCTTGGAATATGAGTATGAAAATTTCCCAAAGTGTTAATAGAAGTGTCTTCTTTCCAATGATCCAACCCGTTTTGAAAAATAGCGTTTAGTTTTTGAGAAAACAATATTTGAAGATTTGATAAAATTTTCGATGTTGCTATTTTCATCGATAACTTTAAAAATTCGTTATAAAATTCATTTCTTGAAGGATCCGTGTGGAAATATCACCAATTATTAATTAAAGAATCCTCTTTTTAATGCAACAACCCGTTTTGAAAAATCATTTTCAGTTCTTGAGATATAAATTTTTGAAATGATCGACAATTTTTTCGAATTTTGCAATTTTCGCCGATTAAGTTTTAAAAATTCGTATAAAATCCATATCTTGGAATATGAGTTTAAAAATTTCCCAAAGTGTTAATAAGAGTGTCCTTTTTCCAATGAACCAACACGTTTTGAAAAATAACTTTTAGTTTTTGAGAAAACAATATTTGAAGTTTTGATAAAATTTTCGATGTTGCAATTTTCATCGATAATTTTCAAAATTCGCTATAAAATTAATTTCTTGAAGGATCCTTGTGGAAATATCACCAATTATTAATTAAAGTATCCTCTTTTTAATGCAACAAGCCGTTTTGAAAAATCGGTTTTAGTTCTTGAGAAATAAATTTTTGAAAAAATCGACAATTTTTTAGAATTTTGCAATTTCCGCCGATTAAATTTTAAAAATTCGTGTAAAATCCATTTCTTGGAATATGAGTATGAAAGCTTCCAAAAGTATCCTCTTTTTAGAGTTGCTTCGTTAGTTAAATCAGCACCAAAAAGTTCATTTTGTATCTTGAATCCAAATAAGTTGACATATCTTATCTTAACTTTTTTATTAATTTCATTTTTATTCAAATATCGCAATAATGTGGCAAAGTAGGGTATCACTTCAGAAATGCACCACAAGTTATAACCATAATGGCCGGATAACCGTGTTACTTATTTTTTCTGGAATGCGCTGATTCAAACACACTTCTTTTATTGTATTTAAATTATTCTTTATTTTATTTATTTTACACTTGTTTATGAGGAGTTGATTGACATATTTAACCGTTTTTGAAATTTGCGAAGTTTTTCTATTATACATATATATGACCGGTACGACGTGAAAATATGTCGAAAGACGGGCTCTAAATTTTGAGCGCACAGGCTCTTTTATACCTTTTTGGGAACACAAAAAGTTGTTCTCGACTTAACCAAAATTAAAAATAAAATTGTGTACTTTATGCAACCCAAACTGCTATTAATTTTAAACCCCAAAACTGATCATTTGAAATAAATCTTAACAACCGGATATCTGTCTCTCAAGACGGCTAAACCCGAATGATTCTAGGTCTTGTGTTAGTTCTAGTGACAGTGCTAGTGTAAAACAAGAAGTAGTTTAAAACTGTAGTTCTAGTTTTAGTGTAATAACAATCTTATGATTATGCTAACTAGCGCTAAACCTCTCAAGACAGCTAAACCCAAATGATTCTAATGCTAGAGTTAGTTCAAAATCTAGTTTTAGTTGTTATTGTTGTATATTTTTATTGAACTAAAAGTAGAACAAAGTAATAAAGAACGCAACGGTGTGGACAGCTGGTTTGGTTCCTTTAGGAACAGAAAATCAAATAAGCTTAGTTTAATTTAGTTTGGCAAACAGAATGCGATACCGATAAACAAACAAATTTACACATCAACACAATCCAGTAATAATTAGCCGACGCGTCATCCAATAGTACCGATACATCCCGTCCATGTTCGGTATGTTTTCTTTTTTCAAACAAAACCAGCACTGGTCGAGCGCTCGGCCGTTTGTTATAGCAATTACCGCCGTTAAATAGGCTTTGACAATTTGCGTTGTCAACGACAGTATACTACGTAATATAATAAAATAGAACAAGAGGGAGAGAGAAAACATTTCACTCTTCGGATAATTTCCAATTTACATTAACCGGGTTTGTAACTGTACTAATAAAATTTCCCTATTACGCGGTGCTGTATATTAAATTGGAATTATTGTGGACACCTGTACATCGATCAATCTAAACTTGAATCCAAGCATAATTGTTACAATAGATATATCACACCTAATTTGCGATGACGTTAACCGCATTCAATTCATGTGGGGTTACAATGTCAACATGTTGATTTGTTGACAAAGATGTCTACAATTTTCAATTATAAATTTACGATTATTGGTATACCTAATACTCTAATCAAATCGGTCTAACATAGTATAGTGTTTTCTTTTAAAGTCTTGAATCTGCAACACTTAGTTGTGTTTCAATGAGACTTTTTCTATTAACAGTTTGATTGCTGGTCTCTCATCAATCTGTAATAATGATCTGGAATATCATAATTATCAAGCTGGAGCTATCATAATGATAAAGCATTTTTATCATATGATAGATTTTAAGCAATCAAAATTTAAAGTAACTTTTAGGAATAACTGAATACCATTCCAAAAAATTAAATAGAAATTGTATTTGACAGTTAGATGATGTTCCAATTTAAAGGTAAAAACCACCGGAAACAGACAGTTAATGTCACAAACAACGATGTATACAACTTGGTTGCGGATCGAGCAAGGATCCACGTCGGACATAAATTCCGGTTTAATTCACCCGGAACAAAAGCGCAGCCTGGACGCCCCAAGCTTACAAATTAAAACAGCAAGGGATTTTAATAAAATTACTCTCTGTGTTGGTTGGTCCATTCCAAAATCTAAAACAACCCCCCAAACAGACTGGGATATGATATAAACTCTATTAGGGTGATTTAATTTATGTATACAGAAGTGGATCGAGTAGAAAAGCATTTCGTGGAAGTGTTAATAAACAATATTAAATCGATCGTTGTAAAAGACGTTTTCTGTTGGTGTATTGACGTGTTACTGGGAGCTGATTATGGGTTAACGATTTCGTGGAAAACTCGGTGTCGAGAAGGGACCATTTCCAATTTTCCTTTGGCGTCGTCGTAACAGTTTCTTCGAAACGACGCCGCGGCCCAGTTATTTGCAGAAGCATCGCGACGACCGCGGATCGATAGGCAACGTGACGTCATGGGTGGGACCGTGACGTCAGAGCCTGCCGCCGCCGGTAACCCAAAGCCGGACGAGCATTAGGCCATCCTAGGCCAATGCACCTTTCTTCACAGAAATACCAACATCTCCTGCGAATAACCGGAAAACTATAAAAAAATATATATAAAAAACAAACCGAGGTCTAACGGATTTCCTGATCTCTCTTTGTCCGTCTATCAGATGATGGTTTCTTTTAGTGTTAGAAGTAAACGTTTCCAATTAATTTTTTATCATCATTTGAAATATCAAAGAATTCTTTTTTTAATAAATTTATTATTTAACATTATATAACAAAATATCTCTTAATATACGAGGTAAATGACCTCGATATAGAAGACAATCCGCAGGGAAACACGAACGAGTAGAACTTTTAAAGTAATAACAGGAGGAGTTGAGGGTTTCCCGTGTCGTGCAATACCCTGAGCTTGTAATAATAATAAAAAAAGGGAAAGAAAAGAGGCGACGTCGCGGTGGTGTTGAAAAATTGATGGTGTCAACAGCCGCCATTCACGTTGTCGACGTCGTCCTCGTCGGTGGCGGTTCGTACCTTGGGAGGCGTCGCGACGTCTAATGAAAAACAAACGACCAGGCCCGTCGGTTTCTCTTTTGTGTTCGTCACGGCGCCCTCTTGCGAAATTTATAGACGGCGCGCGCAGAAATTCCCCCGGGAACTAGCTATATAAAGGATGAAAACCGAGCCTCTTTCCACCCTCTTCGTATTGAAAGGGTTAAAACAAACCACCGGATGTCTTATCGGCTGGTGGCGGTGGTTACCTGCAGACAAAGAAACCCCTCGCAAATACGGAAAGTATCGTTTCAACGAATACGTTTACTTATCGAATTTTCCTAGCAGCGATTCGGAAAGAAAAATATTGCTTATCTTGAGTAAGCGCTCCTCAAATCCTTCAAGTTCAAAGGACTCTCGTTGGATACAATACAAGAGGCTAGTAAACCTTAATATGGATTGAAAAGGGATTTTCCTGTCGGAATTCTTTGCGGTTTATATTGAAAGCCATTTCAAAAATTGAAATGATTCTTATCTTGAAAAGATAGTTTTAACGAAGTATACTTATTTGTATGTCCCGTGTTTTTTCTGTTACATCAACTATTTGTGTCTCACTTTATCAAATGCTTTATTATAATCAATAAAGCAGGAGTATACATTTTGGTTGACATCAAAACATTGTAGGCAAACAAAGCTTCGTTGTGCCGAAACCATTTCTAAAACCAAACTGGGTATCAGCCATATCCTCTTCCAGCTTCTTGTAGATCTTAAGACTTTGAGAAAGATTAAACTTTAGACTTATTACGGAATTCTTCACATTTTTTAGCGTTTTGCTTTTTAGGAATTGTTATAAACGTTGACCAAAGCCATTCTTCTGGTATTGTTTTTCAATCAACTTTAGTACTGGGATACTGTTGATCTCTTTTGTCGTTTTATACACACTGTGGAAGTTATGCAGTCTCTGTAATTTTTCTACCTCGGTACATTTCTCCTTTATCCATTTTTACATTTGATGTCCTTCTGTACTTCTTTATATTTCTGCCTGCCTTTATTCTTTAGGTTTCTTCCATAAATGCCAATATCTCACCAATCATCCAATTTTTACGATTTGTTCTTTTTTCAGGTATCTGATGTTTCTTACAAGATTCCATAATAGCTGACTTTGATGGCGATATTACACGGTTCAACCAAATTGAGTCACTTTTGTTGAAAGGCGCAGAAATTAAAAATATGCTGTTTATACGTATCCACCAAAATGAACTATTCAACTCACTTTGTGCGGAAGATGTCCTCGAATCAGGTCGTACTGTTGGGAATGACCTTAATTTGTGATCATTTAATTAAGGAGTTAACAAAAATGAAGGCTGGATATTAAGAAGACATACCTTGGGAGCTTCAAACTGTCTATTGAGAGAATTGGCAGAAGAGGATCCAGATTCATACAACAATCATCTTTGAATGAATAAAATAAAATTTGAAGAGCTTCTAAAAATGGTTAATCCAAAAAGAAAGTACTGTGATGAGAGATGCTTTACCACCACGAATAAAATTGCAAATCGTCCTCAAACATCTTGCTACTGGGGATTGTTTTGGATTATTGGAACAATTATACAGAGTACCCCGATGCACAATTTCTTCTTTTATCCTAGAAGTATGTGAAGCTATCTGGATAGCACTACGAGATTACATCAAGGTAATCAGTAACAAAAATAAAACAACCAATTTATATTTGTTATCTTTTATTTCTTATTAATATTGTACAGCGTGTCCAAATTTCGATGGGTTTGCAGGGTATCTCAGTTATTATGAAAGATAGAAAGTTGCGGCTTTTTGTGAAACTTACAATGGCGCAAACCAAATTTTGTGATTGAAATTTACGATTTTCAGACACCTCCTGTATCTCGACTATCCGGAAACTTAGAAAAAAAGTACAAACGAGTTCTAATAGATTTTTTCACGTGGAATCCAATGGTGCACGTAGAATTTTTCTAGTCATCACGGTTTTTGAGTTATAAACAAAACTCAAATACTAAATACTCAACTTCTAAAATACTCAGCTCTTTATAACTCAAAAACCGCGATGACTAGAAAAATTCTACGTGCACCATTGGATTCCACGTGAAAAAATCTATTAGAATCCGTTTTTACTTTCTTACTAAGTTTCCGGATAGCCAAGATACAAGAGGTGTCTGAAAATCGTAAATTTTGAAACACTCCCTGTATATCAAAAACGAAGAGGGCTATGAAAGTTTGGTTTGTGCCATTGTAAGTTTTACAAAAAAGTAGCTCAGGTTCGCGAAAGCTGCAACGTTCTATCTTTCAGAATAACTGAGATACCCCGCAAACCCATCGAAATTTGAACACCCTGTACATTTTGGTTGACATCAAGACATTGTAGGCAAACAAAGCTAAACTGGGTATCAGCCATAATATCCTCTTCAGTTTCTTGACTTTGAGATAGATCTTTAGAGTGTGGCTCATTAGACTTATCGTATGGTGTTTTGCTTCTTAGGAATTGTTATAAACGTTGACCGAAGCCATTCTTCTGCTATTGTTCTTAAATCAACTTTAGTACTGGGATACTGTTGATCTCTATGTCTCCTCTCTGCTCATTGAAAAGGGTCTTAATGTCGTTTTCCCATAGAATCAGTTCCCAATATTCAATACAAAGTTCCCTTCTTGATCTGTAAGAATGTATTTACTCTCAGAACAGTTCCAGTAAGTTCTTTTATCGTTTTATGGACACTGTGGAAATCATGTAGTTTCTGTAATTTTTCTATCTCGGTACATTTCTCCTTTATCCATTCTTCCTTTGCTTGGCGGCATTTATATTTGATCTCCATCTGTACTTCTTTATACTTCTACCTGTTTTTATTCTTCAGGTTTCTTCTTTCTTCCATAAGCGCCAATATCTCACCAGTCATCCAATCCTTACGATTTGTCTTTGTCTCAGGTTTCTGATGTTTCTTACAAGGTTCCATAATACCTGACTTTAACCTTTTGTGTCCCAAGAAGTAAAAAATTTTAAAACTTTGTGACAGAATTAAAACGCTATCAAAGTACACTCAGTAAAGGCCTTTGGAATCAATTTTAGCAAAATATGACAATCCTCCCATTCCAGAGGGATAATGGTGTTTGAGAGTACCGTCAGGCATTAAAATATATTTATATATATAGTATATATAGTATACAAAAACTTTTATTGCTAATATAAAAATAATACATTTTTTATTACTTTAAAATATTGCACGCAGTATATTTTGAGCAGGGTCTGGACTGAATAGCTTGCAAAATNTGACTTTGAGATAGATCTTTAGAGTGTGGCTCATTAGACTTATCGTATGGTGTTTTGCTTCTTAGGAATTGTTATAAACGTTGACCGAAGCCATTCTTCTGCTATTGTTCTTAAATCAACTTTAGTACTGGGATACTGTTGATCTCTATGTCTCCTCTCTGCTCATTGAAAAGGGTCTTAATGTCGTTTTCCCATAGAATCAGTTCCCAATATTCAATACAAAGTTCCCTTCTTGATCTGTAAGAATGTATTTACTCTCAGAACAGTTCCAGTAAGTTCTTTTATCGTTTTATGGACACTGTGGAAATCATGTAGTTTCTGTAATTTTTCTATCTCGGTACATTTCTCCTTTATCCATTCTTCCTTTGCTTGGCGGCATTTATATTTGATCTCCATCTGTACTTCTTTATACTTCTACCTGTTTTTATTCTTCAGGTTTCTTCTTTCTTCCATAAGCGCCAATATCTCACCAGTCATCCAATCCTTACGATTTGTCTTTGTCTCAGGTTTCTGATGTTTCTTACAAGGTTCCATAATACCTGACTTTAACCTTTTGTGTCCCAAGAAGTAAAAAATTTTAAAACTTTGTGACAGAATTAAAACGCTATCAAAGTACACTCAGTAAAGGCCTTTGGAATCAATTTTAGCAAAATATGACAATCCTCCCATTCCAGAGGGATAATGGTGTTTGAGAGTACCGTCAGGCATTAAAATATATTTATATATATAGTATATATAGTATACAAAAACTTTTATTGCTAATATAAAAATAATACATTTTTTATTACTTTAAAATATTGCACGCAGTATATTTTGAGCAGGGTCTGGACTGAATAGCTTGCAAAATTTCACGCACTTACTATCCTTCCATTTGAAATAACTTATATCTAAATTTGAGATGCGGTAATCATAATCTCCTCATTTCAATCGTTTATCATCTACCAAATTTTTTTGTGCCCATTTTTCTTGTATAGTTTATCCGTATTGTTCTTAGAAATAATGCTATTATCGTTGACATGTAGATATGATAAAATCTGCTGAAACCTGGAACATTGCTGGGAAACCTGAAACGGGACATTGCTCGTATGACAAGTGGTACACTCAAGTCTTCAACATTACTCCGGAAGACTTTATAGCTTGGAAAATTGTGATAACTCCTTAAGAAATTTATGTCGAGGGAACACAGCAACTCTTCTTCTTTCAAGTTTAGCGATTTATTCCTTTGGAGGGGGGGGATTATGGGGGGGCTGTAGGATTATGCTGCCACATGTCTTCAGGTCTCTTCTACCAACAGCTAAACATGGGGGTGGATTTGTTATAATGTGGGGATCTATGGTTGCTTCAATAGTATATACAGCTCATGTAGTTCGCAAATGTCTTTTATATAAGGTTCCTAAGCAGCTACATTCTCCACTAAAGTCATCAGATATTAACCCCATACAACAGCTGTGGGATTATTTAGAAAAAGCAATTAGAAAACACAAGATTGGTAGTAGGAAACGTTAAAGTTGCATTGCAAGCAGAATGGGGAAAAATTCCGATTTCTTGGACCTACGAAGTACTAGTACAGTTACTTTTGTGAGGTTGCAATTGAACAATTTTGAAGAATTATTAATTTATTTTGCTATTTTCTTGAGTTTAAGAGAAAAGCTGTCAATGGTGCTTTAGTTTGATGAAGCTTTCATTCAGTGTTTTGACCCTCACCGCCAGTTGCGCAACAAAAAGATATAAATTTTGACACTTTTCATTGCGTTCCTGTATCTCTAATTAATGAGAAAGTAATCGATTTAGTTTCTGACTTATGTTCTTCATTATTTTGTGGCGATTTCCATGCATACAAGCGACGTATTGGTAATTTAAAAAATTTATTAGTTATAACCAATAGTTTTCTTGCCAGAACTGGAGGAGACAATCTTCTCGTTCGTTCCATTCGCCTAATCCTTCTGTCACATGAACCTTGTTCAATCTTTGTTCTTAATTAGTTTCATCTTTGTTTGCTTGGAATGATCAGAATATTTCTGCAAAATTGTTGTCTGGTATCTAGATTTTTGGCTTTATTGTTCCGATCGATCAATCTTTTTATATTGTTCCAAAATGATATGAATCGTTATTATTTTTTGAATTTAGGTTGCATTCTACATTAAGAGTAGACACTCTATATTTTTATTGAAAACGTTTAATTTATATAATTGGGCGATTTAAACCTGCAAGGTAGAAATTTTTATTCAAGCATTTTCAATAGACAACTTGAATGTTCCCATTTATTTAGTTAGATGTAGCTCTAATTCATGGCATTGTCCAATCCATTGCGGTTTCGTTTTAGACTAATATGAGTTACATGGGTATTGTCGTGCTAGCGTTGGTTCTGACGTGATGCATAGCCATCGCTCCTTCAGTACGTTGGGGGTAATGAGGTGGAACAACCACGCAGTATATCAAATGGGAAATTGTACACGGCAGTTACACCGTATCCACCTCAACCCGCTAAAGCTTCCTTTGACTTACTACGTACCCCTAAAATAATAAAAAAAATACAAAAAAAATCTGTTTATATAATTGTATCTCATAAACAATTATTACAACCAATAATTAAGAATATTAACGTTTATTGACACGTAAACACTACCAATTCGGTTACATATAATTGGAAATTGCGATTATGTTATAGCGGGATGAATTAGCTTTGCGTATGCTAATGGCATTAATGGATTCCATTGTTATGTAAGCCATTACTCAGCCAATTGATTGAGGCGCTCTATGACTGGAGATCTCTGTACAACAATTCGCTGACTACTGCAGAAATTTGATAGTACTTGCATAGAGCACACTGTGACTGTTGATACAACCGGGAATTTATCTTGGCAGTTCATTAATTTGAAACATTCCTTCATACATATGGGGAATCAGAAATCATGTTTCATATTAATCAGTTTACAAAGATGATATTTCTAATTACAGATGGCCGTTTTATAGGATTCTTTTTTCAGAGACGTACTTATTTAAAAAGTTTGCGACCAAGAGAAGTAATTAGCGCTGTAGCCAAAGCTGGAATCTAAGAAATTTATAAGGGACACCCTCATTAATTGCCAGGGCAAGTTTTAATGACTTTGAAATTAATTTTTGCGCCCTAAATTAGAACGTTGCGGACCTGATTTACGACGGCTGCACTTCGGTGGTTGTCCCTTTACAATTGAGGGGTGAAGAGATTTGTTAAAAATAGAAACTCTTCGGCGTTAACTTGTTGGATTTTAAATCTACCATTAAAATTTTATTTTTTCAGGGAAAAACTAAGTTATAACGGGAGGCAGCTTTTTTCGTAATTTATTACTTAGTAGGGTAGGAAATTACACATGTGGAAATATTAAAAGCTTTATGTTCCCGTTCTTTTTAATTATCTGATATGTTTGTTGAACTACGTAAATTTTTATAGTGGGTGTCTTAAAAATATTTTTAGAGCGCGACCTTTACTTGCTTTAATTTCGCCAATTTGGCGGACGGCCAACGAACCAATCGACCTTATTTAAGTCTATTTGCGTCAAAGTTTTAAGTAAAATCTGAAAATTCTTTACGGTTTCGCCTTGATAATTGTTATATTAAATTCCGTCCCATATCTTCCCTTTCCCGTGGGCGCCAAAGGAATCCCGGAAGCATAGCACTTTCAATTTTGGCACGACGTTTATTCAGAAAGCGTCCGATCTCGGTATATTGTCAGGCACAGGTAGTGGACGAAGACCTTGACACCGTTACCGACATAAAAGACAACGACGGCAAAAGTAAAAGTCATTGTTAAGCTTTTCACCACACTTTTATTTTAATAAAAACATTATAAATAGAAAATTTCCACTTTAACTTTTAATTGATTCTTTACGGATTAAACAACGGAGGGACAAAGACAATCTATCAATGTAATAAACACAAAATATCTTACGTAACTAATTCTTACATCACTATCTACGACATATTCACGTTCAATCTGTTTTATCGATTTGACATTTACTATGTATTGAAATGTATGTAAGAAAAATAAAAAATAACATAAATTTAAGTTATTAAAAGAATTTATATACAAGACACATAATTTATGTTTTATTACCATGTTAATCATTTTTAGTACTAGAGTAATATAGTAGTAATATCACTACTATCACTACAACTAACACAAGGGATAGAACTAGAATCACGAGTTTTGCACTAGCACTATCAATAAAACTAGTGATAGAACGGATAGTGATTTTGCGAAAAGCCGGATATCCGATCTATCCGGCCATTATGGTTATAATTTTTGATGCATTTCTGAAGTGATAATAATAATAATACAAATATACATTTCATGACAATTACACACTACACATTACGCATTAAAATTGTGAAACTGAACTGTCATGAGATATTCCTTGCACGAATGGGAAACGTTCTCCATCAAATATTCTTTTATTTTCCTCTTAAACCGTTGCATAGACAGCGCAGTCAGCTGCGGTGGTAGTTCGTTGTAGAGTTTTGGACCCCAATAATCTACATGCTTTTACGTTGATGCAATTCTGTGGTACGGTATCTGGTATTGGTGTCGTGATCTTGTCAGATAGGTATGGGTACCACCATTGGAGGAAAAACTGTCTCTGTTATCATGAACATGCAGCAATGCCGTAAGTATGTATATGCTTGGTAAGGTAAGTATATTGTCATATTTAAAGTAGTTCTTACAACTTTCGTCTGTTCGCAGCCCCCGCAATGCCCTCTTCTGTAGTCGGAAGATCCTCAGGAAATCAGATGCCCTACCCCCAAAAAAAACACCATACGATGCCACCGACTCAAAAAATGCAAAGTATGACAGCCTGGCTGCCTGGTGAGTGGTTACTTGTTTTAGTCCTCGTATTGTAAAGCATACCCAGAAATTTTACAGATGTAGATTCCCTCCCACGTCGAGTGGTCTCCAACACTATATGTTCTGTTTTTTCACTGTTCAGTTTGAGCACATTATTACTGAAGTGGACAATATTGCTTCTTGTAATTTAGCCATCAAGTAGATAAGTAGATACCCTATATTGCCACATTATTGCGATATTTGAATAAAAATTAAAATAAGAAAGCTGATAAGCTTTTTTGATGGTGATTTAACTAACGAAGCAACTCTAAAAAGAAAAAATTAATTTTATAGCGAATTTTGAAACTTATCGATGAAAATAGCAACATCGAAAATTTTATCAAAACTTCAAATATTGGTTTCTCAAAACCAATGGACGCTTTTATTAACACTTTAGGAAATTTTCATACTCATATTCCAAGAAATGAATTTTATACGAATTATTAAAATTTAATCGGTGGAAATTGCAAAATTCGAAAAAATTGTCAATCACTTCAAAAATTTATTTCTCAAAAACTAAAAGTGATTTTTCAAAACGGCTTGTTACATCAAAAAGAGGATACTGTAATTAATAATTGGTGATATTTCCACAAGGATCCTTCAAGAAATTAATTTTGTAGCGAATTTTGAAAGTTATCGATGAAAATTGCAACATCGAAAATTTTATCAAAACTTCCAATATTCTTTTCTCAACAATTAAAAGTTATTTTTCAAAACGGGTTGGTTCATTGGAAAGAGGACACTTTTATTACCACTTTGGGAAATTTTCATACTCATATTCCAAGAACTGGATTTTATACGAATTTTTAAAACCTAATCTGCGAAGATTGAAAAAGTCAAAAAAATTATCGATCATTTCAAAAATTTATTTCTCAAGAACTGAAAGGGATTTTTCAAAACGGCTTTTTGCATTAAAAAGAGGTTACTTTAATTAATAATTGGTGATATTTCCACAAGGATCTTNTAAAGTTAGTAAAAGAATTTATATACAAGACACATAATTTATGTTTTATTACCATGTTAATCATTTTTAGTACTAGAGTAATATAGTAGTAATATTACTACTATCACTACAACTAACATAAGGGATAGAACTAGAATCACGAGTTTTGCACTAGCACTATCAGTAAAACTAGTGATAGAACGGATAGTGATTTTGCGAAAAGCCGGATATCCGATCTATCCGGCCATTATGGTTATAATTTTTGATGCATTTATGAAGTGATAATAATAATAATACAAATATACATTTCATGACAATTACACACTCCACATTACGCATTAAAATTGTAACACTGAACTGTCGTGAGATATTCCTTGCACGAATAGAAAACGTTCTCCATTAAATATTCTTTTATTTTCCTCTTAAACCGTTGCTTAGACAGTGCAGTCAGCTGCGGTGGTAGTTCGTTGTAGAGTTTTGGACCCCAATAATCTACATGCTTTTACGTTGATGCAATTCTGTGGTACGGTACCTGGTATTGGTGTCGTGATCTTGTCAGATAGGTATGGGTACCACCATTGGAGGAAAAACTGTCTCCGTTATCATGAACATGCAGCAATGTCGTAAGTATGTATATGCTTGGTAAGGTAAGTATATTGTCATATTTAAAGTAATTCTTACAACTTTCGTCTGTTCGCAGCCCCCGCAATGCCCTCTTCCGTAGTCGGAAGATCCTCAGGAAATTAGATGCCCTACCCCAAAAAAAAAAAACACCGAGCCACCGAGTGAAAAAATGCAAAGTATGACAACCTAGCTGCCTGGTGAGTGGCTACTTGTTTTAGTCTTCGTATTGTAAAGATAGCAGAAGTCAGCCTAGTCCTCAGATGCTTCAAGTGCACTTCCCACGTCATTCCGCAGTCTAGATGCATACCCAGAAATTTTACAGATGTAGATTCCCTCCCACGTCGAGTGGTCTCCAACACTATATGTTCTGTTTTTTCACTGTTCAGTTTGAGCAAAATATTACTGAACCATTCTTGAGTGGACAATATTGCTTCTTGTGATTTAGCCATCAAGTAGATAAGTAGATGCCCTATATTGCCACATTATTGCGATATTTGAACAAAAATTAAAATAAGAAAGCTGATAAGCTGTTTTGATGGTGATTTAACTAACGAAGCAACTCTAAAAAGAAGATACTTAATTAATAATGAATTTTATAGCGAATTTTGAAACTTATCGATGAAAATAGCAACATAGAAAATTCTATCAAAACTTCAAATATTGGTTTCTCAAAAACTAAAAGTTATTTCTCAAAACGTGTTGGTTCATTGGAAAAAGGACGCTTTCATTAACATCTTGGGAAATTTTCATACTCATATTCCAAGAAATGGATTTTATATGAATTTTTAAAACTTCATCGGCTAAAATTACAAAATTCGAAAAAATTATCGATAATTTCAAAAACTTATTTCTCAAAAACTGAAAGCGATTTTTCAAAACGGCTTGTTCCATTAAAAAGAGGATAATTTAATTAATAATTGGTGATATTTCCTCAAGGATCCTTCAAGAAATTAATTTTATAGCGTATTTTGAAAATTATTGATGAAAATTGCAACATCGAAAATTTTATCAAAACTTCAAATACGGTTTTCTCAAAAACTAAAAGTTATTTTTCAAAACGGGTTGGTTCATTGGAAAGAAGACACTTTTATTAACACTTTGGGAAATTTTCATACTCATATTCCAAGAAATGGATTTTATACGAATTTTTAAAACTTAATCGGCGAAAATTGCAAAATTCGAAAAAATTGTCGATCATTTCAAAAATTTATTTCTCAAGAACTAAAAGTGATTTTTCAAAACGGCTTTTTGCATTAAAAAGAGGATACTTTAATTAATAATTGGTGATATTTCCACAAGGATCCTTCAAGAAATTAATTTTATAGCGAATTTTGAAAATTATCGATGAAAATTGCAACATCGAAAATTTTATCAAAACTTCAAATATTGTTTTCTCAAAAACTAAAAGTTATTTTTCAAAACGGGTTGGTTCATTGGAAAGAGGACACTTTTATTAACACTTTGGGAAATTTTCATACTCATATTCCAAGAAATGGATTTTATACGAATTTTTAAAACTTAATCGGCGAAAATTGCAAAATTCGAAAAAATTGTCGATCATTTCAAAAATTTATTTCTCAAGAACTAAAAGTGATTTTTCAAAACGGCTTTTTGCATTAAAAAGAGGATACTTTAATTAATAATTGGTGATATTTCCACAAGGATCCTTCAAGAAATTAATTTTATAGCGAATTTTGAAAATTATCGATGAAAATTGCAACATCGAAAATTTTATCAAAACTTCAAATATTGTTTTCTCAAAAACTAAAAGTTATTTTTCAAAACGGGTTGGTTCATTGGAAAGAGGACACTTTTATTAACACTTTGGGAAATTTTCATACTCATATTCCAAGAAATGGATTTTATACGAATTTTTAAAACTTAATCGGCGAAAATTGCAAAATTCGAAAAAATTGTCGATCATTTCAAAAATTTATTTCTCAAGAACTAAAAGTGATTTTTCAAAACGGCTTTTTGCATTAAAAAGAGGATACTTTAATTAATAATTGGTGATATTTCCACAAGGATCCTTCAAGAAATTAATTTTATAGCGAATTTTGAAAATTATCGATGAAAATTGCAACATCGAAAATTTTATCAAAACTTCAAATATTGTTTTCTCAAAAACTAAAAGTTATTTTTCAAAACGGGTTGGTTCATTGGAAAGAGGACACTTTTATTAACACTTTAGGAAATTTTCATGCTCATATTCCAAGAACTGGATTTTATACGAATTTTTAAAACTTAATCGGCGAAACTTGCAAAATTCGAAAAAATGTTCGATCATTTCAAGAAGTTATTGCTCGAGAACTAAAAGCGATTTTTCAAAACGGCTTATTGCATTAAAAAGAGGATACTTCAATTAATAATCGAAACTGATAACAACGATAATTCTGTTAGTAATGAATGTGATGATGAATTTCAAGCGATGAGAAGAAAACTAAACGAAACTGGAACAAGAGATTTTATATATCGTATTGTGATTGTTACAATGAGGTTGCTAAAGACAAACCTGATACAAATAAAGTTGTATTCAATGAAAAAAGTCCTATTGGGGTTGAACTTGATTATTATCTGCAGTATCCAACATCTAAAAGAGATACTAATTCCTGTGAATGGTGGAGTACTAAGTAATAGGTTTTTAATATCCGGCCAAAGCCGGATATTTGGTAATCCGGCTTTGGCAATGACCGGATAGGCCGGGTATTAAAAACCTATTACTTAGTACTCCACCATTCACCACTAGCACTAGCACTATTACTAGAACTAACACGAGACCTAGAACTAGAAGTAAATAAAAAAAAAATAAAACTAGAACCAATACTAGACCTAAAACTGGAAAGTATCGGGAAAATCTTCTAGACCTAGAATTAGAAAGTTTTCTGTTAGTTCCAGTTTTAGTTCAATACAAATTTGCAACACAGTGATATCTAATGCTAACTAGCGTATATTTAACTAGCTAAGGCCCACTTTTACCATCCTCCTGATAAACTATCTAGAGGATAGTTGCCATGGTTACCACGGTTTTAAGCGCTCTCATTGGCTAAGAACTGGATTTATCTATCGGATAAATTTATCGGGAGGTGGTAAAAGTGGGCCTAAATGAAATGTTTCTAGTTCTAGCGCTAGTGTTAGAAAATACATTTTTGTATATTGCATCTTAAGTGGAATTCACTATGTATGATAAAAATTTTGAAGCTAAAAGTACATTGATTGAATTTGAAATTAAATTATAAAACTAACAAACTTTAAATACTCCTCCTATGTTTGTTCAACTCTGACTGTTGCTGCCCGATTGATCCTTTCGCATTTATTTGCAGAGAGACACCGTGGTTTCTTTGGATTTCATTCTCCGCAAATATTTACCAATGAAGCGTTCGGTCGAGAATCCAAAACATTTATTGAAAGAAAGAAATAGAAAAATATGAGAAAAGAATTAAAAAGGGAGGAGAGAAAAAAGAGGAGAATCGAGGAGAGTTGAAATTCCTTTCAGAAATTGTTGTATTTTCGAAACTTTTTTTGTTTTTCATTTCCAACATTTGAGTGTGGAATTTTTTTAACTTGTCGGAATTATTTTTTGATTAGAAATGGGATTGCTCTTTTACACGAATGGGCGCGGCTTTCATCCGGATGGTATCGATCGCGTGGCAACCGAATCTCGACTCGAACTTGAAGCTTCAACTTAAACAGTTCCGAGTAACGAAAATTTCCTTCGTTTCAACGTTGTTCGCCTTTAAAACTAGTACACAAGAAATTATTATTTCGCCCTTCAATTTCATCTCTTTCTGCTAATAATACCGCTAACGACGACGACTTTCAACGTTAAAAAAAATTTCAAATCGTTATTGCTTAAGAATACCATAGTAAATTGGATGATGTAACCAAGTAATAAACAACAAGTTGTTAAAATGTTGTAACAAAAAAATAGATCTTTATAAAACGACCAAAATGTATTTAAATTTCTCTTTGCGTAAGAACAATTTAGATGTTTTATAGATTGGATTGTTTTTGGAATGATTGGATCACGTTGAATTGGTCTGGATTTGTCACGTTCAGCTAATAGTCGATGTTAAATCAGAAAGCATCGCAGCATAACTAACAGGGCGTGCTCTGTCAATACCAGTTGCAATTATTTTGGATATCGCTATAACTCAATTTCAACGTGGATCAATTTTGGAAAATTAAATTACATCAAATTTGACACCTACTGGCATTTCGACCAATACCCTGTGGACCGTGAACAAATTAAATATTTAGGCATTGCAACTCTATCGGTCTCGGTACCGTCTCTAATAAAATGTCTAAAAATACTGCTTACGTTTTCAATGTTTTTTTTCCCAGCCAGATGGTGTATATTTTTTCTCTCGACATATTTACGTTTCGCGTCGCGCGGATTTGGCGCAATTCCATTAAAATCCAACATTTTGCAAATGTTTACATCGAACGAGAACAACTTTTTTCAAATCCTAATTAACGAAAATACGGTTTGGGAATTGTAACGGGACAGATAACACAATTTGCAATCCTGAAAATACCATCAGTTATTGAATTCTACGAAATCATATTTTTTTTGTCAACTTTTTTGCTATAAAGCGACAAATTTCCATGAAAATTTGGCTTGGTGCCTATTTAAGGAACGTTTGACCTTAAAGGTTTTAGTGATACATCTATGCGTTTGCATATATGCGATAGTATTAACCTCAATCCGATTACTGTCTAACAATAGACCCTGTGGACAGGTCAATTTGCATAAATGATGTAGAAACTATTACTAGGACCGAGTTCAACTATGGTGTTACATGTCACTGGAAACGTTGACATAAGACACTTATTATTTGCATCTCAACCTTTTCCAATTCTGTATTTGGTAAAGTTTTGTATTTTAAGTTCCAAATGGCTTGTGAGTCAATTGGACTAATTAATTTCAAGTGTCCATTTCTAGGTACTCATATTCACAAGAACAATTCTTAATCCAAACCGATTTCTTTCAATCTATTAAATAGAAAGAAAGAAATATAAGTTTTCAAATTTATCATATAAACTAGAATCATTAAGCTACAATTTACCATACATGTGATATCATGAGTCATAAAAATACAGCCCATAACATTTTAAAAAAATGTTGTATTATACATTTTTAAATTTCTTCTTTCATATTTTTTCCTGGAGTTTTAAACAATATTATGTTATAGTTTTTATATCACATCATAAACTAGAGTCATTAAGGTACAATTTAACATACATTATGATTCATAAAAATACAGTCGATACGATTTTTTTTAATATTTCGTATTATTTTTAATTTATAAATTTGCCAACTTTTTCTTTAATAATTTTTTCTTAGAAATTTTAATTATATAACCTCATAGTTTTTATATCATATCATAAACTAGTCTCATTAAGCTACAATTTGGCATACATGTCATATCATGATTCATAAGAATACAATGTATACGATTTTTTTTTTAATTTCTTGTTATAAATTTTTCAATTTCTTCTTTAATATTTTTTTCTGGAATTATCAACAATATTATGATATAATTTTTATATCACATCATAAACTAGAGTTATTAAGCTACAATTTAACATACATATCACATTATGATTCATGAACATACAGTCGATACGATTTTTTTTAATATTTCGTAATATTTTAATTTATAAATTTGCCAAGTTTTTCTTTAATAATTCTTTCCTAGAAATTTCAATTATATAATCTCATAGTTTTTATATCATATCATAAGCTAGACTCATTAAGCTACAATTTGGCATACATGTTATATCATGATTCATAAGAATACAGTCTATACAATTTTTTTTTAATTTCGTATTATAAATTTTTCAATTTTTTCTTTAATATTATTTTCCTCGAATTTTCAATAATAATATCTTATAGTTTTTATATCATATCATAAACTAGAGTCATTAAGCTTTAATTTAAAATATATATCACATCATGATATATAAAAATACAGTCGACGCGATTTTTTGAATATTTCGTATTATCTTTAATTTATAAATTTGCCAATTTTTTCCTAGAAATTTCAATTATATAATCTTATAGTTTTTATATCATATTATAAACTAGAATCATTAAGCTATAATTTACCATACATGTCATATCATAAGTCATAAGAGTACAACCTATAAGATTTTTTAAAAATTTTCTATTACAAATTTTTCAATTTCTTCTTTAATATTTTTTTCCTGGAATTTTCAACAATATTATCATATAGTTTTTATATCACATCATAAACTAGAGTCATTAAGCTACAATTTAAAATACATATCATAACATAATTCTTAAAAATACATTCGATATGATTTTCCCAATATTTCGTATTGTTTTTAATTTATAATTTGGCAACTTTTTCCTAGAAATTTCAATGATATAATCTCATAGTTTTTATATTACATTATAAACTAGAGTCATTAAGCTACAATTTAACATACATATCACATCATGATTCATAGTCGATACGATTTTTTCAATATTTCGTATTATTTTTAATTTATAAATTTGGCAATTTTTTCCTAGAAATTTCAATTATATAATCTTATAGGTTTTATACCATATCATAAACTAGAATCATTAAGCTACAATTTAGCATACATGTCATATCTTGATACATAAGAATACAGTCTACACGATATTTTTTAAAATTTCGCATTACAAATTTTTCAATTTCTTCTTCAATATTTTTTTTCTGGAATTTTCACCAATATTATCATACAATTCTTATATCACATCATAAACTAGAGTCTTCAAGCTACAATTTAACATACATATCATGTCATGATTTTTAAAAATACAGTTGATATGATGTTTTCAGTATTTCGTATTAATTTTTAATTCTAAATTTGCCAATATTTCATTTAATAATTTTTTCCTAGAAATTTCAATTATATAATCTCATAGTTTTTATATCATATCATAAACTAGACTCATTAAGCTACAATTTGGCATACATGTCATATCTTGATTCATAAGAATACAGTCTACACGATATTTTTTTAAATTTCGTATTACAAATTTTTCAATTTCTTCTTCAATATTTTTTTCCTGGAATTTTCACCAATATTATCATACAATTCTTATATCACATCATAAACTAGAGTCTTCAAGCTACAATTTAACATATATATCATGTCATGATTCTTAAAAATACAGTTGATATGATGTTTTCAGTATTTCGTATTATTTTTTAATTATAAATTTGCCAACACTTTCTTTAATAATTTTTTCCTAGAAATTTCAATTATATAATCTCATAGTTTTTATATCATATCATAAACTAGACTCATTAAGCTACAATTTAGCATACATGTCATATCATAAGTCATAAGAGTACAACCTATAAGATTTTTTAAAAATTTTCTATTACAAATTTTTCAATTTCTTTTTTAATATTTTTTTCCTGAAATTTTCAACAATATTATCATACAATTTTTATATCACATCATAAACTAGAGTCATTAAGCTACAATTTAACATACATATCACATCATAACTCACAAAAATACAATCAATACGATTTTTTAAGTATCGTATCATTTTTAATTTATAAATTTGGCAACTTTTTCTTTAATAATTTTTTCCTAGAAATTTCAATTATACAATCTCATAGTTTTTATATCATATCATAAACTAGAATCATTAAGCTACAATTTAGCATACATGTCATATCATGATTCATAAAAATACAGTCGATACGATTTTTTGAGAATTTCGAATTATTTTTAATTAATAAATGGGACAATTTCTTCTGTAATAATGTATTCCTGGAAATTACATATTATTCACCTCATGAAACTATTAATAACGTTATTGTTAAACAACACAACATAATTTATTCATAACCTGAGCAACATACAAATCTACATCAACCACCTGCGATCTCTTTTAACACAAATACACACCGTAACTTCGACGGAAATGCTTAATCTTATTAGTATATCTCAACCTGATGGCGTTCATTCAAGTCTCCTTCCACCAATTCACCGACGGCACATTCTCTTGCGACACCACCGAAGTAGTCTCCTTTAATTAATAGCACGCCCAATTAATTCAACAGTTGGTGTGGCGACGACGACGACGGTGGTAAAGAAAATATGAATAATTTATCCGGGACGTTGAAAAGGGGGAAGGGAAGTAGGTATTTGCGCGCACTTCCGGCTTACGAAGCGCCGCCATACGCGAGCCTCCGGGTCTTCTTTTCGACGAACAAGCCAATATTGACGTCGGAAACCGATCTGAACAGAGCGGCGGGCGTTGTGGGGCTTTGATTCCGCGAAGCCGGATAACTTGGCGATTGATCGGTTGGAAAATAACACCGTAAGGTTTCTGTAGGGTTACACCGGAAACTGGGCGAAGATGTATCGATGGTTTTAAGTTTCATAATATTGAAATAAATTGCTGTTAATTAAATTAATAGAATATTGGATGATCTTTATTAATGTAAATTAAGATGTAAAAGTTATGATTTCATAAATGAACTCTGATATTCTCTAAAAGGTTAGAAAGACGATCCCAGTATGTATATGAACAATGAGCTTACACAAAGATAAATAAGAGGCACATCTGTTTAATTCCATTGCTAAATAATGTAATCCTTTGCCTAAAGCGTGTTATTGAAAGAGTGATTAAATCGGCTTTTGATGAAACTAACTGTTGTTGTATAGTTTATTGGTTGGATTGGTCGCGCTGCAACAAGAATAACGGTGTTGCCTTCTTCGACTTTGTTCAAAGCAACGAAATCGAACTCTTGTATCTACCAGTTATTTAGCCAACGATTGTGTTGCAGTAACAAGTTAATTATTGCGATAGAAACCGATCTGTAATCGTTAGACGCCCGAGCAATTTCCCCCCACGGTCTTATTCTTTTCTTCAAACAGCTTAAGATATTGGTTTTTCCGATATACGAAACACGCGCTTTTATTGTTTGCAGCTCAGAAAGCTTCCCACGTAACACACATACAGAGAGAAAAAATTCTTTCTTTGTGCTTGTACGAAGATACGAAGTTGAATATAATGGGATATTGTTGTATTGAGAGGGGAGATGAACTGAACACTGTTGAAATGTACTTACTAAGGATTTTAAGAATGCATTTTAGATGAATTCTTGTTCGAAATATGGGAGAATGTGCAAGAGAGCTCGTATATAAACACGGTTCGTTGGTTGCTACGGATATTCAATTTTTCGTACGAATTCACCGGTTTGTGCGTGTTTTAAATATTTCCGTCGAGAGATTTTTTTATTTTTATATGGCCTATTTATGAAGTTGAAACATTTTGTAATAAATCTATTTAAAAAAATTTAACTCAAAGAAAATTCAAACAAAAATCAGAAAAAGAAATGTTTTTACAAGTACAAGGAATGTGGTAAACATTCTTTGATGTTGAAGAGAAAAATAAACACGATTAGTTTGAGTTTATAATTTCTATAAAAGTGTTAAAATAATACCGTTAAATTTTACAGTTGGGTAAATGTATTAAACTCTAAATTATCTGCAATATTATTTAATATTTTACTATTTTATTAATTTACCGAGATTTTGATGTACATATTAATAACGAAATTAAGTTTTATTTATATCCTATTTTGGGAATTTAGATTTTCATTAAATATTTAATTAACTGATTGCTGTATAATTTTCTATTTTCGATATTAATTAAAATAATAAATAAATTTAATTACAGCAAAACCTCGATAAACCTCTATTTTCTAAGTTGCTCTATTTCATGTTTATAGATAATCTCGAGGTATTCCCCGAGTTATCTTACTTAAATCAAGGACGGTAGTTCTAGTTTTAATTGTTATTCATTGTTAGGTTGTTGTATATTTTTATTGAACTAAAAGTAGAACCAACACTAGTCCTAGAACTAGTATCATTCGGGTTTAGCCGTACGTCTCTTAAGACGGCTAAATCTAAACGATTCTAGTTCTAGCTCTAGTTTTAGTTCTAATGCTAGTGTTAGTTCTAGTTTTAGTTGTTATTCAGCGCTGGATTGTTGTATATTGTTCAATGAAATAAATCTAGAACTAACACTAGTAAGTTGTTGGTTTAGCCATCTTGAGAGTCGTGCGGCTAAATCCGAATGTTTCTAGTTCTCGGTCTAGTGTTAGTTCTAGTTTTGCACTAGCACTATCACTAGAACTAACACAAGACCTAGAACTAGAATCATTCGGGTTTAGCCGTCTTTAGAGACGTGCAGCTAAATCCAAATGTTTCTAGTTCTCGGTCTAGTGTTAGTTCTAGTATTGCATTAGCACTAGAACTAACACAAGACCTAGAACTAGAATCATTCGGGTTTAGCCGTCTTGAGACGTGCGGCTAAATCCGAATGTTTCTAGTTCTAGGTCTAGTGTTAGTTCTAGTTTTGCACTAGCACTATTACTAGAACTAACACAAGACCTAAAACTAGAATCCTTCGGGTTTAGCCGTCTTGAAAGATGTGCGGCTAAACTCGAATGATTCTAGTCTAGGTCTAGTGTTAGTTCTAATTTTACACTAACACTAGCATTAGAACTAACACAAGACCTAGAACTAGAATCATTCAGGTTTAGCCGTCTTGAGAGACGTGCGGCTAAACCCTAACCCTTTCAGGCTTTCAGTTTAAACTTACAATTTAGAACAGTTCTCGAATAAGTTTTAAATTGTGTTCTGGCATCCTGAATGCTTACAGTGATAAATCATTTTATTTATTGGATTTTTTATGCACAGTTTATGTGGAAAATGTATTTTCGATTTAGACACATTACATTTCACAAAACTTAGTACTACAAGCATATTCAGTTCACTGAATTTGTTTTTACATCATCAAAGTCTACAAATTCATCAGCTGGAAAGCAAGAAGGGTGATACTTGCACCAAGGAGCAACCTAGGTACTTGCACCATATTAAAGGGAGCAACCTAAAAGACAACAGTCCATAATCTTTTCTGAAGGGTAGCAAATCCTATCAGTTGTGAAATACGACAGCGACCCCAAAAGTAATACAGATTACAAAACACACCCAGAAACTTGGCAATGCGGAAAAGATGAGGTTGGAAGTTATGGATCAGCTCGTCATCATCATCTAAATCTTAAAGATTACCTGCTATGACAACTAATCGTTAAATGTATTGAAGACCTACTATTGTCTATTGGTCTTCGAGGTTGCAAAGAAAAACTGCTGTTTTCTTAAAACTTGTATGAGCAGATTAAATAAGCTTTCATAGCGACATGATGCTTTTTATTGGACTAAACGAGTTTCCGACATTTTCCGATGAATTTCCGATGTTGAGACAATAATATATGTAGACGAAATATACAGAGTAGTATCAAAAAGATTGTATTTTTATGCCAAATCAATTTCACTTTGATTCGCATTACGAAAATGTTCTGGCTTTGGACCATATAAAGTTAAGATATTGTATATCCATATTGCGAGGAATTTAATTAAGAAATAGATAAAAGTAATAAAAACTTCTCGCTAAATAATTTTAATTTAATTTACTCATAAAACTGGTTTTCGGCCATAATCAGGCTATTCATCAGTTTGAATAGTCATAGTATTAAAAGAGATCGCCGGACCATGACAATTACACCACGTAAAAATTATTATTATTGAGCATATCAACACAAGCTAAAAAGAGACGAAACAATGATAGCCCCGATGATATGAAAAACATATTAAAACAATTTAAAAACATAAAATCGAACCTAGAATCTTACACACTCAAAAAACGAACAAAATAATAGCAGACGGGTAAAATATCATCGAAAATCAGTTTTTTGAGTAAATTAAACTAAAATTATTTAGCGAGAAAGAAGTTTCTATTACTTTTATCTATTTCTTATACAAAATTAAGTTTACTTTTAATATAATTTACAACGCCAATACTTCACTTCCAATTAGTACCTAAATTCTCGTTATGAGTGACGCCATCTAGTGATATCTATTACTACTAACTAAAAAAATATATATATTCGCAAATAAACTTTATGATCCCTCTTTTTAGATGGATTAAAATTGAAATCTTCTAGATTATTACAGAATTCTATTCTAATTTTAAACATTTCGTGTCTTTCTTTAACAGAATTTTGTAAATTGTTGGTTTAGCCATCTTGAGAGACGTGCGGCTAAATCCGGCTAAATGTTTCTAGTTCTCGTTCTAGTTTTGCACTAGCACTATCACTAGAACTAACACAAGACCTAAAACTAGAATCACTCGGGTTTAGCCGTCTTAAAAGACGTGTGGCTAAACCCGAGTGATTCTAGTTCTAGGTCTAGTGTTAGTTCGAGTTTTGCGCTAGAACTAACACAAGACCTAGAATGAGAATCATTCAGGTTTAGCCGTCTTGAGAGACGTGCGGCTAAACCCGAATGATTCTAATTTTAGGTTTAATGTTTGTTTTAGTGACAAGACGCAGTTTTGCACGAGCACTATTACTAGAACTAACACAAAACCTAGAACTAGAATCATTCGGGTTTAGCCGTCTTTAGAGACGTGCGGCTAAATCCGAATGTTTCTAGTTCTCGGTTTAGTGTTAGTTCTAGTTTTGCACTAGCACTATCACTAGAACTAACACAAGACCGAAAACTAGAATCCTTAGGGTTTAGCCGTCTTGAAAGACGTGTAGCTAAACCCGAATGATTCTAGTTCTAGGTCTAGTGTTAGTTCTACTTTTGTTTCAATAGAAATATACAAGAATCTAACGCAAAATAGCAAATAAAACTAGAACTAACACAAGACCTACAACTAGAATCATTCGGGTTTAGCCGTCTTTAGAGACGTGCGGCTAAATCCGAATATTTCTAGTTCTAGGTGTAGTGTTAGTTCTAGTTTTAATTGTAACTCTCCGCTAGATTGTTATATTTTTTATTGAACGAAAAGTAGAACTAACACTAGACTTAGAATTAGGAACCGGTTTATACACGTAGAATCCAAATCGCTTTGCATAACGAATTCATCTTTTTGTTACTTGAGAAACATTGGTGCTAGTAAACACACTATAAGTTTACTAGGGGAACATGCAATAGCATGTGAAAAAATGCGAGGTTCAATAATATTTTTGTGAGGTATCTCTTATAAAGCTCCTACCAATCTTGTTTGTTTTCAATAGAGGTAGCGTTAATGCTCAAGGTACATTGTAGGAAGGCCGTCACTCAATACCTTGAGGAGGTCGGTATTCAAACTTTAGCATACCCGCCACGTAACCGAGATCTTAATCCCATTGAATACATTTGATACAACCTTAAGCGTGTTTGGTCAAACTGTGTTACATTGCGACCTATAGAAACCATATAGTACACTATTGCTATACTTACATTGTATTAATGTGACCTTACTGAATACTTATACTAATAGCAAAACAAGTGGAGTAAAATGTAAAAGTGTTACAGTAACAATCCTGAGATAGTAAGGAAACATAATGAGAGTATGAACAGTGTAGATAAAGTAGACCGGATGCAATATAAATTAAGGTGACCAAGAACAATGTTGTAAACAGATTGTGAAAAGCAAAATATTAAAAATAAAACTAAAAGTAAAAATGATACATCATGTAATAAAATGGCAGAGCGTTGACGTCTTCATGAAATTACCCTAGATGGACTTGCGCATTCTATGGAATATATATGATCCACAGCAAAATTTGTTTTGCTTTGTAAAAAATCTTTGTAAATATCTTTTGTGTATATAACTGAAAACATCTTTTCAATTTTGGTCCATTGAGTTTGTTAACAAACGGAGAGGTTTGTTTTCTCAGAACGACAAGTTTCTTTTTAAAGGGGATTTTAAGTGAGCCCTGCCGCCAAAAAGCATATAATGGGGATCTTTCGGACGAGAAGACATCCCGTGGCATTTCTTGCTGAAGAACCAACCGCCTCGTGGGAGCGTCCGCGGCTGGAGAGAAGTCGACCTTCGAGAGGCGCTGCTCTTCGGCCGCCAACGGTCGCTGAGGAATTCGTAAGAAGACGACCGCGCGTCTCTTGTACGCACCTCGCACACCGTTTACCCGCAATTTCGTTATTTCTTTTCCTTCCGTTCCTATACCGTTAACCACAAGCCATTTCTTAGTAATAAACATCAACATAATGAATATGATATATGAATTTTATATAATCAATGTCATAATTGTTTCTTGATTTTTTGGGTCAATAATTATATTTGGATCTTACCTCTGGGCGCCCTTCTAACGAGAATCCTCCACCTCGTGGACGCCTCCGCCACGACGCCCTCACATAACTGTCCGATCACGACGTCCTCGTCACCACTCCTACCAAAAAAATGACGAACACTTTTTCACCTCTTCCGGATGGCGTACACTATCAAAATGACTATTATTTCGGCGGTCGGAAGGACGGCGCTTAGGGGTGCGCCAAACCGTTCGAATCGCACGAGCGACGCTGTTCAACTGCCTGCTTCTGCTTGTCCGTCCCGTTTCGTTTGTTCGTGCGGTGGGGCCCAGACGCGGACGACCGCCTACTGGATGGTTTCCTTCGGCTTGCGTCTCGACCCCGCGGCCCCTTACGATCACTTTAAAGGGCACCATGTATACTGACGTGACACGCAAAACTCAAGCAGTTGATTCTTTCAAATCAAAGGATGTTTTATTACTTCAAAAGATTTTTATAAAATTCAGTTAAAGAAATACACCAAATCTTTAAAATTAGAATTGAATTTTGTAATAATCTTTCAAATCTAGAAGATTTCAATTTTAATCCATTCAAAATGAGGAATCATGAGGTTTATTTGCAAATATATACATTTTTTAGTTAGTAGTAATAGATTTCACTAGATGGCGCCACTAGACAAAGAGAATTTAGGTACTAATTGGAAATAAAGAAATTTAACTTCATATGGTCCAAAGCCAGAACATTTTGGCAATGCGAATCAAAATCAAATTGATTTGGAATAAAAATACAATCTTTTTGATGCTTTGAAAATTATTGCTTGTGCAAAAATTCTTCGATATGTGTCCTTCTCCACGTGGCTTGATACATCTGATGACGATGCGATTGGCATTTCTTTGAAGGAAGGTGATGGTTATGTATTTCCAGTTTTTTGAATATGAAGATGGTATTTCCATGGAGTTGGTGGAGGTGTTCGAATTCTTGCTGAAGTTGATGATATCTTGATGTTGGTGACATTTCATGTTTTGGAAAGTGGCAGGCATGTTTTTAAAATCAAATGTCATCACTTTGAGTTGGTATCGTTGCTTCGGCGTTCATCTCACCAAACAAAACAACGTGTTTAGATTCTTTATAGTGTTTTACCAATAACCCAATCCAACCCAACCTAATCGAATCCAAACCAATCGAACTAAACCCAACCCAATTTTAGATATCAAATAGATAACACAGTACTCAGTAGTGAAAGGTGTATAAAATTAGAATAGAATTCTGTAATAATCTTTTATATCTAAAAGATTTCAATTTTAATCCATCCAAAATGAGGAATCATAAAGTTTATTTGCAAATATATACATTTTTTTTGGTTAGTAGTAATAGAGTTCACCAGATGGCGCTACTAGATAAAGAGAATTTAGGTACTAATTGGAGGTGAAGTATTGGTTGTGAAATAGACAGCAGTAGGTCTTTAATACGTTTAACGATAAGTTGTTCAAAAGAGATTGTGGACTGTTGTCTTTTATGTTGCTCCCTTTAATATGGTGCATGTACTTAGGTTGCTCCTTGGTGCTTCAGCTTGCTTTCCAGCTGAAGCATCTGTAGACTTGTCTGTAGGAAAGGGAAGCGTATGCTTCCGCATACAGCACCTAGGCCCCAACGGCCCCCTTGTACATTCTCCTGCACTCTCTCCGACTACATCAACCAGCCTAAGGAATTTCCGAAAACTAGGATACAGCTCAGAGGTGCTAGTGCCATCCATGCTCGCCCATTCCTCTCCGAAACTCGAAGTCTCGCATTCTGAGGTCTTGCAGAGTGAGGCAGTCACACAAGATGTGTCGAATTGTCTCCTCGCTCTCTTCACAAAAGCGTCAGAGAGGATTAACAGCAAGCCCTGTCCCACCAGTTCATAAACTTTTTGTGGGCAAAATTTTTAATTATCTCAATATGAGTTGATAAGGACGGAGCGATTATCGGTTCAGGCGAACAGGGCGCTCGCTTGGCAGCCATTTTGGCAAGCCTATCAGCGTGCTTATTACCTGAACAAGTCGAGTGTCCTTTTGTCCATTGAAGTATAACACAGTTATGCACTGCGGCCTTCTCCAATGTCAGATGACAACCCATAACAAGTTCTGAGGTAATTGTTATTCTACTCAGGGCTAAAATAGCTTGTCTACTGTCATTGTAAATTGTGAAAGTCTTATCTACCAAGTTGGATCTGACAATATCGTCACCGGCAAGTTGTATGGCGATTAACTCTGCCTGTATGACGGTGGTACTTTTACCTAGAGTTTCAGATCGTACGAGAAGACTCCGGCTCCAGCTCCTTCCCGCCTCCTTGAACCATCAGTGTAGATTTTAAGGTTGTTTTTTACCTCTACTTCTGTGAAACTTGGGTGGGCGAGATATTTCTTCGTAAAAATGTGTTGTAGGGGTGTGAAGTCCGTTTTACATTCCAGAATTGGTGAGTAATACACCATTTTATTCCAGAGAATGGCATTTTTACTATCTCTCTCACCCATTAGAATTCCTGCTGCCCGCAGTCGAATCATGGTCACCAGTGCAACCTCTTGGATGAACAAATGAAGTTCTCTGTACTTTATTACGTGCAGCAGTGGATGTAGACTGTAAGGTCTTTGACCATCACTACTGCACCATATGTAAGCATAGGTCGGATAACAGCCGTATAAATCCAGAGGGCATTTTTGGGTGACAAACCCCATGTCTTACCTATAGCCCTCCGGCATTGACCGAATGCAACGTACGCTTTTTTTACTCTATTATCTAGGTGAGCTCTCCATGTCATTTTATTGTCAAGTGTAATGCACAGATATTTGACTTCTTTTGACAAAACCAATGGAGTATTAGCAAGGTATAGTATTCTGGGCTTGCCAAACTTCCTCATCCATGTGAAAAGAATCAATTCTGTCTTCTTAGGATTCACAGAGAGTCTTTGTTTATCACACCAAGACTCTATCAATTTGAGAGCTACTTGCAGGCAAGTACAAAAAGCACATTTATGTACTTGCTTTTGTCGAGAATGGTTAAATCATCTGCGTAACCAACTGTAGTAAACTTGGAGATTTCACAAAAGTGAGGATAGTGCACCCCCTTGTGGATAGCCTCGAGTAACTTCCCCTTGGAGACTAACATCGCCAGCCCTAAGCTTAACTATCCTATGTTTAAGAGCGTTCTCAATCAATGCATCAATGTTCTCAACCATCGTTAATACCAGAGAAAGTTGTTTTATCAAAAGCTCCCTCCATATCTAGGAAAACACCTAGGGCGAATTTCTTTAGGTCCAGCGCTCCACCAACAAAGCTGGTCACCGAGTGAAAAGCCGTTAGTGTGGACTTGCCCTGAGTGTAAGCGTGTTGATTAGGATTTATTGCTTTAGTTGGAACACAGAAATCTCTAATGTAGCGATCACACAGTCTTTCCAGGGTTTTCAAAAGAAAGGAGGAGAGACTGATTAGTCTAAACGATGCTACTCTCGATATTATCGCTTTCATGTTGTCTCAACATCGGAAATTATATCTTGTGCGAAATGGACACGATGTCAAAAATTCGTTTAGTCCAATGAAAACCATCATATCGCGATGAAAGCTTATTTAATTTGCTCATACAAGTTTTAAGGAGACAGAGGCAGTTTTTCTTTGCAACCTCGAAGACCAATAATAATAATAATAATGGTGGTGGTAAGCTCATCCATGAGCATCTGATGGGATTTGCTACCATTCAGAAGAGATTGTGGACTGCCATCTTTTAGGTTGCTCCCTTTAATATGGTGCATGTACCTTGGTGCTTCACCTTGCTTTTCAGTTGATGCATTTGTAGACATTAATGATGCAAAAACAAATTCAGTGAACTGAATATGTTTGTAGTAATAAGTTTTTTATTATTTTTTATCAAAAATGCATTTTCCGCATAAACTGTGCATAAAAAATCCAATAAATAAAATGATTTATCACTGTAAGCATTCAGAACACAATTTAAAACTTATTCGAGAACTGTTCTAAATTGTAAGTTTAAATTGAAAGCAAACAGCTTGCAGCGCATTGTGGCTGCGCGAGTGCAACGGAGACCATAAAACTTGGAGGAAGTACGATTACTTCGTCTGAAACAAGCAGAATTGCGATATGCGAAGTTGATTGTATTAGTTTTCATTTATTAATTCCCACTTTAATATTGTGATGTTTTTTTATGCTTTATTCTCGAATGGTTCCACATTGTCTTAATAATAATAATTCTTATTCAGACAGAAAACGACAAAAAAAAATCTTAATGTTTTCTTAGTTAGTGCTTTTTTCAATAAAGGAACCATTAGATAATAATTTACCTGATAATACCAAAATTCCACTTAGTCCCATTTTCACGTTATCTTTTTAGAAAAAAAAGTTAAACTTTATCTGATTTAATTTATTCAATTTTAATAATGACACAACTCACCAACTCAATTAATTTACGTTAATTACCACCTCCAACTACAACTAATTACTATAGTGGAGAAATAAAGCAATCTCGGTTTTAGAAGCTCATGGTCATGACGGAGGAACGTTATTAGATTAATCCGGGCGGGAGCAAAAAAGCTCAACTCTTGCTCCGTTCTAACTTGTGAGAGTTACCTAAGTCTATAAGTGAATAAGAAAATTTTCTCTTGCGTTTGAGTTGGTATATCCCAAAGGGACACCCTGACCTAATTTTCTTAATCAATTTTTTTCTTTGCCTTATTATCGGTTGTTAATAAAATATTTTGCTCGACGTGAATATTAACACTTCTTTCCCGGTTCGCTGTTTATCGCTCCATAAATGTCAAGCGTTACGCCTAATGTATGTAATTAAGATATAATGGTATGTTGCATGGTGTGTGTGAAATTTGCATATTGATAGGTTATTATTATTAACTATATATAAGCTACAAGTGCTGTCGGTCACCGATATGATATGATAACTATGTATTTATGGTCTAAATCCAATTATTTTATTCTAGTTTTTAATTTTATTTAATAGAGCGTTTTTCTTTGGATTCTTGGAATTTGTAGTGTGTCTTGGGAATGAGCGAAAGTGAAGTGAGGAAGCAACAACGTACATCACTTCATAATTGAACAGATGGTATATGTGTACCATGTACGTTGTGGCTTCGTTTCTTTTAACATCTGTTTTTCAACATTCTTAAGTTGCTACTAACTAACAATAAGATGCTTTATTAAGTGAATCATAATAAATTTAAATTAGGATTCAATAACAAATATAATAACTAATAACTGTATAGATAAATCAAAGTTATCTACCAGATAGATATGGCATTATCTCGTATTATCGATACACAATAATGGTAGTGTTAGCGCAATATTAAATGCCATTCCGATCTAGATTCATTTCTCAAACCAGTCTATGTACTCAATCAGTATAACGTGATAAAAGAACGTTGTTGTTAGTGTGTGAGGAAGAGAAGGAATTAATTGAGAAGTACGCGGTCTCAGGTGAACAGCCTCTCCGAAGTGCAGCGCCACCTGTCGGTGGACATGCGCGCAATGCGGCGTCACCTTGAAAGTAAAAACGTTGACCCACGCGCCGCAGCATCGGCCAAAGAAGAAAGAATCGACGTAACGAGCGCAGCAGCAGCAACAGTAACGAAGAAAGCGACGTTGCGCAACTGTTATGTCATGGCAAGCGGCGACCGGCGCCGCCGTTTTTTCTTTTTGTTAGTCCCCCTTTTGTTATTCAAATGCCGGTCACATTCCGTAGTGTACTTTTATTTTTTTAAGCTAAATCATGTCAAAACAATAGTTACAGTATTTAGATGTTATGGTGTTGAATAAAAACATCAGTTCGTACGTGATGTAGACAGAACAAAGATTCATCCAGCAAAATTAGGCAGAAACCTGAATTTGATGTGCTTCTATTTTTAGACATATATGATTTCTTTACATGAAGTGCAAGAGATGGTTGTGAACTAATATCGCTTTTCAACTAACAGCACTCAACAATCCGTGACACGGTTATTTGGGTCTCTCTAAACTATTGGTACTACAAAGTGTATTTTACGAGTTGCACCGTCTAACCAATCTATTAACGAAGTTACACAAGTCTTACAACAGGTATGAAGTGCCCAAGTTTTGACTTGCTCTCCAACGTTAACTGTGAAATTCATTTCGTAAGCTTCTAGTTCAAGGGAAGTAAAATTATATTTTTGCGATTTCAAAGTTATTTGTATCAAAGTTATTGCAACAATTTGGAGCTTGTTGTTTTTATTAATAATGACAAAAATATATATAGATCAGAATTATAGTGTCGTCTAGTTCTCTGTTCACCAACATCATTGAATCCCAATTCTGTAATATTGTTTTGAGCTGGGTACAAATTGAACTGCTGGGGCGTCAACAAAACTTTTTGTGGACTTACATAAAGCAATTTCTAAGAACAGAAGAAATCAATTTCTTTGAAAATGAAAGTTGAACAAGATGTCCCAAAATTTTGATGTCAGTTATTCGTCAGTATCGTTCATTGATCGATATGAATAATGACTCTGGGATATCCAAATCTTTAGCTTCTTGATGTGTTGCGCTTTCTACACAATAGGAGATTGTAGGTCGTTATACAGGGTGATTTATTAGCTCACCATCAAACTTTGACATATGATAGCTAATCCAATTACCAAAATTAAATGTTAATGAACATATGTCCTATTTCAATTATTTACGAAATTATTACACTTTAAAGTTTTCTGCAGCGAATTTATTAATAGTCAGTAACATCAAACATTCAACAAAACCAAAGTTGTCATTGTAATATGTCAGTTTGCTGTAAGGTTTAATTATTGCAAACAAGAAGAAACTCAAAATGTACGCTTATAGCACTGAAGAGTGTGCTGATGTAATTTTCGTGGTAGTCAGGTAATCCTGCTCTAGCAAAAGCTATTCGACCGCATGTAGTTAATGTAGAGGACGAAGAAGCTGAAATTAATGCTGTCATTGATAATCCTTCCATCAGCACTCGAAGAATAGTACACAACATACATGTAAGTTAAAATTTTGCATGGCGCGTATTGAACAGCGAAGTCCTTCATCCGTATCGTAAACAGAATGTTCAACCTCTACAGCCAGAAGATAATCAGCAACGGTTAGCCTTTTGTGCATGATTATTGCAGCAACATGCCCAAAATAATGACTTAATTTCAAATGTTTTCTGGGCAGATGAATCATGTTTTACACGAGATGGTATAAATAATTACCATAATGAACATATCTGGGCATTACAAAATCCGGATGCGATTAGACCAAGGAAATTTCAACAACGTTTCAGCATCAATATTTGAGGTGGAATATTTAACAACAATTTACTAGGTTTGCATGTACTTGATAGACGTTTGAACGCTGTAAATTACAGATTTTTTTTGAACAATACACTTTTTGATTTACTTGAAGAAAAACATCTTAATGTAATTCAAAATATGTTGTCCAGTGGTTAAAGCAATATTTTCCAAACAAGTGGATTGGTAATAAAGGTCCATTTGCTTGACCACTTAGATTCCCCGACATTAATTGGATTTCTACTAATGGGGTTATCTGAAATAAATTGTGTATCAAATTAACACACGAGAACAGTTATTAAACAGAATGCAAATGGCTGCTACTGAAATAAGAAATCAACCAGACATTTTAATTCGGTTGAAGAACTCTTTAATTCGTCGTTGTGAAGCATGTATTTTAGCAGAAGGAGGCTATTTTTAACAATATTTGTAATATTTATGTGTTTTAAAACAAATGTAACAGTTAATTATGATATAAAAATTAAAACTTTAAAGTGTTATAATTTCGTAAATAATTGAAATAGGACATATGTTCATTAAAATTCTTTTTTGTAATTGGCCTAGTCCTTCTGATAAAGCCTAGTCTTTAGACGCACGGCTAAACTAGTGCTGGTGGCGCAGATCTCATAAAGTTGTGATTGATGGTTGATTGTCTGAAACTCGATCTCTAAGTACGTTATTATATTATATAACACATGCTTTGTTGATGAGCTCCTCTTAGCATGGAGCATTGAGGTTCATAAATATATATCTGTTACATTTTCCCATTTCTACAAGTATTAATACTCCATTAGATATTTCTATTGAATAACCAGCAAGTTGATTTTTTGAACGAGTACGAAATCTTAACATTAACGTTCAATAACTGATTTGTATTGGTTCAGATTATGAACATGAACTTTAATTAGTGTGATTCTGCGTATGGTGGAGACTTGTTAAGGTGTATTTATGATATTAGAATTCGTCAAGTAGTTTCAGATAAACTCACAAAAGCTACATGACTGATAATTAGATATATCAGATAATGGACGGCCTTTCATTTTTCTTGCTTTTTCCTACTTCCTTCTTTATTGCAAAATATATCTTGGTCAAAATATTGCTATCAATGAAATAACGCCCGAGATTCGGAGAAGGTACGCCGAATAAATGCAGAATGGAATAAGTTTTCTTGGCAGATGCCAAATTAGTTATATAACTGCTGCGATTAGTCTAAAACAGAGTTTAAATACAATTCATAAAATAGGAGAGATGTGCTAAAAGATAAAAATCTGATTTGTTTTAGTAGTATTTTTGGTTGCACTAAATCGTTTGCTCAAAAGCAGGAAAATTGTCGTGATTGTTGCATTTTGGGAAAATGCTGTAAAATTAGTGAAAGAGCAACAAATTGAAGAGGGGAAAAGCAACAAAAAGAAAAGTAAGGTGTTAAATTTTTGCAATGGCTTAATTATTATAAGAAAGACGATTAATGGTTAAGTCATGTTGTTAGCGATATGAGCAGAGGTCATTTTAACCAGAGGTCATTTATCAGACATTTTAATTCGGCTGAAGAACTCTTTAATTCGTCGTTGTGAAGCATGTATTCTAGCAGAATGAGGCTATTTTGAACAATATTTGTAATATTTATGTGTTAAAAAAATGCAGCAGTTAATCGTAAATAATTGAAATAGCACATATGTTCATTAACTTTTTTTTTTGGTAATTGGATTAGCTATCATATGTCCAAGTTTGATGGTGAGCTAATAAATCACCTTGTACACATCCTTCCAAGAATTTTTGCTTCACCTTATACATAGTTTCATTATTGTTATGTAATTCGAGCTTAAGGTGAAATTCCTGGGGTGTTGGATTTGACTTAAAGCCAGAAAGGAAACAATATTTGTTCATCGCAGATGGATCACTGTACTATTAAGGTTTTGTTATGGCAGAAATCTAATAATTCGTTCTTCTTGCCGAGTATATGTTAAATAGGGATCATCGGTTTAGCTTCAAATAGAATGCGGTGTGTTTTTACCAACAGCAGATTATAGCCGTTGGTATTTAGTATAAAGGAGTCATTCTCCAGATATATTATTTTCGTGTCCTAGATATTCCAGAAAGGACTGCCGCAATGTTCTTGGTGTCTGCTTGGAAGGTGCATATCAACGTTGGAAGTGTAAGTATGTATTTCTTATAAGTTGTGAAATGTTAATTTGAATGATGTTACTCAACTGTTGAAAAATTTAGCACAACTGTTTCTTCTTTGTGTGCCTTATGCACGTGGCTTAATTGTCATCCTTTTTAGAATTGGCCTTTCTCTGAGGGAAGGTGATGGTTATGTATTTGCAGTCTTTTGAATATTCAAGATGGTATTTCGATGGAGCTGGTGGAGGTGTTCTTTCGAATTCTTGCTGAAGTTGATGATATCTTGATGTTGGTGCCATATCATGTTTTGGAAAGTGGCTGGCGTGTTTGGATTCCTTATAGCGTTTTACCAGTAACCCAATCCAACCCAACCCAAACAGATAAAACAAATAAATAATACAGTACTCAGTAGTGCAAAGGTGTTGGTAATCCACACAAAATTTGGCTGATTCAATTTTTTTTTTCTGTTCGACAATGCTGTCAAGGAAGGCATTCTTACAATCTCCTGGGCAATTATCTCTTTAGTTTGAGTTTAAAAAAGATAGAAGATTACATCTGCAACATTATTCGTAGTATTGGTCGTCACACTGTGTGGGACGTTAAGTATATCTTAACTTAGTTAAAATAAAGACTCCAAACCAACGAGGTTGTAACTTTTGACACAGTCTAAAAGTTTGTTATTAATATCAAGAAGAGAACTAGTCAACAATCCATATATCTAAATGTAAAGAAATAAGACTCATTATTTTTGCAAAATGTAAAATATGATGTTTGGGAAACATGATTAAATTTTTCTTTCTAACTATTATAGGAATAAATAAAAAAGATTACTTTTTTTAATAACATTTTTTATTAAGAATTACAATTAACATTTTGGAAATACAAATCTAACTCAGCTATAACTTTAGGATCATCACTTAATTTCAATTTTTCTAAAATCGGTAAATAATTTACAAAAATATTTCTTTCAGTTGGTAAATTAGACGGTAACAAACCAATTACAATCAAATAAACGATCGCATTTTCGTTACCATCATTAAAAAAGTTACGAATAAATAAGAATTTATCAAATTGTTGTAAGCACCCTATGAAATAGTGTAAAGTCTTCTTATAAAATCCGATCATTTTGGACGTATATATTTCGATAGTTTCTAATAAATGAGGTTTGATGTTTTCGGCGAATTTCTTAGGATCCTTTTTAGATTGCAAAAATATTAAATTAAATTCCAATTTAAATTTCGTCGTAATAAGAGTGTGTTGGACGTTGGATTTAAAGATAGTGTTGAGGTTTTCAATTATTTTAATGTTATTACAACAAGTGGCGTAATCTGTAATGTTTGAAATTACAGTTGTAATTTCTTTCCTCAATTCATTGTTTGTAGGGACGTATTTTTTTAATAACTCATTAATTAAATTCATGATAAACTCGTACATTTTAGAATGTTTTTCTCCGGTGGTGTGAAATAAACACTTATTAAGAAATCTATTTGTGTTTAAATCAACGGTTTTAATGTATCGTTCCATTAAATCAATGCTTAATTCGTTCATTACGTGATCAGGCAAATCATCCATTAAATAATATCCTTTATCGACGATATCTTCGTTTTCGTTGCTCATTATGTTATCATAAATTGCGGTGATGTATTTTGAAATAAATTCTTGGGGTATTTTTGAATAATCGATTAGATAATCGTATAAATCTTTATCGTTTTTGTCGATTTTTTCTAAATTTGTTATAAATAGATTAAAAAATTTTTCATCGACGTTTTCTATAAAGTACTCGATGATTTTTTTTAATAAAATGTTTCTTATTGATAAATTCGTTTCTAATTGACTCGATGAAACTAAGAAATCGTAATACAAATTAACAGGAAGTAGATGTCTCCCTAAATATAGGGCGTGTTTTTTCACGGAAACTGCAGCTTCGAAAATGTTTTGTAAAAATTCCGGGAGGAGATTTTGCGGAATTTTATACGCGATTTTATAAAGCGATCCTAAAGCGAATTTTAAATAATCACCTTTACAAAATATTCGTATTAATTCCATGTTTAGTGGTGTGGGTATTTGAGGGATATATTTTATGATTTCTTGTTGTTTTGATATGTGGGTGTTGTCGGTTTTTGGCTCGATTTTCGCATTTTCGGGGGGTAAAAATTTGGGGATTATTTCGCCGAATTTTTCGTCGTACGAAAAGAAATGGATCAAAACGACTTCGATGTTTGTCCCGGCGGTTTCGAGCTGTTCAAGACACAATTTGTTATAAGCTGGGAGGTGTTTCTTTACGAAGTAAGGGCATAGCAAAAAGTGTCGAATTTTGTTGTTAATCCGGTTCATTTTTTTGTGGATGTTATGGAAATTATCTAATTCTTCCGGGCAATTTTTAAGGCAATATAGCACAATTTTTGGTTCGATGTGATAAGGTTGGTCAAAATATTTAATGTAGTTATTAAACGATCCATCTTTATTGTAGTTTTTAATGAAATAAAATTCGTGATTAGTTTGTTGATTTCGACCGTGTTTAATGCCATATTCTAAGATGTAAGCGAAATCTAAGATGTTAATTTCGTTAGGGAATTTTTTATCGAACTCCACTACGAGGTGTAATAAATAAAAATAGAAATTGTAATCGTTTTCGGGTAATCGCTTATGAATTTCTTCAATAAATATTTTCATGTGTCTCAAAGACTTATTAAAATAATAATTCCAACCTAAGCTTTTTCGAGTTATACACCTCTCCATATACTCGTCCATTAAGCTTTGATATGATTTATTATTATCAATCAGCCACATAAAACGCCTTTGAAAAAAATGATCCCAATTCGCGGAAACTCCCGAATGCCCTAAATACTCTATAACACTCTGTATCATTTCCCAATGTTCTTGTGTAAATTCGCTATAATCTTTCCAAGTTTTTACGATGTTACCCAAAACTTTATCCAAAGCTGTCGTATCATTTTTATACCGATCATACACAAACTTTAAAACCTCCAACAAACTTTTCGCACTCTTATTTACATTGCAAGTTTCATAAAGGGCACAAATTAATTTTAATCGTGTCGTTGGATCATTAGCACTCTTTAATTTATCTTTCAAAATAGGAATCGATCTATTTATCGGGTAATAACATAAATAATTCTCTTTATTATCACTTATTCTATCTAAAATATACTCCCTTTCATTAATTGTAACAAACCTAAGAAAATCACAGCTCATTAATGAAACGTAATTTCGAAAATCTTCCTTATATTTTCTTTCAAACAATTCTTGCAACAAAGGAAATATTTGGTTTTTAGGCATATAAAGAATATTTGACGTGGTGTGGGGATTAATACTGTTTCTGATATAAACGTTTAAATCGTCGGGAAAAGATTTAAAAATTAATTCTTTATGCAGATTAAGTTTCATGGCTGCATTTACGATGTGTTTCCCTTTAAAAAGATGTTTGTGTTCAAACCCGTACTTGATCATCACTTCTTGAGTGGGAAGAAGCTTTTTTGCTCGACGTTTTCCAATTTTGATGTAAAATTGATGCTTCGAATACAACTCCCAAAATAATTTTAAGTTTGTTTTCGCGATATATTTAAATACTTGCTTATAACTTGAAAGCGTAAAATGCCTCTGTTTTTGTTTACTCATTAAATCGAAATAATAAAACATAAACGACGGGTGATTTTTATAAATTAACAATAAACATCGAGAAGATAATTTTAATCTGTATTGGGAGCATTTATCTTTAATCAGATAAAGCGAGCAGTTATGTAATAAAAGTGTGGCTGTTTTAATCCCAATTTTTTCTTCTAACTTATTAAATAAATTATCCGCGAATTCAGAATCGCTTAAATTTTTACCGATTACTTTAATAACTTTTATACTTGTTTTATAAGACAATTGTGGCAAAAAATTATCAACAAAATCATCTATACTTATTTTATTAAATAAATTCTTAAAGAATACCCAATTCTTTAAAACTTTACCAATACCGACTTCATCCCCCGACTTTAAAGTTTCTATAATCGCCAAATCCAATTGAAAACGGACTATAATTTCAGCTTTCAAACTTCGATCATATTCAGTGGTTGTAATTAAATTGCTGATGAAATCTTGAACTTCCCCAAAACTATACTCCGATCTCAAAGTTTTTTCGAACGCATTTAAACTTTTTTTCTTCTCCATATACGTCTCTCCGTTTAAATTAAAAAACTTATCAATCGCAGTTTTCGTTTTTACAGTTAACATCTAAGAATTGAAACAATTTCGTTTAAACAAAATTAAGAAATAACATTTTTGTTACCTCATCGTCCATGGTTGAAGAAATTTTAGACAAAACTGCGGTTTTAAAGGGAAACTTTATCAGTTGCGCCTCATAAATCACTCATGCTATGTTGTGAAACTTTTTTTATAAAAGAAAACATTAATTTACTACAATTGCGCAAGCGCCAAATTGTAATTGTAAAATGTTATATATAGATGATAGGCGACATCTATCAATGAGATTTTACAAACTTGTAAAGATTACATTTATGAATGAAATGATCACTGAATTTATTCATTCAGTGAATAAAAATAGTAATGTGGTCTATACTCAACTTTTTTAGTCAACGATTAAAAAAGTTTTTGAATGAATTTGCTTTTTTTTGGCTGAAAAATTAAGTTGAGAGACATAAATCTTTAAACGTACGTATCACAAAAACTAATTGAGATATCGGCATGAAATAAAAAGAATTTTGTAGCAAATTTAATTAAGATTTAACACATTGAGAGATATTTATACAAATCTTCTAATGTTGAGGTTACGATTTTTTGAAATAAACTGTGTAAAACGTCAATCATAATCGACAATGTTTAAACAACTATATCTCAAGAACTAATTGAGATATCAGGTTAAGATAAAAAGTATTTTATAGCTAATTTAATTTATATTTAATATGTTGAGGGTGAATTCTTCAAATCTTTAAACTTTGGGGTTATGATATTTTGAATTCAACTCTGACTAACTCTAAAAGTTAGATTGACAGGCATAAATCTTTAAACATACGTATCTCAAAAACTAATTGAGATATCGGCATGAAATTAAAAGGATTTTGTAGCTAATTTAAGTAATATTTAACACATTGAGAGATATTTATACAAATCTTCTAATGTTGAGGTTCGATTTTTTAAAATGAACTCTGGAAAACGTTGGTCATAATCGACAATGTTTATTTAAACAATTATATCTCAAGAACTAATTGAGATATCAGGTTAAGATAAAAAGTATTTTATAGCTAATTTAATTAATATTTAATATGTTGAGGGTGAATTCTTCGAATCTTTAAACTCTGGGGTTATGATGTTTTGAATTCAACTCCGACTAACTCTAAAAGTTAGATTGACAGATATAAATCTTTAAACATATGTATCTCAAAAAATAATTGAGATATCGGCATGAAATTAAAAGGATTTTGTAGCAAATTTAATTAATATATTTCTTGTTGTAGTAAGAAGAAGGATCTTGTAGGATCTAGTTCTATGCTGTCTCATTCCTTTTTTTGATAAAGATGTCTAGCTTTATTGCCAGCATTTGGGCGAATTTGCAACCTTTTGGGCAACAACATAAATTCAAATTTTTTTCCCATACTTATTGATTATAAATACTAATCAAAAAAATAAAAAAAAACAATTTTAACAATATATTTATTTGTAATAGTACAAAAGTTTATGAAGCTCTTTGAAAATACAAATCCAAATCGGCCATAATTCTAGGATCATCACTTAATTTTAATTTTTCCAACATGGGTACATAATTAGCAAAACAATTTTTTTCTGTTGGTAAACACCACGGAAATAAACCAATCACAACAAAATAAACAATCTCATTTTCATTGCCATCGTTGAAAAGGTTTTCAATAAATAAAAATTTATCGAAACCATCATGCGAATCAATAAATGATTGCAATTCTTTTGTATAAAATTCAATCATATTAAAAGAATATAATTCGATCATTTCAAATAAGTGAGGTTTGATGTTTTCGGAGAATATCTTGGGATCTTTGTTGGATTTCAAGAATATAATACTATGTTCTAATAGGAGTTTTATCGTAATGAGAGTGTGTTGTTGAACGTTTGTTTTTAGAATTGTATGAAGATTTTCGATAATTTTAATGTTGTTAAGAGATCTGGCTTCGTTTGTAATCGTAATAATCAAAGTTGTTACTTTCGATCTCATTTGAATGTTTGTTGGTGTACATTTTTTAACTAATTCCGTAATTAACTTCATTATATATGCGTATATTTCGTTGTGTTTTTCTCCTGTAGTATGAAATAAACATTTGTTAATGAAATTAGTGGTGGCTAAATCGGCAGTTTTAAGATATCGCATCATTAAATCAACGTTTATTTCATCTATTACATAATTAGGTAGATTTTCTATTAAATGAATCGCTTTATCGCGAATGTTTTGGTCTTCATTGCTCATAATGTTGTCATAAATTATTGTGATGTATCTCGCTAAGAATTCTTGAGGCATTTTTGAGTAATCTATTAAGTGATCGTATAAATCTTTGTCGTTTTTGTCGATTTTTTGTAAATTGTCTATAAATAAATTGAAAAATTTTTCGTCAACATTTTCAATGAAATACTCCAAAGTCTTTTTTAATAAAATGTTCCTCATCGATAAATTTGTTTCTAATCGACTTGAGGTAACTAAAAAATCATGGTACGAATTAACAGGAAGTAAATGTCTTCCTAAATATAAAGCGTGTTTTTTTACGGAAACTGCAGCTTCGTAGATGTTTTGTAAAAACTCGGGGAGAAGATTTTGGGGTACTTTGTAAGCTATTTTGTAAAGTGATCCCAAAGCGTATTTTAAATAATCAGCTTTACAAAATATTCTTATCAATTTCATATTTTCCGGAGTGGAAATTTGTGGGATATATTTAATAATTTGTTGTTGTTTTGTTACGAAAATCTTATCGGCGTTTGGTTCTATTTTAGCATCTTCCGGTGGTAAAAACTTGGAAACAACATCGATAAATTTTTTATCGTACGATATGAATTTAAGTAAAGCAGCTTCGATATCGACGTCACTATCTTCAAGTTGGTGAAAACATAAATCGGTATAAACCCGTAGATGACTTTTTATAAAGTAGGGACATAACAAGATTTTGCGAATTATTTTATTTAATCCATGTATTTTTTTGTGTATGCTCTGAAAATGATGAAGTTCTTCTGGGCAATATTCAAGACAATATAATATAATTTGTGTGTTGATGTTGTGTGGTTGATTAAAGTATTGAATGTATTTATTAAAGGATTTATCTTTGTTGTAGTTTTTAATGAAATAAAATTCATGCCCGGTTTGTTGACTGGAGCTATAATTAACACCGTAATCTAAAATATAAGCGTACTCTAAAACATTAATTTCTTTAGGGAATCGTTTATCAAATTCCACAACCATATCTAATAAACCAAAATGTAATATCTGACTTTCTCCTTCTAAGCGTTTACTCATTTCTTTAATAAAAATTTTCATATGTTTCTTTGAATGCCCAAAAGAATAATTCTTATTAATAAAAAATTGTTTAAGACACCTTTTCATGAATTCATCTAATAAATCTTTATACGGCTTATCATTATCAACGAGCCACACGAAATGTCGTTCAAAAAAGTGTTCCCAATTCGTATGAATTCCTGAATATTCTAAATATTCAATAAGATTATAAATTGTTTCCCAATGTTCTTCGCTAAATCGACTATAATCTTTCCAACTATAAGTTACATCATTCACAAATTCATGTAACGCTCGTGTATCATTCTTATATCGACCATAAACAAATTTCAAAACCTCTAATAAAGCTTTTACATCGTTGTTTATGTTACAAGTTTTATAAAGGGTACGAATTAAGTCTAGACGGGTATCAGGATCGTTAGCACTTTTTAATTTTTCTTTTACAATCGGTATTGATCGATTTATTGGATAATAATGTAAAAAATCTTCTTTATCACTTATTTTATCTAAAACGTATTCTCTTTCCTCAGTTGTAAAATATTGCAAAAAATCCCCATTTATTAAATAGACGTAATCGTCAAAATTTTCTTTATACATTTTCATAAATAATTCTTGTAATAAAGGAAAAATTTGTTTTCTAGGCATATAAATAATCGGCGAATTATTAGGACTAATATCTCTAATATAATCGCTGATATTATTGGGATAAGATTTTAAAATTAATTCTTTATGCATATCAACTTTTCTGGCTGCGTTTAACAGATGTTTACCTGTTATAAGTGTTTGCGGGTTAAAAAAACTATGTTTTATCATTCTTTCTTTAGTTGGAAGAAGTTTCATTGCACCCCGGCTCCCAATATAATAAAAAAATTGATAATTTTTATTTAACCTCCAAAAGAATGGTATGTTAGATCTAGTTCGAGCGATATATTTAAAAATTTTTGTGTAATTTGAAATTGTTACATTTTTGTGCTTAGTTTTGATCATCAATTCGAAATAAAACTCTAAAAATTCCGGATGCTTTTTATAAATTTCCAATAAACTACGACAAGATAAATGTAATATGTATTTAGAACATTTATCTTTGATCAGATTAAGAGAGCAGCAATGTAATAAAATAATTGCTGTTTTTATACCACATTTTTCTTCTAATCTATTAAATAAGTCATCAGCTAACTTGGGATTATCATTTATGTTTTTACCAATTATTTTAATGACCTTCATACTTGTTTTATAAGACAATTTCGGCAAAAAATTGTCTACAAAATCATCTACACTCATTTTATTAAGTAAATTCTTAAAGTATTTCCAGTTTTTCAAAATTCTCCCCACAGCAGCGTCATTTCCAGTTTTTAAAACATCGACAATCGACGATTCTAATTGAAAATGTACAATTAATTCATTTTTTAAGTTATGATCATACTCAGTCGTTGTAATTAAGTTATTAATGAAATCTTGAACTTCTTCATAACTATACTCGGCTTGCAGAGTTTTTATAAAACCGTTCAAACTTCTTTTCTTCTCCCTGTATGAGTCACCATGTAAATTAAGAAAGGAGGCAATACCTTTCCTCGTTTTTTCAGTTAACATCTAAAGAAAACAATTCTCATTTAAATGATTAATTAGAGATTAAAAAAATTGTTACCTCATCATCCATGGTTAAATTAAAAGGATTCAATTGAACGAAGCACCTTAATCACTCGATGAACATAATGTTGTGAAATATTTTTTTGTAAAAACAAATTTTTTCTGTAAATAACATTGCGCAAGCGCTAGTTTCTCTAATTTTAATATATTTATCGACAGATAAGGTTTTTCAGTATCTACTCTAATAAAAAACACAATACATGTTTGATATATATTAAATTATTATTAAATTAGTTGATAATTATTTATTTTAAGATATTTTATACATATGACACTGACAGATTAAATCTTTGTTACCACCAACCGCACATGCTAAAACATCCCTAACAAAATTACCCCCAAACATAAATTTAAAGTTATTTCGAAAATGGGAAGTTAATTTTAACCCATAATTTGGATAATAAAATGGAATACTATAACAATTAATTAATTAATGTTTAAAATTAATGTTAAAAACAGCGTTTAGATTTAAATGAGAAATATTTCCCGCGTCGACGGAAATCGTGGCAACCATTGGCCGGTAAAACAGATTGCAATTGTCTGTCTCTTATCCTGGAATATTGTGGCGAACACGTTTTAACAGAGGTAAGTCTTCGCTTTATCTATCGTAAAATCCATAAATAACCGCTAATATCATATAAAATCCGAGACACAAATTATTTCTTCACCTATACAAATCAACTCAAACGAATTTACACAAAATTTATCCCGGATTTTCGCAAAAATAAAACGACATTGAGGTTATGTCAAATTCCGACATGTTGTTGCTTGATCTAAAAATTAATTGTTTGGAATAAATGTTTAAAAATTAATAATTATTTTTTTTAGAGACGCCGCAATGCAAATTTTCGTGAAAACCCTAACCGGTAAAACCATCACCCTCGAGGTTGAACCCTCCGATACCATCGAAAATGTCAAGGCAAAAATCCAAGACAAGGAGGGTATCCCACCAGATCAACAACGTTTAATCTTCGCTGGTAAACAACTGGAAGATGGACGCACTCTTTCCGACTACAACATTCAAAAGGAATCGACGCTTCACTTGGTGTTGCGTCTTCGTGGTGGCATCATCGAACCCTCCCTTCGTATTTTAGCTCAAAAATACAATTGTGACAAGATGATCTGTCGTAAATGTTACGCTAGACTCCATCCTCGCGCTACTAATTGCCGTAAAAGCAAATGTGGACACACCAATAATCTCCGCCCCAAAAAGAAGTTGAAGTAGAGAGTTGCTATTTTTGCTTATTTTTTACATCTCAAAGGGATATTGATAAGTTTTGAGGAGGAGGAGTTTATCCTAGTTTGATTGGTTTTAAATTTATGATTATAAATTCCTTTGAATAATAAAAAATGGTTGGAAAATAAAATATCTTGGTCTTTTTTAATCATAATTGATTTTGTAAGAATTCATTGATAGATGGCGTTGATGTAATGCAATGTTATTTTTAGGGAAAATCTTTTTTGATAGCATTTTAACAAAATTGTATTCCAGAAACAAACGGTTATAATAATTATTTAGTTTATTGAACCCTATACCCTATTATTGAACTCAATTATAACCGTTCTTTATTTAGTAGCTTTACATCGACTAAACATCAAAATTGTAGATTTTCTGAAATTAACTCAATTATACCTCAAAAACTAAAAGCGATGGGGAAATACTTTTTATACATAAAACCTTAGTAATAGGCCATAAAGACTAAATCCATAACAAGATTGAACCCAATTATTACTATTTTTTATTTATAAGCTCTAAACTGATTAAACATCAAAATTGTTGATTTCGAAAATTAACTCAATCATAACTCAAAAACAAAGCGATGGAGAAAAACTTTTTATACATAAAACCTTAGTAATGGGCCATAAAGACTGGATCCATAAAAAGATTGAACCCAATTATTACCATTTTTTATTTATAAGCTCTAAATCGATTAAACATCAAAATTGTTGATTTTCGAAAATTAACTCAATTATAACTCAAAAACTAAAGGCGATGGGGAAATACTTTTTATACATAAAACCTTAGTAATGGACCATAAAGACTAGATCCATAAAAAGATTTAACTCAATTGAATACAAGCGCTACCTACCGCTATCGTTTGTAAAATGGATAAGATGAGAGATGTTAATCTATTTGTAGAGTTTCTGAAAATAGCTAAGGACCAAAACTAGTTAGACTTAAATTTTATATAAAATAAAAGGCATAAACTTTTGATTTTATACTAACATCTAGAAAATGTACTGGTCCGAAATTGGCGAAATTTGAAACTATTGGAACTATCACAAGAACAAACAATAGAGCTAAAACTATAAACATTCGGGATTAGCGGTTCGTGCAACAATAAGTGAAGGTTAAGTTAAGATAGTTTTAAAGTTATTTTAATAATAAACAAATATAATTCGAAAATAATTTATTTGATAAAGCAATTTAAATTCCGTCAATACATCAGTAGTTTTTAAAGATGTTTTCATCACATAAACAACCAAAATACATAAAAACACTTTAGTTTCACACATTTTTCATTTATTTTTGTAATATTTGGTTAATAACATTGATAAATGGTTCTCGAGGGGGTGTTAAGTGGGTGATTAGATACAGACCGAAGTCTCCAAAAATTTTATAAAGAAATTTGACATGTACAACAAAAATTATTAATCCTTTTTAGTTGATCTCTGGAGTTTGAAAGCACATAGTTTATTATATTTGCTCACAGACCTAGTACTTTTTCGAACGGACAATAACTTCCAATATACTCTTGTTACAAGGTACCTCATTTTATTATTATTGTGTGAATATTGCTTTTTATTAATATTTATATATATTTTTTATTCAATTTGCTTAAAATGTCGATGAAATTATTCCGCGTTCGAACAAGAGCACAATAACAGATAACGAGTTATATCATCTTCATGCTTTTTTTAAAGACAACAATAGGTTCCTTTACGATATTTTTTAAGACACACTTTTTTTTTATAAATTTATATTGTTATTATAGAAATGAACGGGTTAAAAATAAATTAAAATCTTTGTGATCGGCAAGATTTGCGGATGTTTTCATTTAGTATCAAAATATGTTAAATTTTTTTATAGCTAGCTACGTCTATATACGTTTATTATATTTTTATTTTTTTTTCTTTAGTTCATTGATGAAAAGATTACCACCCACAAGAAATTCTTATTTTTGTACAGTCTTTTGTGCGCGATGTTAAGTTTTTATTTAAATCAATCTGTTTTACCGGCCAATGGTTGCCACGATTTCCGTCAACGCGGGAAATATTTCTAATTTAAATCTAAACGCTGTTTTTAAAATTAATTTTAAACATTAATTAATTAAGGACTGTAATATTCCGTTTTATTATCCAAGTTATGGGTTAAAACTAACTTAAATTTTATCTTTAAATTTATGTTTTTGGGTAATTTTGTTAGGGATGTTTTAGCATGTGAGGTTGGCGGTAACAAAGATTTAATCTGTCAGTGTCATATGTATAAAATATCTTAAAATGAATAAATAACAACTAATTTAATAATAATTTAATATATATAAAACATGTACTGTGTTTTTTATTAGAGTAGATACTGCAAAATGTTATCTGTCGGTAAATTTGTTGAAATTATCGAAACTAGCGCTTGCGCAATGTTATTTACAGAAAAAAATTTGTTTTTACAAAAATATATTTCACAACGTTATGTTCATCGAGTGATTAAGGTGCCTCGTTTAATTGAATCCTTCTAATTTAACCATGGATGATGAGGTAACAATTTTTCTAATTTCTAATTGATTATTTAAATGAGAATTATTTTCTTTAGATTTTATCTGAAAAAACGAGGAAAGCAATTACCTCCTTTCTTAATTTACATGGTGACTCATACAGGGAGAAGAAGAGAAGTTTGAATGGTTTTATAAAAACTCTGCAAGCCGAGTATAGTTATGAAGAAATTCAAGATTTCATTAATAACTTAATTACAACAACTGAGTATGATAAGAATTTAAAAAATGAATTAATCGTACATTTTCAATTAGAATCGTCGATTCTCGATGTTTTAAAAACTGGAAATGACGCTGCTGTGGGGAGAATTTTGAAAAACTGGATATACTTTAAGAATTTGCTTAATAAAATGAGTGTAGATGATTTTGTAGACAATTTTTTGCCGAAATTGTCTTATAAAACAAGTATGAAGGTCATTAAAATAATTGGTAAAAACATAAATGATAATCCCAAGTTAGCTGATGACTTATTTAATAGATTAGAAGAAAAATTTGGTATAAAAACAGCAATTATTTTATTACATTGCTGCTCTCTTAATCTAATCAAAGATAAATGTTCTAAATACATATTATATTTATCTTGTCGTAGTTTATTAGAAATTTATAAAAAGGATCCGGAATTTTTAGAGTTTTATTTCGAATTGATGATCAAAACTAAGCACAAAAATGTAACAATTTCAAATTACACAAAAATTTTTAAATATATCGCTCAAACTAGATCTAACATACCATTCTTTTGGAGATTACATAAAAATTATCAATTTTTGTATTATATTGGGAGCCGGGGTGCAATGAAACTTCTCCCAACGAAAGAAAGAATGATAAAACATAGTTTTCTGAACCCCCAAACACTCATAACAGGTAAACATCTGTTAAACGCAGCCAGAAAAGTTGATATGCATAAAGAATTAATTTTAAAATCTTATCCCAATAATTTAAGCGATTATATTAGGGATATTAGCCCTAATAATTCGCCAATTATTTATATGCCTAAAAAACAAATTTTTCCTTTATTACAAGAATTATTTATGAAAATGTATAAAGAAAATTTTAACGATTACGTCTATTTAATAAATGGGGATTTTTTGCAATATTTTACAACTGAGGAAAGAGAATACGTTTTAGATAAAATAAGTGATAAAGAAGATTTTTTACATTATTATCCAATAAATCGCTCAATACCGATTGTTAAAGAAAAATTAAAAAGTGCAAACGATCCTGATACCCGTCTAGACTTAATTCGTACCCTTTATAAAACTTGTAACATAAACAGCGATGCGAAAGCTTTATTGGAGGTTTTGAAATTTGTTTATGGTCGGTATAAGAATGATACGAGAGCGTTAAATGAATTTGTGCATGATGTAACTTATAGTTGGAAAGATTATAGTCGATTTAGCGAAGAACATTGGGAAACAATTTATAATCTTATTGAATATTTAGAATATTCAGGAATTCATGCGAATTGGGAACACTTTTTTGAACGACATTTCGTTTGGCTCGTTGATAATAATAAGCCGTATAAACATTTATTAGATGAATTCATGAAAAGATGTCTTAAAAATTTTTTTATTAATACGAATTATTCTTTTGAACATTCAAAAAAACATATGAAAATTTTTATTGAAGAAATGAGTAAACGTTTAGAAGGAGAAAGTCAGAAATTATATTTTAGTTTATTACACATGGTTGTGGAATTCGATAAACGATTCCCTAAAGAAATCAATGTTTTAGAGTACGCTTATATTTTAGATTACGGTGTTAATTATAGCTTCAGTCAACAAACTGGAGATGAATTTTATTTCATTAAAAACTACAACAAAGATAAATCCTTTAATAAATACATTCAATACTTTAATCAACCACACAACATCAACACACAAATTATATTATATTGTCTTGAATATTGCCCAAAAGAACTTCATCATTTTGACAACATACACAAAAAAATATATGGATTAAATAAAATAGTTCGCAAAATCTTGTTATGTCCCTACTTTATAAAAACTCATCTACAGGTTTATACCGATTTGTGTTTTCACCAACTTGAAGATAGCGACGTCGACATTGACGCTGCTTTACTTAAATTCATATCGTACGATAAGAAATTTATCGATGTTGTTTCCAAGTTTTTACCACCGGAAGATGCTAAAATAGAACCAAACACCGATAAAATTTTCGTAGCAAAACAACGACAAATTATTAAATATATCCCACAAATTTCCACACCGGAAAATATGAAATTGATAAGAACATTTTGTAAAGCTGATTATTTAAAACACGCTTTGGGATCACTTTACAAAATAGCTTACAAAGTACCCCAAAATCTTCTCCCCGAGTTTTTACAAAACATCTACGAAGCTGCAATTTCCGTAAAAAAACACGCTTTATATTTAGGAAAACATTTACTTCCTGTTAATTCGTACCATGATTTTTTAGTTACCTCAAGTCGATTAGAAACAAATTTATCGATGCGGAATATTTTATTAAAAAAGACTATGGAGTATTTTATTGAAAATGTTGACGAAAAATATTTCAATTTATTTATACAGAATTTACAAACAATCGACATATACGATTACTCAAAAATGCCTCAAGAATTCGTAGCACAATACATCACAATAATTTATGATAACATTATGAGCAATGAAGACCAAAACATACGCGATAAAGCGATTCATTTAATAGAAAACCTACCTGGTTACGTAATGGATGAAATAAACATTGATTTAATGATGCGATGTCTCAAAACTGCCGATTTAACCACAACTAATTTCATTAACAAATGTTTATTTCATACTACAGGAGAAAAACACAACGAAATATACGCATTTATAATTAACTTAATTACAGAATTAGTAAAAAAATGTACACCAACAAACATTCAAATGAGATCGAAAGCAACAACTTTGATTACTAAGATAACAAACGAAGCCAGATCTTTTAACAACATTAAAATTATCGAAGATCTTCATACAGTTCTAAAAACAAATGTTCAACAACACACTCTCATTACGATAAAACTCCTCTTAGAACATAGTATTATATTTTTGAAATCCAACAAAGATCCCAAGATATTCTCCGAAAACATCAAACCTCATTTATTTGCAATGATCGAAATGTATTCTTTTAATATGATTGAATTTTATACAAAACAATTGCAATTATTTATTGATTCGCATGATGGTTTCGATAAGTTTTTGTTTATTGAAAACCTATTTAACGATGGCAATGAAAATGAGATTGTCTATTTTGTTGTGATAGGTTTATTTCCGTGGTGTTTACCAACAGAAAAAAATTGTTTTGCTAATTATGTACCCATGTTGGAAAAATTAAAATTAAGCGTTGATCCTAGAATTATGGCTGATTTGGATTTGTATTTTCAAAGAGCTTCATAACATTTTGTACTATTACAAATAAATATGTTGTTAAAATTATTGTTCTTTTAATCATTAATTCAATATAAATGTCAACCAATATCATGCAAAGAAAATTTGAATTTATATTGTAGCTTAAAATTGTTCGCTACAATAATAGACGATGTTGCATTTTCAGTCGTTATTAGTTTTGGCACAACTCTGGCAATGAAAGCAAGGGAATGCTTTCAATAAAATAATTTGTCTTTAAATATCACTTTTAGTATTTAAATGCTGACTGAGTTTTTTTCTTAATTCGTCAAAATTTTTCAATAGCTTCTGACAGATAAAGAAACTTCTCGTAGATATATTTGATTCACAAACTGTTTGATTAGTCCTAATTTTATGTTGTGAGGGAGAAGAATGTTGCAGATTCTTGCGAGAATGTTCTTCTCTCCAGGTGTTAAAGATTTTCTAGTAAGCCAATGTTGATTCCTTGCCCTACTGTCCTATTCATATAAAGAACATGTTTGTATCATAAACGCACTTGGCTGGCTGAGAATCGTGTCTGACACATAGTTGAAAAATTGAATATGGAAATAGTGTGCGAGAAGGCCAAATCATTGGTAGTTGGAAATAAAGCAGTAACAATATCAGACTGCCTAATAGATGAGAGATCTGGGACGTGTGCTTTCCACCCTCAGTGTCTGAATGTTTGAATTCCTTTTTGCTCATATTGTCTTTGATAGAACTTCCGTGCATATAGCTGCGTCCTTAGGTTCTAATGATACTGCAAGTAATAATTATAAGTATTGGAACTAGACCTAGAACTAGAAACATTCGGATTTAGCGGTGTGTCTAACAATAAGTGGAGGTTAAGATGGTTTTAAAGTTATTTTAATAATAAACAAATATAATTCGAAAATAATTTATTTGATAAAGCAATTTAAATTCCGTCAATACATCTAGTTTTTAAAGATGTTTTCATCACATAAACAACCAAAATACATAAAAACACTTTAGTTTCACACATTTTTCATTTTTTTTTTTAATATTTGGTTAATAACATTGATAAATGGTTCTCGAGGGGGTGTTAAGTGGGTGATTAGATACAGACCGAAGTCTTCAAAAATTTTATAAAGAAATTTGACATGTACAACAAAAATTATTAATCCTTTTTAGTTGATCTCTGGAGTTTGAAAGCACATAGTTTATTATATTTGCTCACAGACCTAGTACTTTTTCGAACGGACAATAACTTCCAATATACTCTTGTTACAAGGTACCTCATTTTATTATTATTGTGTGAATATTGCTTTTTATTAATATTTATATATATTTTTTATTCAATTTGCTTAAAATGTCGATGAAATTATTCCGCGTTCGAACAAGAGCACAATAACAGATAACGAGTTATATCATCTTCATGCTTTTTTTAAAGACAACAATAGGTTCCTTTACGATATTTTTTAAGACACACTTTTTTTTTATAAATTTATATTGTTATTATAGAAATGAACGGGTTAAAAATAAATTAAAATCTTTGTGATCGGCAAGATTTGCGGATGTTTTCATTTAGTATCAAAATATGTTAAATTTTTTTATAGCTAGCTACGTCTATATACGTTTATTATATTTTTATTTTTTTTTCTTTAGTTCATTGATGAAAAGATTACCACCCACAAGAAATTCTTATTTTTGTACAGTCTTTTGTGCGCGATGTTAAATTTTTATTTAAAGATATTACATTTCAATTTATTTATTTTTTTGTTATTTGTAGGTATAAAAATAAACCTGCACATTATGACAAAGTACTTCTTTTTGAATTTGAACCAGTTTCAACCTATGAATAGGGTGATATCTTTTCTTGTGATATTCTTTTATAGACTTATTTGCGTTATATATTATTTAACATATGAAACATTGAACACGTATACAAACAGCAAGTTTTCTTGCCGTCATCTTTGAGTATTCGTAAATGTATCTTATTTTTTTTATACAGGAAGGGATTTATTTTTAGAAATTAGAAAAAATAATAATAAGTAATGATAACGATTTGACACACGTTTGGCATATATGTATGTAGATAGACTTTTTTTCCTATAAATATACAATATATATATATTTTTTAAACAATTATTGGTGTCATGTGAGTTAGATTATGTTTTTTATGTTAATTCAACTGTTTAACAGTTGATTTTAGCATGTTTTAAAACAATTAATGATGTTTTTGCGAGAGAAAGATGCTTTTCGAAGGAAAAAGGCGAACATCGATAATATTTCTTCAATTTTCATCTTATTATTTTTGTTTTATTTCTTTTACTTCAATTTTCTTCGACTTCTTCTTGAATTAATTTTTAGATTGTCTTCACAATCACAATTTTCTTCTCACTGCTATTAAAAATCCTTCATTTCACTTTCTTATTTTTATTTAAACAAAAACAATTAATTTTGATTGTCCTATTTATGCACTATTATCAAATGAACCCCATTCAGAGAATCTTGAGTCTTGTTTTTGCAAGCGTTGCGTGCACTCTTTTATGTAAGAATCTTGTATTCTGTACATTCCAGTGTTTGCTTGGAACATTAAAGTTTCTAAGATTCGTTCGTTTTTAATCGCTTTTGATGGTAATACCACCTAGATAATAAATAAGCAAATAAATCTTTATGGAGAAGTAGGAATAATTAAAAAAGTTACCTTAATTAGTTCTTGGGGTGATATTCTATAAAGTTTTAAATCCCTCGCTAATCTTTCCATGATACATTTAAATTCTAATTTTGCGTCAAGTTTACTTGATGTTTTCGTACGGATTTTATGTCTTGCCCAGCTTAACATTGCTTCAAATTTTATTACTTCAGCCACTTCTAAGTTTCTATTAAAAAAAAACATATTTTAATACAGTAAAACCTCGATAGAATTTCAAAAATTTATTTCTCAAGAACTGAAAGGGATTTTTCAAAACGGCTTGTTGCATTAAAAAGAGGATACTTTAATTAATAATTGGTGATATTTCCACAAGGATCCCTCAAGAAATGAATTTTATAGCGAATTTTGAAAGTTATCGATGAAAATTGCAACATCGAAAATTTTATCAAAACTTCAAATATTGTTTTCTCAAAAACTAAAAGTTATTTTTCAAAACGGGTTGGTTCATTGGTAAGAGGACACTTTTATTAACACTTTGGGAAATTTTCATACTCATATTCCAAGAACTGGATTTTATATGAATTTTTAAAACTTTATCGACGAAAACTGAAAAATTCGAAAAAATTTTCGATCATTTCAAAAATTTATTTCTCAAGAACTGAGAGGGATTTTTCAAAACGGCTTGTTGCATTGGAAAGACGACACTCTTATTAACACTTTGGAAAATTTTCAGGGCTTTTTCAAAACGGCTTTTTGCATTAAAAAGAGGATATTTTAATAATTGGTGGAAAGTTATCGATGAACGTCTGAAGACGCACAGCTAAACCCGAAACTTTCTAGTTATAGATCTAGTGTTAGTTCTAGTTTTAGTGATTAGTCAGCACTAGATTGTTGTATATTCATTTTACTTACCTACACATTATCATTTGTACCATGCTTTCACTTAACGTTAAAAATTCGGATGTTTGAAATAAAGTGTAAGCTCTTGTTTCGACAAAAGCCATTATCATATTCACTAACTCCGAAGCGGAAGTATATCTCCAATAATAATTTTCTAATGAACACAACATGCAGCACACCTAAAATTAAAATTAAATTAATAAATGAGATTATTAAAAAAAATTTTTTTTCGTCATACCACATCGATTCTTAAGAATTGTTTGGCATGATGGAAGCAAGCTTGTAATAACTCCGGTAAATCGTAATGTTCAGCAGCGCATATTAAACCGGGTATTGTAGAACAAGTTAACGGACACGAACCGGTATGTAAATAATCTAGAAGAATACGAAAAGTATCCGGATCGAATTCGATAATTGAAAATTCCGTTTGAGCTAATTTAGCTCTATCGACTTTTTGTGCATCGGCGCAAACGCTTAATCTCGGTACTGGAAGTTGTTGTGCTGTTGGTTTATCTTTTCCTTCTTTGTCTTTTCCATCTTTATTCGAACAATCATGGCTACTAGCCCATTTCTTTTTATCGTCGACCGTTAATTGTTGAGCGTTAGATTTTCGAATTGATCGCCCCCATCCGGCTGTTATAGTTCCTAATCTAGAGAATGCCCTTTTTACCATCGGCGACGATGGGACACTTTTTGGACGAGGTGATTCGATGTCGGGAACTTGAAGGAAATTGCTGCTTTTCGGTCTTGATTGTTGTGGGCTGAGAAGGGTTGGCACTGGTCTTGCTAATAATTCAGCAACGGGAACTTGAGGGGAGCCAAAACCCGTTTGGATTCCGTATAACATTTCTTGGAATACTCGACTTCTTACTCCAAGAATAGCTCTAACGCCAATAAATTTCGTTTTTTGTTTTGATTGGCCCACCATAAAAACCACGTCAAATAGTTGCGAATTAGCTAATGTATTTTCATTGCTGTTTAAGAACATCCTCGTAAAATCTTTCGCTAATTGATCGTAATCTTCAAATTGATCTCGAACACTATCTAATAAAGGTGATGATGGTCTCATATGTCCAATAGGTCTCCAAGAACCTCTCCTATAAGGTTTAGGTATTTGTCCAGTTTCCGCATGATTCTGCAAATTAGCTACGATATCCTCCAACATTTGAGATCGAGTTCTCTCTTGCATTCGCGCAAATTTCGGTGCTGAATAACTAGCTCTTTCTCCGTTCACAATTTTAGTTAAAAGCCATTCTCTAAACATAGGGCCTTTATCAAAAACACTTTGTTCCCATAAATAGGGTTTATAAGCTCCTACTTCATCTCTGGTAACAACGGACACTTCATATCTCGTCGGTTTTCTTTTTATCCTCGGCGATGTCCTTACTAAGATAAACGTATGCAGAAAATGGCTTTTTATACAAGAAGGTGAAAACGATGTGTTATCAGCTTCCAAAAAGACTACGCAAACTATATCGTTGCCGATGTGGCGCTTTCTTTGCAGTTTTTGGGGGTCATGTTTTTCGTAAGGAAGCAACGTACTCACATGGAACATAATTTCAATACTTCTCCAGTTTGTATAAACGGAATAAAGACCTGTTAAATCGTGAACGGTATCCAAACCACCTTTATATTTATCAAACCCTTTTAAACGGACCCTTTCGCCAAGAATTTGTAAAAATTCTTCGAAAAGTAACGAATTGTCATTGTTATCAAGAATTTCTTCCTCGGAATATTGACCTTCTTTCACATAAATTACTCCCACTTTTAATTCGGATTTAATAAAAACCTAAAACAAAAAATATTTACTGTTCAATAAAAGAATAAGAAAAGTTTGACATGACACAAACGCTTGTTGCGTTTAATTCATTACCCACCTGGTCTAATTTCAACAGTTCTTCCGGCGTGTCAGGAAGTTGTCCGAGGGTTAAAGGGGGGTTGATGTTCACCTCCTTTCCCAACGACCTGACGACCTCCTCCCTATTGTACCGATCGGCAAATACACAACTGGCGGGTATTAAGCCGTGAACTGTGTAGCTAATAGCTCTAACCAATATCCTGTTGGTAATAGAAAAAATATAAGAATTATTTGAAATTAATACATTTTTAATAAGATGATGGTGAAGAGAAAACATTTCCAAATTTTAAAGCTATCAAATATCGATTGACAATGAGTTGGAGCGAATGCAGTTGATTATAAATAATAAATAAACCTCAATTGCCTTAAATGCTAAAGCTTTGGTGACAGCTTGCCTTTGTAAGGACGTGTTTAATTAACACCTAAAGTCGAACGTTATTGCCAATTAAAACAAATCCCATCTAATTTGATACTATTATTGATTCACAACGTATGTTTCAACCGATAGACCAGAGAGTCATTTGATGACATTTAAAGCTACTATACCAGATGATTTGTGCATTCAATGTTTTAGATAAGGGGCATAAACGCCAGATTCTGATGAAAATGGTAATGTGATTGAAGAAGTGGTTAATTTTTTCAGACAATCAAATTTAGAGGATGATTTTGATGATATTCAAAAACTGCTGGATTCGCATAATCAGAAGTTGATTGAGCAAGAGCAAAGTGAACAACCTGAGTGGAAACAATTCTGAACTCAACAAATCATCAAAAACCAAGTTTTGACTTTTTCAACGCAGCTCACAATAATTTAATCAATAAATGACAATAATTGGGAAATCATTTTGATGAACTAGTTTAAATTAGAGTCTTGAGCAGATAGGCAAAAGATTATCTGGTCGCCAGCATTGAGAGAGTTTTCTAGTTGCATTTGGGTTTTATCAGATTCTGGGAGCGGATTGAACTTAACAATTTCGGACATTTTTGTAAATTAACCCTTAGAAATTTATGTTGGAGAGAGAGACAGTAGATTTATTTTAGACAATTAAAAGCAATATATAACATAAACAACAACATAATGTACATTCTATATTAAGTCCAAAAAGGGCTATCGACCAAAGTCCTTCCGCCCCATCTCAATAATTAAAATTAAATCAGCCACATATTGTTATCTTGTCATAATCCTTTTGTAAATAGTGTCGAATTCTGAATGTATAAATAGGGGTGACATTTCTTCAACCATCTTGCTCTTAGATTTGTTTGCTAAAATTAGAAGTCGCTCAACCGAAATAATGTAAAATCGTTTTATTTGCGATGTTGTGCAATGTTACTGCTCGGAGACTAGTTCTTTCGCCAACTTCCAAACTCCTTTGTGTGCATCGCTTGCTATCATAGGTCAATAGGCTTGCATACTCTAAAATTGGTCTACAAATAGTCTTATAAATATGCGCAGCGCATTTGATGTTAAAGCCTTCTTTCTTGTAGGTTAAACTTCTAAACAGCTTTGCTCTGGTGATTGCTTACATTTTAGCCTTTTTTGTGTGTATGTGGAACTTCAGTTTGCTGTCAAAAATTATACCTAGGTATTTGATGTTCGCTGAAGGACTGATTTGCGTCTGCTGTATACTGTTGGAGAATTATCTGTTATCCTAGAAGTTGTGTTTTTGAAACGTTTGTGTTAATTCTCCAGGAAGAGCACCATTTAGTTATTTTGTTAGTTGCTTCTTGTAATGTTACTATGGCTGTTTCAAGTTTCTGCTCATGCGCTATTAGGTAGACAGCGCGGAAATTTCCATCATATCATATGCAAAAGCATTGTATAGTATTGGTGAGAGCGGCGAACCCTGTGGTACGCATTGTTGAATTTGGAATTAATCCGGGATAGATTCATTTGTTCTTTCACGAAAAGAACAATCTTTTAAAAAATTTGACAGTAATTTAAGTAACTCAGGTGGAATGTTTAATTTGTGTAATTTGTAAATCAGACCATTCTGCCACACTGATTTTATTTGCTACAAGTGACAAGTGTGTAGATTTGAAGTAAGAATAGCTAGTGGATGTTTAGTCGATTTCCCTGATCTAAATCCAAATTGATAATGTGGAATCTTATCTTCAACATACATTAGCTGTCGTTTTTTAATAAGATTTTCAAACATTTTCCCGATGACAGAAAGCAACGTTATTAACCAGAAGGCGTTTGTAGGTTCAAGTCTTTTTTTGGGATGCATACAACTGCCCCAGTTTTCTATTTATTAGGAAAGTATTGATTTTGGAATCAAAATTTGAATATGTCTTTTACATATGTATGAATGTTAGGATGTAATTGTCTAAAAATTGTTCGTGTCAGCTTATCATAGTCGGCCGAAGTATTTTTTCCCTTGCTTAACAATTCCCAACATCTTCGTCGACATGCAATTTGTTATTAGAAATTTGTGCAGTGTTGTCAAACGCTGTAAACCAGTCTTCAATCTGATTGTGATGGTCGTTATCAAATAAGTGATTTTCAGATTTTTTAAAACATTCTTCTAGATTTAGCATGTACTTGTGCCTTTTCGAAATCAGTGTTACAGCTGGAGCCATCAGATGGATCTATAAGATAAACGGGCTGGATGTTTTTTTTTTGTATTTTAATAGTTTTTTGACTTCATTCCAGAAAGATTTTCCTCTACTTTGGTTGATGTTATTACAAACTTCAATGCATCTGGAAGATCTGAATTGCCATATTAACTTGTGAATACTTTTACTAACAATAAGCTCATTAATTCTCTTCTTATTATTAACGATATTAATTTATTGATTAATTAACGTTAGGATATAAGGAGGGATTTATGTAGGATTTAATATATATTTCGATCAAAAATCTGATTGAACCAAAGAATCTAACTAACGTCTCTGGTAATGATACTTTTAAAGTTGCATTTCTAAAACTGGGGTCTAGCATGTAGATACTTTGTTTATTAGTAATAAAAGACCCAGGAATTATATGTCTGAACATTTTGATCATCTAAAATTATCTTTCCCTCTGTCTGGCTTCTGATGATTTATTTTCAACTGCATTTAGTTTTTGTCAGAATTGATTTTACTATATCTGTAATTCTAAATCCTTCCCCATAATTAATTACTTTTCTTTTTATTCTAATCCATAAAACTTAATTACCAAACCCCATAAAAAAGTACAAAAAAAAAAGTTTACTTCATCATAAACCTTTTTTTATCCCCCCTATATCTATTTATAAACTCCAATAATTTATGCTATTTAATAGATTGAAAGGGTGATAAAATGCTAATTTCATTTAATAACGTAAATATTAACCTGGTGAAAATTAAAGTTTACAAAAGGGTTCCGGAACACTATGAAAATGGTGGGTGGAGTATTATCGACGAGAGACAACGTTTTAGGACGTTGATTCTAAACGACCCGGATGGAAACGTGCTCGAATTGCGCGCCCTTCAGTCTTGCACATTAAGCGGAAATATTAAAGTTAATGAGCAAACCCGGTCGAGATGGGGAGTAATGAAAGGAAAATCTCTAAAAATATGATTATGAATGATGAAAATATGCCGATAATAAAACCGGGCTAAAAAATAAATTAGAAATTGTTTGAAGCCGGTAAAAAATGGCGAACTAAGTTTAATGGGATTTCCATGCTCACCTAAATTGATCTCTTGAATTTAATGTCTCTTGCTTTATAGACAAGATAACAGGTCCTAAATCCTCATCGTTCGTAAAATAGTTCCAGTGTTCCGTTGCGTAAAAGTACTTCTCGTAGGTTTCCTGTTCCACACTCGTCAATTCAAAACCTTGATTTTTTTCCCATTGCTCTTCTATCGTTGTTTTCTTTCTAGGTGATGACATATCATCTTCTTCATCGTCTTCATACAACTCATTGCAACCTAATTAAAAAAAATATTTTTAAATTCTAATTTAAGACTATTTAATGATACGAAAAGTCAATAAAAATCGAACCGCGCGGAAGCAAAATGCCTAATTAACTCAATCGTCCTTCGAACCTAAATCAACAAACAACAAGATTAAGCGCCCGGGGTGTGCCATTAGTAGAGATTTATTTTGGCAATTATCGGTACCTTCGAACTTCCATGCTAATGGACGCCTAATCAGTTCTAATCCAATTGTATCACGCGAGTTTCAAAACGAAGTCCGAAAAAGCTTTATCAGTCAAGGGTTAAAGTTCAAAGTTATTCTAGCGTGAGGAAAAGCTAATGGGCTGACTTCCTTCACTTTGTGCGATCGCCAGGTGATCGTTTCAACTTGAAACCGTGTTCTTATCAAGTTTGACCTGATTATCAAGAATTTGATGGGAAACTTGTTGAACTTGTAACCTTTTCGTATCGAGTAATATTCATGGTAGAAGAAAAATTAGTATTGATTAACTGTCGTGTGTGTAATAATTTGTAGCTTTCAAAACCTTGTTATTACATTTTTAGATAGCTTTAGATCAATGAATAATATATAATAATCTTACGCTGAATAACAACTAAAACTAGAACTAACACTAGTATTTGAACTAACACTAGACCTAGAACTAGAATCATTCTGGTTTAGTTGTCTTAAGAGACGTTCGACTAAATCCGAATGTTTCTAGTTTTAGGTCTAGTGTTAGTTTTAGTTCAATGAAAAATATATTATCTAGAATGAACACAATGATATGAACTAACACTAGACCTAGAACTAGAAACATTCGGGTTTAGCCGTCTTAAGAGACGTTTGGCTAAACCCGAATGATTCTAGTTTTAGGTCTAGTGTTTGTTTTAGTTCAATGAAAAATATATAACCTAGAATGAACACAAGCATTTGAACTAACACTAGACCTAGAACTAGAATCATTCGGGTTTAGCCGTCTTAAGAGACGTTCGGCTAAATCCGAATGTTTCTAGTTTTAGGTTTAGTGTTAGTTTTAGTTCAATGAAAAATATACAACCTAGAATGAACACAAGCATTTCAACTAACACTAGACCTACAACTAGAACCATTCGGGTTTAGCCGTCTTAAGAGACGTTCGGCTAAACCCGAATGATTCTACTTCTAGGTCTAGTGTTAGTTCTAGTTTTGTTTCAATAGAAATATACAAGAATCTAACGCTGAATACCAAACAAAAATAGAACTAACACTAGACCTAGAACTAGAAACATTCGGGTTTAGCCGTCTTAAAAGACGTTCGGCTAAACCCGAATGATTCTAGTTTTAGGTCCAGTGTTAGTTTTAGTTCAATGAAAAATATACAACCTAGAATGAACACAAGCATTTGATCTAACACTAGACCTACAACTAGAATCATTCGGGTTTAGCCGTCTTAAGAGACGTTCGGCTAAATCCAAATGTTTCTAGTTTTAGGTTTAGTGTTAGTTTTAGTTCAATGAAAAATATACCACCTAGAATGAACACAAGTATTTTAACTAACACTAGACGTAGAACTAGAATCATTCGGGTTTAGCCGTCTTAAGAGACGTTCGGCTAAACCCGAATGATTCTAGTTCTAGGTCTAGTGTTAATTCTAGTTTTAGTTCAATAAAAATATACAAGAATCAAAGGCTGCACAAAACTAAAACTAGAACTAACATTAGAATTTGAATTAACACTAGACCTAAAACTAGAAACATTCAGAAAAAAATACTATTATAATTATTTTTTTAATAATTTGTAGCATTCAAAACTATTCTATAAATTAATCCCCTATTTTGATATAGATGAATTAAATTTGTATTTCATCGTTGTGTTTAACAGTTACAATTTCATTGTTATTTGGTTGAAACGACAACTTCAATTTCATTTATTAATTGGAAAATTAAACATTAATTTTGGTGTAATTGATTTTCGATTAAATTGAAATTAATTTTATTAATTGAAACCTACTGTGATGATCTCTAGTTTTGGATCTAGGCCCATTCTCTTGATCTATACCGTCATTCCTATCGTCCTCGTCGCCTTCTTGAAGATCGTGATCGGATTCGCTTTCGTCCCAAATCGTATCGGAAGCTATCTTTTGTCGCGAACATTCGATCCAATAACCCGGAGTTGGATGGAAATTATGTGGAAATTCTTCGCAAAATTCATCTATTTCAAATAAAACGAAAATTAATCATGCTTTATTAAATTTATTTATCTTAGAAATAATTTGATGATGATAAATTATTGCTGTTAATGTAAAAGTCAACTCACTGTAAGGTAGAACACCAAACGATTACAACAAAGCTTGGTGTTCAAACTTAGAGTGACCTGACAGTACAATTTCCTTCTTTTGTAAAAAATTTAGTTCCACATTTACATCAACGACGACTACGAAAATTTCATTCCGCCGGAAATCTCCGTTGTTTTTGAGCATTTTCGTCGTGCAATTTAATTTATTTTTGTTTTTTTGTGTATACATCCAGGAAATGTTTTGCGTTACCTGTCTTTATTACGTTTTCCTGGAAAATCTGAAACCGATATGTTCCTGTAATGTTAATAACGTTATGTAACTTTCAGAGCTCCAAGAATCCAATTAAAAAAGATAATTTTTTTTTTAAAACGTGTGTTATTAAATATTTTTTAACTTTTTCTTTGCTCGCTTATTTCAGGAATTAACCAAATTGAGATTCATACGCCCCATCAATCTCACGAAATCGTCTAATAACTCTAATAGGATAAGAAATTTCCAACATAACTCAACAAGAGTTTAGTCCTCGAGACGTCGGCGTCGTTTTCCTTTCCTTCAAGGATGTTATCCGACGTGAAAAGGGACTACTAATAACACTTGATATGGGTTGATAAACGATATTAAATGATTCAAAAAAAGTTTTAGTAAAAAATTTACCAGAACACGCTTGTGGAGGTAAAGGGAAGATCAATGTTGTGGATGATTTTCTTCTGGCAACGGCACAACCGAGCGACTGCGGTTTGAAGGACCGCAGCTGCTGCATAAAGTCCGAGCACTCCATGAGGGCCACATCAGCGAAATGCAGGTCGCAGAGGATCTGGTTTTTGAAACGACGAGCCCTTTTCTGGTTTGGGCCCGTTAAGTTCAGGCCGCAGGAATTGCACCGGAGGCATTCCTCGTGGTAATGATTGTTGTCGTAAAGTGGTGATGGTTCTTAAACAAGAAAAGTATCTTTTAAAGACGAAATTTAATTTTATATTTATTTAAGCTAAGAAAGCTGAGGAAAAATGATCATTTTTGCAGGTTGATTAAACACACATTCCGATAACGTTTGATAACAATAAAATTGCAAAATTTATTGTTTACGTTTGATTTGACACACCAATTTATTTGTACACACACACGCTTTTTTTGTTTACATTTTTTTTTTTTCGATATTTTTATCTAGTTTTATTGTAATCGAAATATTTTAGCCATGTTTTATTTACTCGAACTTGATATGGTTATAAACGAATACTTTTACATTTATAAACAACGATCTAATTGTTTGAAATAAAATAAAATCGTTCGGAAAATTTAGAGGGAATTTCCTTTCAAAGATTACGTTTCAGATTTTAGACGCGTTGACAAGATAAGTTAAGGAAAAGATTGCGTTACGTGAATCTTATTCCAATCTGCGACTGAATCCCACGTGTCAAATACAACTTTTCTCCCTGTCTCTTTTTCTAGCAAATATCTACTTTTTAACAACACAATTTTATTCGTTCTTTGACTTTTCATTTAAAGAATATAACTTAAATTGTGATGAAAATCTTGATAAAACAGATTTTCCTTTAGAAGCCTTATATATTAATCATCATAAACTTGAGATTGTTCAAAAAACTCTAAAGCACCAATTTGAGAGTGCTTGCAAACTTTCAGCATTCTACTTTGAGTTCTTTTGCAAACCCATGTTCTTTTAATTAAGAAGCTTGGCCTGCAATTGAATGATTCCTGAACCTGAACATTGAAGTTTTAGCTCTATGCAACTCGTCATTAGTACTTGTTAGTAGTACTAGTTCTTTGAAATCAGCAACAACTCGTTAACTTTTATTGGGTGCAAAAAGTGACCAAATTCGCCTCTTGAATTTTAGTTATAGTGATATTAAATTGAACAAGATACAATACAGGTTACAAGCATTTAATAACTTGGTTTGGTTAAAAAAGTTGATAACAACCTGAAAGTAAGACTAGGAAAGAATGATACAACATTACCAACGTAGCGGAATTAAAATATATCAAATTTGACACATTTAGTAATAAAATGAGGTTTATCTCAAAAATTAAAAACTGTAGGTAAGAATTGTATAAATAAAAATTATTCATAATACATCACAAAAACATAATCAATAAACAATTTTTATCCAACTCTTTTATATCTTTAGTTATAAACCCCCAAAATGAAATCAACAAAATCTGTAATTTGATGTTTTTGGATAAAAAATGTGTTGCAACCTCAAAATTAAAAATGTTGTAGATGAAAATCGTTGGTAATTGATACAACATTATTTACAAGTGTTTATTATCCAATTATCATTATTACCAGCATTAAAATACGAAATATCTCAAATTTGACACATTTTGCCATAGAATGGGTTTATCTCAAAAATTAAAAATGGTGGATAAGAATGATTTTGATAAAAACTGTTCATAATACATCACAGAGACATAATCCATAAACGATTTCTCTACAATTGTTATAAATCTTTAGTTATAAACCATAAAATGCCCAAAATCAGTAAATCGATGTTTTTGGATAAAAAATTTGTTGCAACCTCAAAATTAAAAATGTTAGGTGAAAATGTTGTGGATGAAAATCGTTGGTAATTGATACAACATTATTTACAAGTGCTTATTATCCAATTATCATTATTACCAGCATTAAAATACGAAATATCTCAAATTTGACACATTTTGCCATAAAATGGGTTTATCTCAAAAATTAAAAATGGTGGATGAGAATGATTTTGATAAAAATTGTTCATAATACATCACAGAGACATAATCCATAAACGATTTTTCTACAATTGTTATAAATCTTTAGTTATAAACCATAAAATGCCCAAAATCAGTAAATCGATGTTTTTGGATAAAAAATTTGTTGCAACCTCAAAATTAAAAATGTTAGGTGAAAATGTTGTGGATGAAAATCGTTGGTAATTGATACAACATTATTTACAAGTGCTTATTATCCAATTATCATTATTACCAGCATTAAAATACGAAATATCTCAAATTTGACACATTTTGCCATGAAATGGGTTTATCTCAAAAATTTAAAATTGTGGATGAGAATGATTTTGATAAAAATTGTTCATAATACATCACAGATACATAATCCATAAACGATTTCTCTACAATTGTTATAATGCCTATAAAATGCCCAAAATCAGTAAATTGACGTTTTTGGATAAAAACTTAGGTTACATACAACTTGAAAATTAAAAATGTTAGGAAAAAAATGTTATGAATAAAAATTGTTGCTAATGAACTACTACTCAATTGCAGAAAATATGGACGAAATTAATCAAAGAAGTAATTATCGCAGAATTAATCTGTGTTCTTGACATTTTCGCGAATTAATTTATATAGGTCTGGAGTTCTATGATACAAATTCTACGAACTCTATGTTTCAGCAGTTTCCGATACATTTCCGATGTGTATTTCAATTATTTCGGGCTTCCAGTGTTGACCTTTATTATACCTTAAATAAACCAAATCTTCGATTTAAAAATCCGTGCTTCTTGTACCATATCATGAGACTTACAGAATATGTTTTTCATTTTGTTAATAATTTTTCGCATCGTCCTTCTTGAAAATAATAATCAAAATTTCTGGGCACGCTTCGTATCAAGTTTGTTCTTCTATAACAGAACAGCTTTTCCACACTTCATCACATTTACACATAACATAGCAGTTAGTTCCCTGAATATCGAATAGTATTCTGCAGTATGAGATAATAATTGATCAAATTAACTTAAAATTTATGATATTGAGGTACTGTTATGAAGCCCGATGCCTTAAACTATCCCATCAAACTCAAACTACTTCTATCTTGCAAACTTCTTTGTTTAATGAGTATGAACCTCGAGATTGATGGTAGCAGAAGGCAAAACATCGTGAGGGTTTTGATGATATTAGGTTTACTGTTTTTCTCCATTCCTTCTGGATTTGTGCCATCAGATGCATCGAGTGTCAATTTCCTCAGCCTGTCTGCCCATCTTATCAGTCATCTAAAAGGTGAAAGCTACTCGTTCTTCTAGTTGTAGTTACGTTTGCCCTTCTATTTCGTTTAAGACTTCATCATCTGGAAATAACGAACCTAACAACACGTTTGCTGGTCTTAAGCAGTCACTTTTATATCAACATATCACTTTTTTAGTGATATGTTGCTAGAAAGACTTCCCTACAATTTTTCTTCTTATCCCGTATCAACTATCTTTAGGAATAACTAAACTATAACTAAACTAGTTCGAACCAAACCCAAAGACTATGTACTACTTGCAGAGAACTAAATATGTATAAAGAATAGCAGGATCTTTTTTGTATGAGAAAATTTCTTTTTTGACATCTGCATGATTTATGATCTTTCAGTTTCTGACTTGTTACTTCAATTTAATATTTGATAAAATGAAATCTCGGCAACAACGGTATATTTTGAAACAACATAAAATATTAAGGCTATTTAGTATGAAAATAAGGTCTTTATCAAAAAACTTCGGGTTCAACGCATTCAAGCACAACGTTTGCACACCTTGGATGAATAATAGTGTTCCAACAAAGTTAAATTTTGGTACTTAAACATTTATTTGAAATTTGAAGTCCCGTGACTAATTAAGTAGATAAAATTATTTTATTATGCTAGAAAAACCAAAAGGAAAATTATATCAAAAATTGAATTGGCTATTAATATTGATGACTAATAAGGAAATAACGCTGAAATTCCCATTGGTGTAATATATAACTATCATTAATCTTAGATTAATGAAGATATATGATATATCGATCAAAGTAATTAATCTAGCTATATGGGTATTTTAGTATCTATTATATATAATTAGGTAATTTCAATTAAGTGTTCCACTTCTACTAATAACACGTTAACATTTTCCTTAACTTTTCCAAGACTCGTTAAATTTATAATGAAGTTTCACTTGATTATTCCACGATAAAGTGTACAATATTCCATCAAAATCACAAAAAAATAAGTTAAATCAATAACGAATAACGAAGCTATTGATACAGCAACCGGTCTCAAATGACTGGAATCGAAAGCGAAAGGGAAATCAGAGTCCCCGGTTCTTTATGAACCGGGAGGTCTGAAGGTACGTGACCCATTTTCCCGCAACCCAAATGAATAATGTATTCGGGGTTCCCAAGAATTTAAAATTTTCTCAACTCCGATCGATAATTTCTGGTTACGCACCAAGAAAATTTCCCCAAAATGTGAAATTTGGGATTATGGTAATCCAATTTTCGTGTGTGTTCAATTTGAACAGTCCATTAGACATCATCAATCATCGGTTACCATTCAATTTTAATGACGGGCTTCGGGTGTGATCAGCACAAGAGGAAGGGGTTTCCTTTTTTTATATAAAACGGTTATTCTTCACGAACGAAGTGCTTCAAGGTTTCTTATCGATTACGTCTCGCACGGTTTTTGGTCCTTGATGTAAAAATACATTATTTACACTTCGAAGGAATACGGGGGAGTACGGTTTTTCTTTCTTTCTTTGCTGGCGTGATAGTCGACGAGAATATCAAGTTAACGGTAAGAGACCGTCAAAAGTGACGGTTCGAGACCGCGACCGTAAACTATCTCTGAAAGGAAAACATGATCAAAAAATGGAAGGGAAGTGAAACGGGAAGTTGACGTCGTCTTTCCTTTTAAGAAATAATTTACACCGTTCGATAAGAAAAGTGATATTTTAAAACATCCATCACTTAAACAGTAATGTTTTATCATGAAAAGAAAACTTCATTAACACTTTATTACTTTTATCCCTAAATTTCTTATTAAAACATTAATGTAAAAAAAAAATTGACCGTTAATAACCCAAATAAAATATTTATTACTTTCTTAACAAAGTTATAAGGAACGACTTGGGTTAAGTGATCGATAAAAGCTGAGTTTGAAAAGACGACGTCGTCTCGTGGGTAACATAACAATAGCTTTTAGAAAAAAAAGGATACTTTAGAAACGCAGATGTTTTCGACGTCGATATCCACCCACTGGGCAAATGACGTTGTCCAAAGCTTTCTTCGTCCACAGTAGTTACGAAATACACCAACTGAATACTCGATTTTCTGGCTTTCTCGTAGAATAGACTTGTTACAATTTTCGTTCGCGATTTTTAAATTTAAAACCAACGGAACTCGACGACACCAGAAATATTTATGAGATACGTTGAAAGAATTCAAAATAGTTAAAGTTAAACTAAGAATTTTTTGTATGCAGGGTGAAGTGTATTCGATAGATGGATGTTTGTCAATTAAAGTTATATGTATACATATAATAATAGCGTACTTAAAAAAAAAGTCTCAAATGTACAAGTCCCATATAATGGAGTGCAAACTGGACTTATATCCTGTAACAGGCCATTTTGGAGTAAAAGCTTTTCAAAGTAGATGCAAATCATTTTCATTTTGCATAATGACAGCAGCTTCAGGTTTTGCCTCAATATATTTGGGTTGGATTGGTTTGAGATGAGTTATGCTCGAAAGTCAACCTTCGTACAAGGCTGGTGTGAGCTGAATCTGGACCCCGAGATGGGTTGAGTGTAGACAACCCAAGTTAATTTTAAAGCTCGGGTACTTTTCAAGAAAGAGTTTTATTTTGACAAGATAGCAAAAAGAAGTAAGTATATAATTGAGTTGGCAAGACGAGAGACTTGAAGAAAATGTCAGGTATCGTACTGAGTATATGTTATGCTACAAGAAAAATCTGGAATTACACTGATCAGACTCTAAATGAATGACCAGATACTATGTGGCAACTTCAAAAAAAAAAAATACTCTAGCAAGTCGCTAGACTTTAAAAAAATGTCTAAAATTGTACTGGGTAAATGCCATATTGCAAGAAAATTTCTGAAACAACAATTCGATATCAAACAACGAAAAAAACTTTCTATTTATACTAGCCAAAGAACAATCTTTAAAAGAATATTAGGAATTAAGCTGGCCGTATTCCAAACCACAACGCAAAGTCTGTAGTTATATTGACAGGATGGTATACTGTAAGAAAATGTTTGGAATTATCTTAATCAAGGTTTAATCTTGAAAAACAAGATTAATCGCAGTTCCAAGCTACAAAAAGTCTGGAACTGGGATAACAAATTACTGGGCTGAACGAAAAACTTTGGAATGTCCTGGTCAGTCTCTCAAATTCAAAAACATGTTATGTATTAACATAACCATACAGCACAGAGCAAGAAAATGTTTTAGACTTATTTTACCATGCTTGATACTCCAAGATAATATCAGAAATTAATCTCAAACTGACAAACACATCTGAAAACCGACGATATAATATACTATAAGAAGAAGTCTGTAAATACACTTGCAAAACTTGCAAGATTATATTGTATTGATAATATACTGCAAGAGAATTATACTGCCATAATTTTAGATTTTAAGAACGATACGAATCAAATAGTCACCTTTAATCTTTTTGATCACCTTTAATTTCTTTAATCCGTTTCAAGTCGATTGTAGCCATCCTTTTATATCAAACATCGCAGTTTGTAAAGAAATATGCAATGGTTCAAGCTTAGTGACACTTTGTGATGAATCTTGTCCGAGACAAACATGAATCCAAGTTTTTGTGTATGAATTCATTTCCCTTAACATCAATGTGTCAAAGGTAATTAGTGTTACAGATATTCCACCAAACGCTAAAAAACATCAGTGAAGAACAACTTAAGGTTCAAAGTGTAACTTACAGAGAGTAACGAAGGTTTTGCCTCAATATATTTGGGTTGGATTGGTTTGAGATGAGTTACGGCCAAGAATCCCAACCGGAGTGCAGTTCTTTATCAGAGAAGCAACCTTCGTACAAGGCTGGTGGGAGCTGAAAGCTCGGGTACTTTTCAAGAGAAAGTTTTATTTTGACAAGATAGCAAAAAGTCAAGTATCCTACTGTGTAGATGTTATGCTGCAAGAAAAAGTCTGGAATTACTCTGATAAGACTCTAAACGAATGACCAGACACTATGTAGCAACTTCAAAAAAAAAAACTCTAGCAAGTCGATAGACTTTAAAAAAATGTCTAAAATTGTACTGGGTAAATGCCATATTGCAAGAAAATTTCTGAAATTACGTTGGGTACTGAAATCTGGAGTCTGATTGGAAAACAAGTCTGGAATTGCAACGATCAGGTATTATACAACGAAAAAAAATTATATTGATATAAATAGAAAGTTATTGCCGTATTCCAAACCACAACGTCTGTAAGTTGCAAAGTCTGTAGTTATATTGATAGGATGGTATACTGTAAGAAAATGTTTGGAATTATCTTGATTAAGGGTTAATCTTGAAAAACAAGATTAAGCCGAGTTCCATACTGCAAAAAAAGCAATAACTGCATTGACAAATTTCTGGACTCAAAGAAAACTCAAATTCAAAAACATGTTTGGAATTACCTTGACCATACAGTACAGAGTAAGAAAATGTTTGCAATTATCTTACCATGCTTGATACTTCAAGATAACGTTAGAAATTATACTGGCTAAATCTCAAACTGACAAACAAATCTAAAAACCGACGATATAGCAAACTGTAAGAAGAAGCCTTTAGTTACACTTGCAAGACTCCATATTTTAATAAAATATTTGTAATTATATTGAAACATACAAAGATACATACAAGTTTAAGCGACACTTTGTGATGAATCTTGACTGAGACAAACATGAATCTAAGTTTAGGTGTATGAATTCATTTCGATTAAGAAACAGAGCTTATGAGCAACCCTTCTTTCAACAACTAAAGGTCCAAAGAATACCTTAGCAGTGTATAAGAGAGGAATGAAGGTCAACATTGGGTTGGGATACAGATGATAGGATAGAAGAGGTTCGAGTTCGCTTTTAGTTATTATATTTATGATAATTCCTCCATGCCTCTCTCGTCACCGCGACTTATAAGACCTATTGTAACTTTAGCCCTCCAAAAGTTTAGGGCAAATGTAGGTCCTTAATGAACCTTAGTATTGCTTCAAGGTCTTGTTCCTTTATTGGGGTAGGTGTTAAAAGAGGTTTACCGAAAATTTTGTGTCTGAAAAATTCTGACTCGTCCTTGCAAAGTGACAAGTTTGATCCTCAGCTTGTCCAATGTGGAAGAGGTGGTATTTTAGGGACGCATGGTCGATCAGAAAACCTGAGAGCGTCCTTAGATCCCCTTTGCTGGGGCATAAAACTTCGTTGGTTTTGTTTTGCGATGCAGTTATTATATTCTTCGCTGGTCTATAACTTGGAAGTTCTTTCCAGCATAAGGCTACCTTTGAGGCCTCCCAACTGTTGATTACTGGGTTGTGGTCCAATGGTTCACCTTCTCATTGCCCTCAATGTCTCTGTGACCTAGAACCCACCAGAGTAACATCATTGCTCCTAGCAAAAAAATATAACCTTATACAGCTGGTCGAAATTCTGCCGGTATAAGCACCGTTTTAATATCAATCAAGTGATTTAGACATGGGTCTTTGAAGATTGCAGAAGTAGGGTCGGTTGTACAATATACCGATAAATCTACCTGATATCTATCCGGCCGATAAACTTATCAGATATTCGCTGTTGTACAAACTGTTCTTGTCGGTAGGATTGCTATGGGCGAAATAAGAGTCGGTTGGTAGTAGTTTTTACCCATATCTAATGATTTATGCCGTAGATTGGTAACGCTAACGTCTTTTTTGAAGTTTGAATTATGATGTTGACAATAATAATTGTTTAAAAAAAATTTCATTATTTTCGTTAACGTTTAATGTTATAGTAGGTTAACCTATGCAGTAACCATACAAAGTTTTTATATAAAAACCTTGGTAACCATAAATATCTGGCGGATAAGTGTCTTATCGGCACCGCTGAGTACCCGATAAGTTATCCTGCCGATAATCTCGCCGACAAAAATATCCCTATATTGTAATACAAGCTAGCTTATCTGCCAGATAATACTGTCGGGAAGTTTATCGGTATTTTTTTTTTACGTTTCATCAATATTCCACATAGTAAGTGGCTTTCACATTTAGATTTACCCATAGATACATCCATAGTATAATTCGTTGCTATTTAGACTTTCTGTCTTCTCTTTCGATCGGTTTTGGGATTTTCCAATTTTACGGTTGGGTTGGGTCTGCGGCAAATTGATCTTTTCGGTGGTCCGGATAGTTGTCAAACGACACTTTAAATTCACAAATGCGTTTCAATTTTAGAAAGAGTTGATTCCAAAGAATTTCTAGGAGGTTGTTTTGTTTGCATTTCTTGTTGTCAATTTATACTACATCTTATTAATTAATTCGTCACCCCAGAATTATCTTGACTTCTTTCCAAAAATAACAATAGCAATTAATAATAGGATAACACTGGAATATAAAATAATGTTTATCGTCTGTAGATAATAATAAAGTGCTTTTAAAGCATATTTGATTAAACGTGATATTATTGTATGGATAGGAAAAGTTAGAACAAATTAGAACAAATTTTTGCAGTCATCTAGATTATTTTAAATTCATTTATGAAACTTTTATGAATACTAAACAATTTAGGAACTAATGGAAGTGGACTTCAAACTTGAAACTTCTTTATATGGCTCTCGATGGAGGTTCTCCAAAACTTTTGTTCACTACTATATACAATTTTAAGCGAATAAAATAAATATTAGCTCTTATAGTAAAACATCTCAACATTTTTTGTAAACTTAATAGAAATATTTTAAAATAGTTTAAGGAGTGTATGTTTAGATAAAAGACCATGTTTGACTGTGTGTTTGCGTAATGACGTAAATCCGATGAAAAACCACTATTTCCTTTTCGATTACTCGACCAACCGTTGGTGTCGTTTGTTTTGCACGATACGCCACTGCTTTATGAGGATATAACGGAACCGGAACGTCGTATTTTGAAATGATGGGGTTCGTGGTTGGATGACAAAATTTCAAATTCACCACGATGGAGGTGTTAAAACCTGGTTGATTATTACCGGTATAAATCTTGATTTAAAAAACTTTTAAGTTAAATCAGATTTATGGTTTTTGCTATCTCGGTTTTTTTAATGAACCGTATTTTACCATTAGGATGTTTACGATTTTTCTTTCTTCATTTAAAATTTATTTGATCAAAATTAATGTTACATATGAAAAGTAAACAAATACATGTTAAAGTAAGCAACACAGCGATTAAGCAATCAAATTATTATCTTTTTTTTTATTTTTGTAATTAATGACCTACCTTTCATCGTTTAAATAAATTGTTATTTTGATTAATTGTCCATCGGTTTGCCCTCTCCGTCCCATAAAGCTTTTATCGGTACCGTTGAAATATTGGGCTCTATAAAACAACAGTTAATAAAGCCCCTTCTTAATAAACCTCTATCTTATAAGAATTCCCCACCTCTATAAAGTCCAAGGGTACACGATTTAATTAAATTCTTCCTCATTTTCCATAAATACAATTAAAGAGGCACGTTTTCTGTATGTATGTGTATTTAATATTAAATAAAGACCTCAAGATGCAATAAAATTTAATATAACAAATTGAGGGATTAAATTTTTTTTTAATTTTTAAAGAAAACGAATCCCTTTGAATATTATTTAAGCTACTTTGAACTCTAATATCACCTGCCGAGTCTGAATTAATCATCAAAGAAACGAAACTTAAGCTTTTTTCAAAGGTAATTTTTTATTTATTTTTTAATTTATTTTTTTTAATTTTAAAATGTTAAATCTATTGATATAGTGACAAAAAATTCTTTGTATCTTTTTATTAAATTCCCCAACAATTTCCACGAACAATTACAACTTCGTCGTGAGATAGTATATCAAATATTAAACACGAAATCGATTTCGCGAGGTAAACAAACAACAAAACTGCGTGCGAAACATTGATTTTTTTATCAACGTCCTCACCATAAATTAAAAATAATAATTTTATTCAAAATACCTTTTCACCTCAAATCTTCTTTACTTGAAAAAAATTTACCAAAAGCACATTAAATAAAATATTAAAATAAAACTTATTTATTTATGTTTTGGTTTCACATTAGCACATTAAAATTGAAGCACATCACTTATTTTTAAAAAAATTATGAGCCATAAAAAGATCTGTTTGCAACAGATGATTTGGGTGCACGATTTTAGCTGAAGCTGTCACTTAACAGGTTAACAAAGACTGGGGATTGGTTTAGGGGCGCGTTCGTTTGGCACGATTTTCCAACCAGAAAACTAACTTTCGTTATTGTTTCTTTTCAGTGACGACAGTTTTTCCCTACGGATAGGATCGCGTTGAACCCTCGGGATCACACCGTATAGGCGTCCACGTGCGACTGTCGACTAGATTGTACTACGGAGTGAGTCCAGGCTTTTGGCCCCACCCCCAACATCGATCCGGGAACGTGTTATCACGAATTGTTTTGATAGATACTTCAGTTGTATTCTTATAATTTTCGATAACAAAAAAGTTAAGTAAAAGTTTCCAATTTATTGTTTATTGTGATAAAATTATTTAGAATTTTCGCAACCGTTCACGAGCTGAGTTTATTTTACTAAACCATATTTGCAATCATGATTGCAACTTAACCACAGACCTTGGTAAAGATAACGTTTTCAATGGATATTTATTTAATGAAACATAAATTGTGATTACTAATAAAATTATTGCAAAACTTACCCGTTTGTGTGCTACAATCAAAAAAAGTCGAAGATGTTTCAACAGTCATAGAAGCGATAGTTCCATCGATAATTTGAGCACAAGAATCCCTCCTTCCTCGATACCTTGAAGTATCATCACTTTGAGAACTTTGCCTTCTAAAATTTCTGCATCGAATCATTTCTTCCGTTGTGCTCTGCCTTCGAAATCCTCTAGCAATGAGAATTTCTTCGGTGGTGGATTGCCTTCGAATGGTAGGTCGATGAGTTTCTGGAGGTGGTGGTATCGGTCTATTGCAAGGACTTGGATCCCTGGAGGAACAGCTTGATGAATCTGGTGATCGATGACCATGACCCCGCGCTATACTTGTTGATTGTCTACGAAGTCTTCCTCGCCTACTCGTCCTTCTTACTGGACTCAATTCCCTTTCGCCCGATCGATCCGGACTGAGATGTGACCTGGAATCCCTTCGGCTCCGCGATGCCGAGTCGGGGCTTAAGGAATCTCGACGTGCTTTTCTTCCTGTGTCGTCCACGTCCGGGCTTAAGGCGGAAGGTTGGGACCCTCTTCGGTTCCAGCCACCCGGTGGTAGGCAACTTTCGTCGTAAGCTGTATTTTGTCTTTGAAGGCGAGAAAGTTTTGAACTCCGTTCCGGAGAGGCGTGAGACCGAGAATCTCTTCGGCCTAAACGTCCACATTGAGTTGTAGAATCTCGTCTTGTTGATAATAAAGGGTGAGTTGGGGTAGTTGCTTGAACTGTTGGAGAAGTAGCTGGAGGGGTGACACTGGAAGTTATTATTGTTGGAGGAGGAAGAGTATGGTTGTTTGTATCGGTGGCAATACTACAAGTAGTTGGTGGATTAACTGGTAAAGAAGGAAGCCCAGGTTGTCCAGCATCCGAAGCTGTGGAAGAAGTGGATGGTCTTTGTTCTTGCCTGTAGTAACTAGCATCGTTTAGAGTTTTGGAATCTCTTCTTTTTCTATGAGCAGCTACGACTTTAGGTGGTGGTGTTGCTAATTGGGTTGAATCCCTCCTGCTACTTTTTCCACTTTCTCCAGAACCTCTCCTTGAAGTTCCATGACTAGCTGAATCCCTTCGACTCCTACTTGATTCTCCAGAATCTCTCCTCGGTGTAGAGCTGGCCGTTATCACCGTAGTTGTGGTATTACTCTCCCTCCTTTGCCATAATTTAGCAACTTCCGATCGAAAATCAGACAAAGCTGTTTGATGGGAATCCCTTCTAGACTTATTTGAGAGACTTTTGATGCCCGAGTCTGCGCTAGATTCCCTTCTTTTCCTTGATGTCGTGATACTAGGAGTAGATCCTTGCTCTGTGGTCGTCTGTCTGCCCCAAGGTAGACTCCTGGCTAGATCCGCCAGCGTTTCCCGTCTGCACAGCGGTGCTTTTTGTCGTTTTGTGGAACCACCCCATTCTCGTAGGATGTCGGTCAATTGAGCGAGAGAAGAACGACGCCTTCGCGGTGGGCCAGTTTGCGGGGGTGACGTTTCTTGCGTCTCCGTCGGTGGAGAGATGCTCGAAATTTGAGCTGCGGAATCTCGCCTGCCTCCAAGACGCTGACGGATAGTAGATTCCTCTACTTGTTCCCGGACTAAATCGTCCCATCCGTTTCCACCCTGCCATACCAATCCCACTTGATAGGAGTGGATCGGTAGGTTGCAGACGAAGCATATGGCCGTCATCGTCCTACGAAGAAATACATGGTCATCAATTTGTTATGATTAATTATTTGTAGTATTTTAGGTAGTGCATGATCCGTTTTAATATTTTACATCAAGTTTTGCATGATTAAAGGAATACTTGGTAAATATTATTAAAACAGGTCGCGTTTTGATCAACAAATTGGCGGTGCAAAACATGCTCAGCAAAGAACAACGGATTTTAAGTGTTTCATTTCGTGCAGAGTTCGAGTTCGGACCTGTAGTGGCGCAGGCGCGGTGACGATAGCTGCGCCATGATTCATTCTGATGGTCAGGTATGGTCCCCCTCGTATACTGCAGCCAATCGACCTACGATGTACGAAAACAGACATTGAACATTCACAGGCAAGTTTGAACAAGTGTCTAGACGGCGATGCGTCGATATTTTTTACTTTATTGATGAGAGATGAGTTGAGAATTTTAAACGCCGAAATGATATCGATGTTTCAAATTTTAAATTTAATTTTTTTTGATAAGCCAATTAATTACCTTTTATTTCGAGGGTATAGTTTAGTGTTTTCTTTTTCGGTTGGTGGCGGCCGATCCGGAAGAAGTCGAATGGTTGTTTATTGCTAGAGTATTTTATTTAGTTTAAGCTGAAACTAACACATAGATTTATAGGGGTGTTGGAAGTAAGAAGGGGATCATTCACATTTAAGCAAACACATTTATTAAAAATGTTTATAAGTAATGTAATAAGTGAAGAGGTTGAAAATGTTAAAAATAATAATAATAGAAAGTTGGGGTAAAGTTGGAGTTTTTCAAATTATAGTAAGGGTTAACTATGTTCAGGCTATCGGCAGGTAACAGGTGGTTTCAAACCTGTTGGGTACGTTCGGATTCTTTGGCAGCGTCGCCGGTTTGAAATATTCGAGGGTGAGATGTGTTTGAAATCCAAGAGGAGGGTAGAAGAAAGATTTCTATGCGAATAGTCTCACTTAGTACTCGGCGGTCTTAGCGCACTTTACATTTTTTTCAGATAACTGCAGGAGCTGTACAGAACACTGTTGAACCGGCTCGACGGTTCGGCAGCTAGCTTCAGACTGTGGACCGATAGGCAGCGTAGGGGTGAACTTTGCAAGCTCGCCCCGGCGCCATTATTGATTTTGATTTTTCAGCGTGGCAAGTCTCCCCACCTCGATGGTGCGTTGGACGCAACACGCAGCTTTTGGGACTTTTGATTCTAAAAAAACTTCAATTTTTAGAAAGCAAACGCCGTTTCAGTTTTCCTACTATTTTAACCCACTATCCTTCAAAATCAATACTACATCCACGTATTTCGAAATTCATTACAGTTTGTTAACTAAACTTATTACGAGCTTACGTTGGTAGAGAAAGCTTAAAGATAATTGACCCTAAGGCATTTTATATGACTCTACCTTACAAAATTCGAAATTCTCGTCATTAGAAGTAATGACGTACTTAAAGGTCGTTTATTTTTACTTCATATTATTACGAGTAGAGTAAGCACTTATTGCGCTTTTGATCGTAATGAAATGAAATAGAGGTATTACACGACAACGAAAAAATAAGATAAAAGAAAAAAGAACGTATTGGATTCGGCATATTGTAGAAAGTGCAAAAGGGAGTTGAACAAAAGGCATGTTCCGATGGGAGAATTAAACAGCTCGCTCAGATAAGCGGCACTCTGACAACTGTTGCTTTGTCGATGTTCCATACAAATGTGTCCGGACGGTTGCGTCATATGTCATCCTTAACATTAACGAGTCATTCCTTGCACTCAACATTTAAAAAAAAATTTAATCATTAAAAGTTCTCATAAAAAAGGAAGTAAATTAAATTTTTTGAAAATATAATTAACTTGGACCACGAAAAGCGTTTTAAATTTTACTGTTGAACTCTTTTGCATATTTTCTGTACTAAAAATTTAGGTTGGCGTAAAAAATTATGTGGTCGTACTAAAAGTTTTATAGTTTTAAGGAAATCTATGTAAGAAAATTGTTTTTCGTAACGATAAAGTTTAGGAACGATCAAATTTACGAACTTTAAGTTTAAAATTAGTAATAACTTATTTAAAGTTGACATATTTATTTAAAAATATAGAGTTTCTTTTAAATTTAGAAATAGTTTAGTAATAACATAGTTAAGTTGTATGCCATAGCATTACAATCTTTTTGTGCTGTATGTTTTAGATAATACCTGATACAAAATAAGAAGAACATGCACCCAAATTCTTAATCATAGCATAAGTATAAATAAAGATCCCATCTGTTAACAAAAACCATAAACAAGTTTTATCTAAAACCATCTTGAAACAATTTATCTTGAATCTAAAACTAAACCCATCTAGCTGCGACTCTTGGGAGTGATCTAATTATGATCAGGAAAATTGTCAAAACTGGTTGGTACAAATTTGTGTTTTCAGATGTTGATTACGTTAGTGGCAAAAATTGCAGTTGTTTTGAATGATAGTTTCGAATTATCAACTGATTTAAGCAAAAATTTAAGCAGAGAACCAGATGTTGGTTCGAATTCTGTTGCAGTAAATACATCTGGATTATAAGGCTAGATTCTGATACTATATTTGTGTAAACAATTTACTAATTGGGTTACACATCTGCCACTTTATGTATACGATGTGCTAACTTTCACAAAATGATCGCACCCAAATGAAAATTACTAAGAAAGTTGTTAGTCTTGTAACTATACAAGAAAAATACCTTTAAGTCTTGCAGAAGTTGCTCAGGCAGTGCCTTTGGTGGAAGATGGACGCAGCGCTCGTTATGTTGCTCGTGTTCTTGGCGCACCAATCAAAGATTTCAGCAGACTGGCACCTTCATCAGACGATATGGGTCAGCAAGAAGGCGCACCACACAACCCCGTAATGATCGATATATTGTAACGACCGGGTTACGAAATCAACATACCACAGCAGTTGAGATAAGAACTCGTCTGGAGCAAGTTTGGCAAGGAGCGAGTTTGGAGAAGAGCAGGAGAGCGTAATGCTCAGTGCAACTTCTCTGAAAGAGTACAATACCAGGGAGGATCTGTAATGGTTTGAGGATGAACCTGCTTCGAAGCACGTACGAAGCTTTGTTTTATCAAAGGCAATCTAAACGCGGCTCGGAATATTGAAGAAATGTTGGCTGCACACGTGGTCTCCTTCGGACCATTTATTGGTGACAACTTCTTGTTCATGCACGATTATGCACGTTCCTAAAGAGCCTGCATAGTATACCAATACCTGGATGATTTGGATATCAGCAGAATGGAGTGGCCTGCACGTAGCCCTGATTTAAACCCCATACATATGTGAATAGAGACGAGAATAGCGCTAGAAGAAGAGTGGAACCAGATCCATAAAATGAAAAACCTGATTCTAAGTATGTCTCGAAAGATGAGGGACACCATTCAAGCGAGAGGAGGACTTGTCACAGTTTAATACACTACAATACATTTCATGGACATCTATGACTTGCTTTAATTTCTGATGTCGCTGCCGAACAAGCTGCGTTATCTTTTAGAGCTTGTAACTTTGTGCGTGTTAACAACAATAGAAACTTGAACTATAAACAGAAGTGATCAGAACAAACAAAACTACAAGCTCCTTATGTTTGTCGGTACACTACACAGCAAGCTTCAAAGTGTAGGAAGAAAACACGCATTAGCGTTATTCACCATTGCTGAAATTGAAGATACACCAAAATGAGGGAGGCACGTATAGAAATGCACAGGGTAGACCTTTCAAATAAAAAAGCCTTATTCAAATCGAGCAATACGTTCAAAAGTTATTGCAGTTTAAAACTGGTTATTATTTTAGGTGATGCGTTTTTTATGCCGCTGAGTGTATAAATAAATTTTTGCCCATCACATTTTATTCAAAAAATGTAACCCTTACGATTCATGTTTTTTTCTGTGATAAATTTCAAACATTTTCCTGCATGTAGGGGAACGTTACAGGAAGAACGCATATATGCGGTGGATGTTTTTTGCAGCGGTGCAGACTTTACGAGCTTTTCGCAGGTTTTAAATTCTCACATTGCCAACAATTCGAGTTATTTTGTATTTCCTCACCTTTTCTCTCTGATAGATCATACCTCGGCAATCTTTTATTATATTCAGTAACTGATGTTAATTTCTGCTCCATTCCATTTCTATCAATTCATGCTAACGCAAGCTTATAAGGTATAAAACTATATCTTTATAATTTTTTTGTACATTGCTGTAATATTTGGCGTAATATGGGATAGGTATTGATTAGCACGAATGGGTGATGCAAATTGGTTTCATGCCATTCTTTTTTGTTCTTTTATTCATACACTCGGCCATATTTGCTAACTTCCATGTACTTATATTTCAATGCAACAGATTTTACATATTTCGGCATTCTGTTTTCCATAAATGTTTGTTTTGTTGTGAGTCGTGCCATAAATTCTATTGAATTGCCTACATAACCAGATGTTGCTTCACTTACCATATGGACTAAAATTCCATATTTTATAATTTTTGCAGGGTTATGTTATCTAATCTTTCATCTATTGTTTGGCGTATGCCTACGACTTGGTGGTGTTCGCGAGGGAGGCTGGCGAGATGAGGGCAATGATGTGGTCGCTGGAAAGGTATTTTAGCTGAAAGGATTTAGAGGTGAATGTAGACAAAACCAAAATGATGAAGTTCCATAAAAAGGGTCGAAAGAAGACTGGAGATGGGAGAAGAGGATGATCGAGGAAGTGAAGGAGTACACATACTTGGGGTGAGATTTAAAGAGAACAACATGGAGGGAGGACATATTAGAATGTTGGCAGCGAGGGCGAATAAGGTTATGATGTAAAAGGTTTAAAAGTGGCAATGAAGAAAGGGCCAATAGATATGGGATGAAGGATGAGGAGAGAGGGTGCAGACTATGTGGGTTGAGGAAAGAGGAGATGGATTGGAGACAGCTACTGGGGGAGAGGGCGAAGGGAATGAGATGGATGGGGGAGGTGGTGGCAGCGAGGAGACGTAGGATGACAGGGAAATGCTGGTTAAAGGGATAAGCATTTTATAAGTATTGTACTTAGTATAAATTGTAACCTTCTCGGAAACAATAAATCATTATTTTTATCTTTCGCGATATTTCCATATCTTCCGAAATCTATTTCTTGGAATTATGCAATATGTCTCGAGTTTATACAGGCATAAAAGTCTGGTTCAAAATCAACTTCTGACCTACTGATTGTATGTAAAAGAGTCCAAAAATGATTGGGACCTCCTATATTTTGAAATCGTTCAAAACTGATCTAATTAAACTAAGGTTAATCGTGATTTGGAGTTCGTGGCTCTGATTTCTTACCAACATTGTTTGTAAATCAATCCGGACAAGTCATCCATACTACATTTTGGTAACAAAAAAGCTCTTGAGTTTCTTTTCGGAAAACTCAAATAGTGTTATTGCAGGTAATTTGATCTCTGTTGTAAATACAGCGAGGAGCCTTAAAAATTTGAGGTAAATATTAAAAATTTGGTGCAAAAGTCGTTTACTTCGTTGAACTTAAGTCGTCATTTTTTAAATCATAAGTTGAAGAGAACATTGTGTGAATCGAATTATTGCGATTTCATTTATGGCCCTTGTTTGACGTCGGTATGCAAGTTGAGATTGCAAAAAATTCAAAACTGCTACTCAAAATTGATATTAGGTCTACGTAAATATGACCATATCTCTCATGCATGCAAAGGGTTGAACTGGATAAAAATGGACAATCGCTGGCGGCATCATATGGTCTGTTTTGTTTATGGCTTGCTGACTTCCCCTACGGGCTGCGGGCTTACTACGCGTTGTTGCAAATTTCTCGTAATACCACGGAAATGTTTCAGAGATTTTTTTTATAATGCCATTAAATTATATAATAATCTTCCAGTTGATTTAAACCAAATGAAACACGTTTTTCCAGGTCCAGTAAGCAATTATTTTTGTCATTATCATAGATGTGAATAAGACTAATACTAGCGATTTGTATGAATTAAAGTAATTTTACTTCAGATGATTAAGCTCCGCTATTATGTAATTTACTATATATTGTGTTTTAGTTATTAAGAGTGTTAAACTTTTGTTTGATAGAAAAGGCTTGACTTGTTATTATTCCTTTTATTTGGGAGAGTAACTGGTTAAGTACAGAATAGCCTTCTTAACTTCGCCAGTTGATCTCTTACCTACATTATCTAAATAAAGGCTTATTTAGCTAGGCTTATAACAGCAAAGTGTTAAGGAGTAAGATATCTTTATTTATTCTCTTAAATTTAACAATTATGGTTTGCGGCATAAATTCGTTAAAATTAAATAAAAAAATTTGTTTTGGACGTTTGGATTAGCAGATATTCGGATTACTGGGGTTTGGATTATCGAGGGTCTACTGTATTAATTATGAGATACAGTTGTGACCTACGTTGTCGTCCAAAGGTTAAAAAGTTCCAAATGTGAAATTTCTCACATCATTGTGGAAAAGCTTATTTCTCCAGCTTGATTATAACAACTTGGGTTGCTTTATTCCATTGTAATAAGTGGAACTAACATTAGTTCTAGGGCTAGTGTTAGTTCTGGTTTTAGTTGTTATTCAGCGTTTCAAGTTTTATTTCAATCATAAAAGAACTTGACTTGTTTTAAGAAAATCGTCGTGAAATTGAATTGAAACAGAAAGGATGCTTGGTTTAAAAACTAACAAAGTTTCCAGAGTTAAAACCAAAAGCATCTTCCAAATCCATTTAGCATCACCGCATTACCCTACTTTCCTCTCCCTCGAGATTCTGGACCAATTAAAATTCCGAACGCAAACCTTACAACGTAACCTAACGAGCAAAGACTTTTCGTTTTCGAATTGGAGAACAATAAAAAGGAGAAAAATGGGAACGTACACAAATTGAACTCCTTTTCAACGCGTACTTAAAGTTGTTTTTAACGAAATAAATTTTATACGAGATGTTTTAGTAATTTTTAATTCGTTATTTTCCTTATTAATTCATGTATAATCCCGGTTCTTGGGGACTATGTGGATGGTTAATTATTTCGGGCAGAACCCCCTTCCTAAAATATTAGAACCTAAAATACGGGGGTCTTAATTTTGATGTTAATTTTATAAGATTAAAAAGAAGATGGGACGGAGATAACTTAATTGTTATGAATGATGATAAAAGTGGCCGCAACGAACACTGAAAGTAAAATCGAAATTAATCGTCTTTTTTTTCATTTCATTTAAAACTTTCGCCTCTACAAATTTAAATGCCAACGACATTCAACGACAGTTAGAAAACTTCTCCGGTATATATTAATATTAGTTAATTAAAAGTTTCTTTCGCTCGGAAACAGTTTATAACAAACTTGAAACGCACTGAAACCCCAAGTTTAAAAGTGTCTGTTGGATACAAGTGACTCATAAACAACTTTATTTTTGCGAGTCAAAATTTAAGCGGTGACTTGGTGTTTTACTGTTAAGTGAGTTGAAATGAACTGAAAGGGGTTTATCAAGGTCAACTTTAAATCCGATTCTGAATCGATTTTATTTTTTTTTAAACTATGCCGAGTTTTAGGTAACAGATTATAAGGGTTTTGGGTTTAGGTTTCAATTTTGTGATCCAAACCTGTCTATTGTTCCCGCTCGCGGCGTTAATATTGATTCGGGATAGGTTTACCTGAAATCCCAGGGTAACACACAATTTTGCCGTATCCCCCTGGTACATAATGAACGTGGGGAAAGGATGACGCGTCAATCAAACTGTCAACGCACCGTTAACCCACCCCGGACTCGATCCTAATTGCTACACAATAAGAGTCTTTATGTGAGAAATCTTTTATGACCTTCCAGTTGCCCCATAAAAATTTTAGGCTCCCGTCAGGACTACATTTTAGTTAATTAGTAAAAGCACGTGGGAACAAAACAGGACCATGCAATCGCCGCCTGTTAACTTATGCATTACTTTAGTTGGTACCACTGCAAACATCTGCCTTGCTGATTAAACGTAGATGAAACTCGGATGAAGCTGGGGACATATTTTATGGACTTACTTTAGAATACTTTTGTGTGTCTCTTGGGTTGTACGTAAACAGCTTCTTTTTTAGATTATAAAAAGAATTTAATAGATTCCCATTTATCTTCGCTTTTCAACATATACAATATCAAGCAAGAATCCTCTACTGAAATCAAACGCCTAATTGGTAAAGTAAAAGAATCCTTAGGTGTACGCTTAGGTCTCGCCTAGATCATATATTAGTTTTCATAATAGTACATAAGCTAGATAACGAATCATTAAAAGATTGGGAGAAGTCTATAGGATCAAATAAAGTCTTCGCAACTTTTGGTGAATTAGAACATTTTTTAATCGGTAGAATACGGTGTCTTAATTAATTATCGTACCCGACGTCATCATTGCAAGTATGCAACCAATATCACAGTGCAATACCCACCATACGCAAATCGCGTATTGCAATAAAAATACTGTGATATTGGTTGCATACTTGCAATGATGACGTCGGGTACGATAATTAATTAACACACTGTACATTCTCTGGAGGCAATAGAACAAATCTCTAACAATAGTAGATTACCCACTTTGCAAGGTTCAAAATATCACCCTCGTATTAAAAGTCATAACACTGCGACTTCGCCTCAATCTTGTGTTTTATGTAAAGCGGAACATTATATTTCTGCCTATCAACAGTATCTCAATAAAACACTCTCTCAACGAAAAGAATTTGTTATATCAAAAAATTTATGTCAAATTGCAGAACAACGAAAAGATGTAGATTATGCCAACAACAACATCATAGTACTCTCCATAATCCACAATCTTCCGGATCAAAAATTGCCATGGCAACACCAGTTTCTTCGATTGAATCTACGCCTCAACAAAGTACAACCTCACAAATTTGCAATAATCTGATCCAACCAAATGTTATCCGTAATAAGAATGTTCTTTTGGCAACAACGATTATCACCGTAATATCAAAAGTTGGTCAGTGTGAACTACCTGCACTCATTGATCAGGGTTCGCAAGTTTTGTTTTTATCAGAATCTTTGGTGCAATTATTACATCTTAAACGGACTTCCGTAAACATACCTATTTCTGGAATCGCAGCTCAAACTGCCGGTTACTCTTGAGGAATTGTATCACTGTGATTTTTTTCAAAATTGAATCCTAATAATGAGTATAATATTGAAGTTCATATTTCCATTCAAATTGGACACACTTACAAGACATTCCTCTAGCTGATAATGATTATTTGTCTCAAAGGCCCATAGATATCATTCTTGATGCAGATGTGTACGCTCAAATAATTCAAGAAGACATTAGACGAAGTGATGTTAATTCTCCTATTGCTCAAGAAACAACTTTGGGCTGGATTCTTTCTGGTTCTGTCGGAATGGCTGAAAAAAATTCATCATATTCACAGTACTCAATGTTCTGTCGAAATCGAATTGAAAGACTTAATACAACGTTTCTGGCTACAAGAGGATGTTCCATTACTTCCAAAATTAACACTAGAAAATTTGAATGTGATTTCAATCAAACACATCAACAAAATCAGGATGGAAGATATATTACGTCTTCCTCTGAAACATATTCCAGACAATTTTGGTCGACTCTTACACAGGCGCTTTACGTTATTTGATGTCAATGGAAAAACAATTCGCTAAAGATCCTGCTTTAAGTAAACAATACTGTGTCTGAGTATTTAGCTTTGAATCACATGAAATTATTCATCATCACACAAACAGTTCTTTTTACCACATCATAGATTGTAACATAAACTGAATTAGCAGATGTTTTGCTACGCTGGTGACGTTATCGCATCGTTTTTGCTTCTGACATCGAAAAGATGTACCGTCAGATTATTCTGCACCCAGAAGATAGACCATTACAACAAATAAAACCTCCTCTATTCGCAAAACGAAAAGTTTTATCTCAAATCGCACAATTATTTGATCCTCTTGGATCGTTGTCACCTATAACTGTAAGCGCCAAAATCTTTATGCAACAACTTTAGTTAGAACAACTCGACTAGGATACTGAACTACCATCTTAATTTTTTTCTCTATGGTGTATATTTGATAATGAACTTAAAAATATTTCTACAATCTCTATTCCAAGATGGCTTGGCACAATCTCAGATTCAAAATTTGAATTACATGGCTTTTTCGACGCCTCTCAAAAAGCTTTAGGTGCGGTAATATACTCTCGTGTATTTTATGATAACTCTAAACCGTGAATAACCTTTCTAATTGCTAAAACAAATTCATCTGTTACTCTCTCGTGGATACACAGCAACCCATCTAGATGGAAGGATTTCGTTCAACATCGTTTCAGGAACTTTCTGCAGCTCAATGGCATTACATATCTGGCAGAGATAATCCTGCGGATATCGCATCACGTGGTTTCAGTACATCAAAACTCATTAATGAACAATTATGATGGAACGGTCCAAATTGGTTTTTTCAATCGTCTACGACTTGGTCAAATGTTCAAGCCGCCGTTCACCCAGACAGCTCAATAAAAGAACGAGTCCATGCCACCATCACCAATCTATCAATCAACACAATATGGTCATTAGTGAATCGCTACTCCAAGCTAATGAAAGTTCTCCGTGTGACTGCTTGGTGTAATTGGTTAGTAAAAACTTGAAAGAAAAATGTTTGCTTTCTTTTCCAGCCTTCTTATCTCCACAAGAAATCAACGATGCACTCATATTCTGGGTAAAACAAACTCATTTTCACGAGGAAATTAAAATGCTCAACAGTCAGACTCATCTCCCTCGTTCAAATTCGTTGCATCGACTATGTCCATTTGTAGATGGTAATTTCTTCAATTTCTTGCCTTCAATTTGCAAATCTAGATATCCCTTAATAATGCCAAAGGAATCAGCTCTTACTACACTTTTAATACGTCACCATCACCTAAAAAATCTTCATGCTGGAACTCAAGTAACGTTAGCATCCATTCGTCAACAATTTTGGATTATTGGAGGAAGAATTCCTGTACGCAGCGTTGCGTAATTTGTATTCGCCAAAGAGCTACTTGCAGCCAAGAAATTATTGGTCAACTACCTCCGATTCGAGTGAACCCAGGAAAACCATTCCTCAACTCCGGCATAGATTATGCAGGTCCATCTATGCTCCGAACTTTCCGAGGACGCGGTGCAAAAACGTACAAAGGCTATTTAGTTGTATTCGTTTGCCTTACCACTTCAGCAGTACACTTAGAAGCTGTCACAGATTATACCACTGCTGGTTTTATAGCTGCATATAAACGCTTTACTGGTCGAAGAGGTATATTATGTTCAACTCTGCTAAGCGATTGTGGCACAAATTTAGTTGGGGCTGATAAAGAATTAAGAACCTTACTCAAAGCCTCATCCTCAAGTTGGCAAAGTATCGCCTATCTCTTTTAACATATGAGGAATTTAAGACTCTTTTGATTGAAATAGAGGGAGTATTAAATTCAAGACCTCTTTGTCCCTTCACCAACGATCCAAATGATTTAACAGCATTAACGCCTTCTCATTTTTTAATAGGCGGAATTATTCTATTCCTGAACCGTCCATTTTATCCATTAATTCTTCTCGGCTTAGTAGATGGCAACTGCTTCGGAATTTTATGGAGCAGTTCTGGGTCTACTGCAGCAAGCACTATTTGCAATATATCCAGAACCGTTCGAAATGGTTTAATTCAAAGCAGGAACTTCGTATTGGTTCGTTAGTTTTGATTAAAGATGAAACAATGCCTCCATCCAAAAGGCCTCTCGCTCGTATTACACACCTTCATGATGGACCAGATGGTCGTCTTCCGAAAATTCCTTTATAGTTTATCGACAAATACAAAGTGTGAAATATTAGTTGCCTATCCATGTGTGACGTCACGAACGGGCCTATATTAGCGTATATTATTGGCCTCTATCTTATATTTAAAATTATAATAGTAATACAAATTTTATTAACACCTTAGTGCACAAATATAAAGTTATGATCATGTTCAACAAATTCTATATCATCAAAATTTGCATTAAACTAACTGAACTGGGTAAAATCATGCCGTTTAACGGTAATATTCACCTGTGGATTGCGCAAACTTGCCGGGAATACAACTCTTCATTATGCACAACCATCGGAGCGCACTGACACCGCTTCAAGGAGCACGTATTAAATTCATTTGATAAACAAAGCAAGTATTTAACACCGATCTGTGCTAAGGGTTAGTAGTAGCAAATTGAATTGATGAAGAGAAACGGATCGATATTTTCGATGAGTAAAGGAGTACAGAATCAATTTACGATGTTTGTAGCAATTGAAACATAAATATTTCAAAATCCGAAGATTGTTTCTCAATCTTTTTCTCAAAAAAGAAACATCAATTTAATTTTTTTGTCGGCATTCTTTGCCGTAATGGAATTTTGTATTGAAAACGAGACGACAAACGTTGAAGGACGCCTTCCGTAAACAACTCGAATAGAATTAGAGCAACAGGTTGTTTTAATTGAATCGTTTACACCAGTTTAATGAGTATTTACAATAAGAAATAAAACTTTCCTTTTGAAGAAACTATCGTTAAATAATTTCGTTTCATTTTGGGTTAATGAATTTAATTATTCTTATCCGACACTTTTATCTGAACTTCCCTGTAAGTGTCAAAAATTGCCGAGAAACTTTTTAAACGTCGTCCTCTTGTTCTGAATAATTAAAAATCTGACTGTTAAATGTCGAAAGTTCTTAAACAAACTAATCTGGATATTAACACGTCTACTATCCAATTAAATTGTTGCCGGCGATTAAAGCTTCATCTATTATAATTTCCCTTCTTGTTTCGGTCGTCAATGTCAATCCGGGACAATGAAAACTTGAAAGGAACTTTGTTCTTGACATCTTCGTCCATAGGTGTAAGCAAATTTAATTAAACTGCTCTATTATGCGATAAAACCAGAAACGTCTCTTTGTGTGTATTAAATATATTCTGAAGCATCACCTTTGTATTCTCCATCTTGGACTTCAAAGGGAAGAGCTTTTGGTTGGTTCATAACAACAAAAGTTTCCACCAGGAATTAGGCAAACAACTTCTCCAAAGCCGGATCCATTGACGTGTTTGCTACTCGTATAGGTGTATACAAGAACTTCGTCGTTTCATGTTGCTTTAGTGTTCTGGTCGTTTATTGCGCTGCAAAAGCACCTAAGTTACGAGTATCCAGCAATCTCAATATAATACCACTTTGTTGCAAATCATAAACCCTTGTTAATAACCTCTCCTTAACTATTTCAGCGTAAAATTACTCATACATTTATTTTTACTTTTCATATTTAAATTATTTTATTATCTTAAAACAGCATTGACCTAGTTTTGTATCGATCCATTTGGAATATTGGGAATGGCAGATGTTCTAAGTCATGTTACCACAACTAGTGTCTCCCCAATTGCTATAACAATCATTTCTCAGTAAATACATCTGGTCATGCTGTCTCAATCAATCACATTCAATGAAATTCTCGTAATTTTAGTTGAAATTCTCTAATCAATGTTTGTTATTTTGAATGTATTTTGAATTGTCCATGTCGATAGTTTATTGGTTTGGATGGGAAATAATAATTGTGTTCATTATTTGTAACAAATTTGTTAAATTTGAGCAAAATTAAAGTAAATTAATAATAATTTATATTGTAATTAAATGACGTCTCTTGCAATTATATGTATTCATTTACTTAAATTTTCTGAATAAATAGTGTATTCATGGCCGGATTTAAATATCGATTAAATGTAGGTTTATTTACGAATAACAATTCACTTTGAACAGATTCTCTAGATAATTATTTGATTTATGTATGCTTTAATGCGCAAAGAAGAGGCTATTAAGTATTGTTTTGCTTTTTTCTTTCGATATATCTACTCCATTATAGGAATTCATGATGCACTAAACGAACGAGGTTGCATACTGCCTTCGGAGAGAAGCAGCTATGTGATGGTGTTCTATCAAACCATGGTGATCAAATTTATAAACATTTATAAACAAAAAGCCTGACAGTGATAGTTAGAAGACCTCGATCGTTTGATTCATTCTATGACGACGATTGAACTTCCCAGAAGCTGTTCATCAATTCTGAATAAATAAATGACTTTGTATCTTCGAAAGAATTATGGTAAAACTTACTATCGATGAAGTTTAATGCAAATAACAGCTCTTCGTTGTTCTCGTCATCACAAAAAAAAGCTTTTTGGCAATACTGCACGACTTCTCTGGCGTGTTCGTCGAGCTTCATAAAAGTGTAACGAGCACAGATGAGAGTTTGTTACTTCTCCACCAAAAAGAAATTCATTGCCCATGAAGGGGACAACTTTGTTAAAATGTGCAATCGAACAAAATTGCTCCCAGGAATTCATCCCCGATCGTTTTGGTTTTGGATTGAGTATCGTAGATTAAACCATGAGTTGCTTTGGAGGTTCGCACTGTTTTACCTGAATGATACATACTAACAATTTGTTGAAGAATATTTGAATATCTGCACTTAGTGTTCCAGAGGCTATCAGTAATCGAGGTCATCGAATTACACACAATCTATGCTGATTCAAATCAACACTCTAAGCTCTAAGACAGGACGAGTCTGTACAAAACCTATTACTTAGTACTCCACCATTCACAGGAATTAGTATCTCTTTTAGGTGTTGGGCACTGCAGGTAATAATCAAGTTCAACCCCAATAGGACTTTTTCATTGAATACAACTTTATTTATATCAAGTTTGTCATTAGCAAACTCATTGTAACAATCCCAATACGATAGATATATAAAATCTCTTGTTGCAGTTTCGTCTAGTTTTCTTCTCTTCGGTTGTAATTTATCATCACATTCATTACTAACAGAACTGTCGCTGTTATCACTTTCGATTATTAATTAAAGTATATATCTTCTTTTTAATGCAAAAAGCCGTTTTGAAAAATCACTTTCAGTTCTTGAGAAATAAATTTTTGAAATGGCCAACAATTTTTTCGAACTTGCAATTTTCGCCGATTAAATTTTAAAAATTCGTATAAAATCGATTTCTTGGAATATGTGTATGAAAATTTCTCAAAGTGTTAATAAAAGTGTCCTCTTTCCAATGAACCAACCCGTTTTGAAAAATAACTTTTAGTTTTTGAGAAAACAATATTTGACGTTTTGATAAAATTTTCGATGTTACAATTTTCATCGATAACTGTCAACATTCGCTATAGAATTAATGTCTTGAAGGATCGCCAATTATTAATTAAAGTATCCTCTTTTCAGTGTTGCTTCGTTAGTTGAATCAGCATCAAAAAGTTCATTTTGTATCTTGGATCCAAATAAGTTGACATATTTTATCAGCTCATTTAGACCCACTGATGTGAAAACGTACCAGCGTTTTTAAAATTATTTTACAGCCATACATTACCACATTTCAAGGTGCTAGCTGTTTGTACAATTACACTATATGGTTGTTAGGCTATACATATCAAAATATTTAATAATTCTTGCTATTTAAACCATATTTGCATCAATTCTTTTCTATTGAACATTTCTGTTCAAAATATACAATAGAAATAAAACTATTTTTAGTGCATGAAATTCTTTAAAATTTTGACATTTGCAAGTTTTTAGTGCATATTTTCCTCATATATATCTTGAAACGCGAAATAAAAATATGTATTCTGAAAATACGTCTTGAAACTTTAATGGTGCAAAAACACACCATTGGGATGATTGATGAGATATAAGGATTGCATAGATATAATCTTTCATATTATCAGAAACCAGTTTAGGTTTCGGTGAATTCCCTGGAAATAGTCGTTTATGGACATAGTGTGTCAATATATGTGTAGTAAGTGTAGCGTTCATTTACATGAAGAGTGCTTTGCGAAGTATCACGATAAATGATTACACCGTTTATCCCATTGGTGCGTTTTTTCACCAATTTTAATATAAATATTTTTTATCTTAAACTTCATACTAAAGTTGGTATTTGTTAGTATTATGTTGTATTAGTATTATTATTTATTTACAGCTAATTTATTACTTAGTTAATAAATGCACATAAATTTTGCACCATCTCATATCTCAAGAACAATTTTTTTTTCAAATAACTGTGTACATTTTTATACTTTTCATTCCATCTTATCCCAAGGAAAATTATAAAGCATCGTGGGATTAAATGGGTTAATTTCATTTTTGTTCAAATATCGTAATAATGTGGCAATAGATATGTCGGATAACCAGGTATCCAGCTGAAGGGAATGCCGAATATCCGGTTTTCGCATAATCACTATCCGTTCCATCACTAATCTTAATTTAGCTGAATAAATAATATAGCTAAAAAACGAAGCTTTTATTTGCAAAAAAAACTAATTTTACTAATCTTTATCAAAAACAAATTTGGTAAAGTTAATGTGTTGTTGCTCAAAATAGCAGTTATATACTATATTGCAAGGTTGAGAGTATCGTAGAACCTCTCGCGTAAGTTTCCAGAGCCCTTAGATGGCTTTAAAATAGATATTGCCACTGAAATCTGGGCGCAAGAGACCGCCGGAGGCTTATTGAAACTGCAACGCGTCAAAAGTGATTGATTTAGTTTGTTGGAGTTTCCGAACAATATGCATCGTAACCGACGTCAGTCTAAATCAGTGATGAAAATGTATTACCAAAATGATTTAATACTACCACAATGAATTAATGAAATAGTTAACAAATTTTGTCTGGATTTTGTACTAATTTATTAATAAACCGTGCCGTTAGTTTCACTAGGGAGAGAGTTAATCCTTCGTGAGCTGCACGAAAGCGAAACATAATCATCTGACGTAGAGAAATTTGACTATCAAAGGGGGGTCAGCTGTTAGGGAGCGTTGCTAGTCGCGTTACGTCTTAACTTCGTCCGGTTGAATTATTCATAATGGAAGCGGTGCGGCGTAACCACAGATTGGCCCGTAGAGGATTTTACGTGATCGGCAGACGAACCAGCTATAAACACCTCCGATAATCAATTTCTGGCGCGCGACTAATGAAAAGACAACAGTGTGACAATCTGAGCCGCTTCACTGTACCGTTTCGGGACGTGATCCCCTCTGCGAATTCCGGGCACGAAATACTCCGAAAAATTGGGTTACGAGAATTGACTTTAGCTCACATTTCAACCACAAACGTATAAACTGTTTTAAAACTATCTACTGTGTTTCACACTAAAAGATATTTTTTATTTGACATTCGTAAATAAATCCAAATTAAGTATGATAAAGAGTTGCTGAAAGGTGTGTATTATCACTATGGAATTCGTTTCGATGTTGTATAGGAATGCTGAAAATTCTGCGAATTTCAGACGCGCAGATTGTTCGGTGAAATACTGGCTCGTCTTGATTGAGCACGTCAGCGACTACGTTGGTTCTCGTACTGAAAGAATGCCTCACGGTTTAGCTTCGACGAAAATTTAATATACCACCACAACCTCGCTTCGCTATTCAATACATTTATTTCATTTTCGTTTTGATGTACTTGCACAAACAACAACAACGATAACAAAGGGTTATAATGGAAAATATTTCTATTCGATATCAACGTTTATTTCAAACTGCGTATGAAATATCCATTTGTCAAAAAAAGTTATGACCTAATATGGTTTTATTTATAAATGGAGTCTGGGTCAATAGTTGTGTGTGTTGAGTTCACAACGTTATATTCGTGATGTTCAGGCCAAAGGGTTGTGTATACATGCTCTTGTCAAAGGAAATGTCGCTTCAAATAATACATACTTAGGCACTATGTTTGATTTTGATTAAGGTTTATTAAATAAATATTTATTTAAAAAAAAATCCAAAAACGTAATTTATGTTTTACGATTATTTATACAGTAAAACCTCGATATAACGGATTAACGTTTAGCTGTCTTAAGAGATGTGTAGTAAGATCTGTAGAACCAAATATTCTAGAGATATAAATGATTTGTGGATAAATCATAAAAAGTCTAAGAAATGAAGATGCTTTGATTCAATCGATTGTAAGTTCTACAATGTTGTGTTAATTTGAATTTCAAGTATGTTTTTGTATTCCTTGATGTATTTTGCACAAAAAAGATATTCTTATTTAAAAGCTGTAGCACCAACCATTCTCGAGATATAAAGTGCTTTGAGAAAAAATCATAAAAACTCTAAAAAATGAAGATGTTTTGATACTATCGATCGTAANATATACCACCACAACCTCGCTTCGCTATTCAATACATTTATTTCATTTTCGTTTTGATGTACTTGCACAAACAACAACAACGATAACAAAGGGTTATAATGGAAAATATTTCTATTCGATATCAACGTTTATTTCAAACTGCGTATGAAATATCCATTTGTCAAAAAAAGTTATGACCTAATATGGTTTTATTTATAAATGGAGTCTGGGTCAATAGTTGTGTGTGTTGAGTTCACAACGTTATATTCGTGATGTTCAGGCCAAAGGGTTGTGTATACATGCTCTTGTCAAAGGAAATGTCGCTTCAAATAATACATACTTAGGCACTATGTTTGATTTTGATTAAGGTTTATTAAATAAATATTTATTTAAAAAAATCCAAAAACGTAATTTATGTTTTTCGATTATTTATACAGTAAAACCTCGATTAACGTTTAGCTGTCTTAAGAGATGTGCGGCTAAATCCGAATATAACTAGTTCTACGTCTAGTGTTAGTTCTACATTTAGTTCAAGAAAAATATATAATATTAACACTAGAACTAACACTAGAGCTAGAACGAGAAAGTATCGGGTTTAGCCCTGCGTCTTCATTCCTTAATGTATTTTGCACAAAAAAGATATTCTTACTTAAAAGCTGTAGCACCTACCAGTCTCGAGATATAAAGTGCTTTGTAGAAAAATCATAAAACTTCTAAAAAATTAAGATGCTGTGATTCAATCGATTGTAACTTCTGCAATGTTGTGTTAATTTGAATTTCAAGTATGTTTTTGAATTCATTGATGTATTTTGCATAAAAAAGATATTCTTTCTTAAAAGCTGTAGCACCAACCATTCTCGAGATGTAAAGTGCTTTGTGAAAAATCATAAAAATTCTAAAAAATGAAGATGTTTTGATACTATCGATCGTAACTTCTACAATGTTGTGTTAATTTGAATTTCAAGTATGTTTTTGAATTCCTTGCCGTATTTTGCACAAAAAAGATATTCTTACTTAAAAGCTGTAGCACCAAATATTCTCGAGATATAAAGTATTTTGTGGAAAAAGTGTAAAAAATCAAGATGTCTTGATTCAATCGATTGTAACTTCTGCAATGTTGTGTTAATTTGAATTTCAAGTATGTTTTTGAATTCCTTGATGTATTTTGCACAAAAAAGATATTCTTACTTAAAAGCTGTAGCACCAACTATTCTCGAGATATAAAGTGCTTTGTGGAAAAATCATAAAAGGTCTAAAAAATTAAGATGCTGTGATTCTATCGTTTGTAGTTACTGCAATGTTGTATTAATTGCAATTGCGAGTAGGTTTTTGAATTCATTGATGTATTTTGCATAAAAAAGATATTCTTACTTAAAAGCTGAAGCACCAACTATTCTCGAGATGTGAAGTGTTTTATAGAAAAAATCATATAAAGTCTAAAAAATAAAGATGTCTTGATTCAATCGATTGTAACTTCTGCAATGTTGTGTTAATTTGAATTTCAAGTATGTTTTTGAATTCCTTGATGTATTTTGCACAAAAAAGATATTCTTAGTTAACAGCTGTAGCATCAACCATTCTCGAGATATGAATTGCTTTGTGGAAAAATCATAAAAATTCTAAAAAATGAAGATGTTTTGATACTATCGATCGTAACTTCTACAATGTTGTGTTAATTTGAATTTCAAGTATGTTTTTGATTTTCTTGATGTATTTTGCACAAAAAAGATATTCTNTAATGTATTTTGCACAAAAACGATATTCTTACTTAAAAGCTGTAGCACCTACCATTCTCGAGATATAAAGTGCTTTGTGAAAAATCATAAAAACTCTAAAAAACGAAGATGTTTTGATACTATCGATCGTAACTTCTACAAAGTTGTGTTAATTTGAATTTCAAGTATGTTTTTGAATTCCTTAATGTATTTTGCACAAAAAAGATATTCTTACTTAGAAGCTATAGCACCAAATATTCTCGAGATATAAAGTATTTTGTGGAAAAAGTCATAAAAATGAAGATATCTTGATTCAATCGATTGTAACTTCTGCAATGTTGTGTTAATTCGAATTTCAAGTATATTTTTGAATTCCTTAATGTATTTTGCACAAAAACGATATTCTTACTTAAAAGCTGTAGCACCGACTATTCTCGAGATATAAAGTGCTTTGTGAAAAATCATAAAAACTCTAAAAAATGAAGATGTTTTGATACTCTCGATCGTAACTTCTACCATGTTGTGTTAATTTGAATTTCAAATATGTTTTTGAATTCCTTAATGTATTTTGCACAAAAAAGATATTCTTACTTAGAAGCTATAGCACCAAATATTTTCGAGATATAAAGTATTTTGTGGAAAAAGTCATAAAAATGAAGATATCTTGATTCAATCGATTGTAACTTCTGCAATGTTATGTTAATTTGAATTTCAAGTATGTTTTTGAATTCCTTAATGTATTTTGCACACAAACGATATTTTTACTTAAAAGCTGTAGCACCAATCATTCTCGAGACATAAAGTGCTTTGTGGAAAAATCATAAAAAGTCTAAAAAATGAATATGCTTTGATACTATCGATGGTAACTTCAATTATACTGTGTTAATTTTAATTGCAGATATAATTGAATTCCTTGCCGTATTTTGCACAAAAAAGATATTCTTACTTAAAAGCTGTAGCACCAACTATTCTCCAGATATAAAGTGTTTTGTGGAAAAAGTCATAAAAATGAAGATATTTTGATTCACTCGATTGTAACTTCTGCAACTCTTTACACTAGCACTATCACTAGAACTAACACAAGACCTAGAACTAGAGTCATTCATGTTAGTTCTAGTGATAGTGTAAAATTAGAACTAACACTAGACCAAGTACTAGAAACATTCGGATTTAGCCGCAAGTCTCTCAAGACGGCTAAACCCGAATGATTCTAGTTCTAGGTCTTGTGTTAGTTCTAGTTTTATTTGCTATTTAGCGTTAGATTCTTGTATATTTCTATTGAAACAAAAGTAGAACTAACACTAGACCTAGAACTAGAATCATTCGGGTTTAGCCGAACGTCTCTTAAGACGGCTAAACCCGAATGATTCTAGTTCTAGTTCTAGTGTTAGTTCTAGTTTTAGTTCATTGAATAATATACAACAATCTAACACTGAATAGCAACTAAAACTAGAACTAACACTAGCATTACAACTAAAACTAGACCTAGAACTACAAACATTCAGGTTTTGTAGTCCTAAGAGACGTGCGGCTAAACGCGAATGTTTCTAATTCTAGATCTAGTGTTAGTTCTACTTTTGGTTCAATAAAAATTTGCGCTGAATAACAATTAAAACTGGCACTATCGTCCTTGATTTATACTTCGTATAGAAAACCCGAGTTTGTCTATAAACATGGAATAGAGCAGCTTGAAGGATAACCAGAGTTAGACTCATAGATATATGAGTGGTAACATTTCTATTTAAATATATTGATGCATCAAATAGATAATATTAACAGTATGATTTAAATAATTTTGTCCGTTATATTGAGATTTTACGAAATCCGAGATGCGCCGCTTTTTTACATTCTCTATGTAAAAAATTGAAATTCAACGAAGAGCCTTTGTGTCTTTTGTTAAACGTTTTGGAATGCAATACTTTTAGCACAAAATATAAAGTACATAGTACACAGGATGTTGTAGATTCATTGTGCAGTGACCCGATATGTCACGTACATGCCTAGTTTCCTTTTTAAGAAAAACGAGTTCTCTTTTAGATTTAACGTGCTTAATTACAGTTTAGTTAAGGGTAGTTTCCGGATTCTCTTCACTCAAACCACCCGTACGGTTTTGTATACTTTGTATTTTCCTTTGTTTGCGGACGAATTTTCTCTTCAAATTCCGGGCAACGCTTAATTAAGTAAACTAACCCCCTCATCGTTCGAATAAAATGAGTTTTAATTACATTTAAATGTGGTTTTCGAAACTAAGTAATCTGTTGACTTTAATAACAAGTTTAGATTATTTTATTTTTAAATTTACTCCATTTGCTCGTTTTATTCGATATTACTCAATATCCGAAGAAAAGTTTATCTTCGATATTGGCCATGTTACCGCTCGGATAGGATAAAGTTAGATACCAAGTTCTTGTCGGATACTCTTGGGATTACTAGAGAGTAAGGTCCGGGACAATCCATCAAACTACATTGCAATATCCGCAACATCCAGGGATATCTCTAAAGTTAACTTTAACATCGTGACACGTGCTGTTGCACCAGGAGTTAATGTAAATACATGAGGTTATAACTATTCGTTTGAGGTATAATTATTTTTAACGAAATAATAAATAAAAGAATGTTTTGTGTTGTTTACTGAGTTTATAAGTAGGGGCAGTCAAGTTTGAGAATCGGTAATAAGATATTTTCGAAAATTTATAAACAGTACGTGACGGTACGGAAGTTTCAGAGCTAAGCACTCCATTAAACGTCTTCAAATTCACCTCACCTATTTACCCCCGCAAACAAACTTTTCAAACCCTAGTCGAAACCTTCACTCCGCCAGTTAGCTAACCCGAGAGGCATTGATGAAAGGAATTCTCGAGGCGAGAACGCCAGATAGAAAATAAACTCGAACTTCTGCCCTTTTGTTTCGACAACGAACGATCTTGGCCTCCAATTTATTTTTAAAGAATTGGTTTTCAAGATAGAGGCTTTATTTTTAATATTCATATATTTCTTTTATTAGTAAACGGATCAAAATATACTAAAATGTATTTAATATACATTTCGAATCGATTTATAAAATTTGTTGCTACTAAAATAAAAATTGTAGTATGTGTCCAAACAATTTAGTTAGTTTAGAAAGGGGATGAAGGTCCTTGAGAGGCAAGTGTCCCTTTAGAAGCGTCAACTTTTACTGTGTCCCGCGGGCATGTCACTTCAACTTTAGTGCACGATCCTCGAGAAAGTGTGCTTATAAGCCGCGTAGCGTCACGTTTAGGGTCAAATTGAGCTTAATGGAAAGGACATTTCGAAGTCAAGGCGTTTGAGATGCTAGGATTAGAATTACTCCCCATTTACGCTTCGTCGACGTGGAAAAAATTTTATTTTCATCAACTTTCCAACTTTTAAATAAACAATAACAAAAAAGCACGGAAAATTTTACGTATTGATAAGCGAACAATAGCTCATCAAAGACAATAGGGTTATTTCAAAATTTATTATTTTACCAATTTCAGCGCGACGTTTTGTGAAAGGACCACTTCATGTTTTCAGAGCAGTCGATATCTCCATTAATAGGCACCATATCAGCAAAACTGAAAAACATTTCGCGGCGAATAGAATAAAACGTTTAATTTTTGAACGATGTCAAAAAAAATAGAAAGGCTGTTTTTTCAATTTATTCAAAAATAGTTCGAAACGAGCGATAAATCCACATTCGTGAATACTCGAAATGTTATAAAAAAACTCAATTTCCCTGAGTATTGTTCAGCAAACGATGTATCTCTCGTACTAAATGCTATTGCGAAGTTACAGAGGTATTTGTACGGTGGGAATTTTACGAACGCATTTCAATTCATGTCCTCGAAAAAATTTAAATCACTTTTTAAAACAGAACGTAAGACAAAAATTTTTATTTTAAGTTAAAAAATGATATATAGAAGATTTCGTACAACCTAACCCGGAAGATCGTACTTCAAAACCAAAAAACGAACCGACCTACACTCAACCAGTCACTATAAATTTTTAATGTTGTCCTTGAAGCTCCATGTTATCGATTTTGTCCACCTTCTAGGAACCTTCAGCAAATATTTATCTTTGACCATAACTCAACTGATTTTTTTTAAAGGGATACCACGTAATCTGATTTTCTTATTCCTCAAAATGAAAAATCATCGCTTTTATGACTGAGTGATCATAATTTCCTCATCATCATTTTTAGAGTATACTATGGAGCCAGTAATTTACGTGCATGATGAATAAGTAGCTAGGTCGTAAGATGCAGAACCAGACATCAGAGGCACAATCTTCAATAAATCCATTCAGATTTTTGCTTTTGCTGAGGACGTGGATATTATATCGAAATCAGTAAGGAAAGCTAATCAAGCTCATCAATGAGGAAAAGACAAGTTTATGGTAGATAGATAGATAGCCATTTATTGTCACCAACAAAAGAAACAACTCTTATAAACTTTTTACAATTTAACAAATCAAAATCAAAATTTAACAGAACAAAATCAAAATTTAGCAGAACAAAATCAAAATTTAAGAAATTAAAATTTCATCTTCGTCCCCTTTTTGGTTTTGGTGACTTTTTTGGTGTTAACCGTGGCATTCCCGTAATGGGACTGAGTTCGTATGCTCTTGATATTAGTCCGTGTAAAGCCATACTTCCTGTATAGCTCCTTCATTCTCTTCCATTCTTGTCGGTACCACGCTACCCTGTGCTATGTTACTCTTCCACAACTCCTTTTAAACTCATCTTCCCAGCTGGCGGTTGGTCTTCCTTTTCTTCTCTTTTTGTCTATTGGGTACCATTCTAAGATTTTCTTGATCCATCTCTCATCTTGTACTCTTATAATATGACGCGCCCAATTCCATTTTCAATCCAATACTATTCTTCCAATATCCTCGACACACATTTCCCGCATTTTTTTCTTTTTCTCCATTTCTATGTTTGATTTCCATATATTTTTGTATTTGTTAAACATTTGCCATCCTATTGCCATTCTCCGTGTTATTTCTTCTCATGTGTTTTTACTTGTAATCTTTTGTCCTAGATATACGAAATGCTCTACTTTGTCGATTTCCTTTCCATTAACAATTATTTTATTTTTTTGTTCACAATTTACGTACATTGCTTTTGTCTTGCTCATATTTATCTCCAGACCAGTTTGCTTCCTTCTTCTCGACATTGTTTGCAGCATTTTCCTTACTTCCGTTTCGTTTTTTCCCATAAGTACTATGTCATCTGCAAACTTTAGCCTGTTCAACCATTGCCCATTTATTCTTATTCCCAGGTCTTTCCATTCTTCTTCTACAAACATTGTTTCCAATACTGCATTGAATAGCTTTGCAGAAGTCACATCACCTTGCTTCAGTCCATTTCCTAGAGTTATCGTCCTTTTATTATTGTTCATTTCGATGTTTTGTTTTGAGTTTTTGTATATATAGTTTAATATACGAATATACTGATCTTCCATACCAGACGTTTGTATGACCTGTAAGATTGTTTCTGTTCTTACATTGTCACACGCTTTCTCAAAGTCTACAAATAATAAGAGCATTGTGAAGTCATAATCATTCGATTTTTATTGTCTAACGTGGAGAAGTTCTTCTTGAATCCTGTTTGGATTCAAGAAGTTTATGGTAATTACGGCTAATAGAAGACCAGAACCTTGAAGATGTCGCAGAATTTCAGTATGACTGCAGGAATTAAGAAACAACCTCACGTGTTTTTTCAAAAAGCTTCTGAATGTATTGTGCCCACACGTTTTTATGTTTCTGCTTATGTTGTTTATTGGCTAAAATCCACCTTTGGTTTGGTTTCTGCACATTTCTTCTTTTTTACATATTTTAGTTTTAGAACATTTTAGTTCTTGCTTTTTGCCTTTTTGTCGTTACTTCTCTTCATTAGTCATCAAACCATATTTTGTGGGCTGCTTGTTTTCTTTACTTATAGTCTTTTGAGCAGATTGTATGATAGCATTTTTTATATTGTTCTACACAGCTTCCATCCGCACCTCTGTGCATTTATCACATTCTCATATTGTCTATCTTCCTCCATTTTCACTGTTTCCAGGTTCCATTTTTCTTTTTCTCTCACTTTGGCTCTGACTAACAAGGGAAATCACACAACTGTAGCACGCCGATTTTGATGAAATTTGGTACAGCCATAAAATGAACTGATAAGATTGACTTCATAAGATTTACGAATTTTTTTATACGTGCGGTAAAACCCCTGAGGCGAGTTTTAGGGGTTGAAAGTTTGGGGAAAAAGTACATTTTTGTATATATTTCGAAAACGAAAACTGCTATCAAAATTTGGTAAATTGAAACTGATATTCATTTTTAAAAAGCTTTCATTTGATGTATCATACATATACTACAGAGTGAAAAGGGGCGAACTCCCATATCTTTTCGGGTTTATTTAAAAACTACCCTATCGATTTTGATAGCATTAAATAGTGCATTCAAAAATATTAGTTAAGTGTTTTTTCTCATTAATCTCAAAATGTATATTTTCCAAATACTGGTTCCAAATAATTATTATTATTGGATTCTTGGGTTGGCCATTGTCCTCAAGTTATTAGTGAAGTAACTCCATTAGATACTAATTTTAAACACTTATCCATACCTGCAGGGACAATCGGTTAAATACAGCCCCTTGATGTATTTGGTTTCAGGATATAGAACATTCTCTGACCAAGTTATTTTTTACCAGAATGGTGTCAATTTACATCAGAAGGATAATATATTAAAATTGCAGTCCCTAACGCATAACCAATTGTCTTCACCTAGGTTTACAAATGTTTTTAAATACGCAAGTATATCTAGATGAGAAACCAGATCATAAGCCAACGTGTGATATCTGTGGGAATGTAGCGGTCATAACAAGTACATGGTGTCAATCCTTATGTTTAGATCATTTTTGCCCTCTCGCTCGACCTGCATAATATATCTTATAGAAAAACCGTAGTAATTGATGGCCAGAACTTTGAAACTGTCGCAGAGTTTTAATATGACTGTAGAAATTAAGAAACGCATCTTATCTGCAAATAAATGCTATTTCTGTCCAAGTACTGTAACATTTTCCGAAGCAGAAAGATAAGAATTTATAAGACCTACTTTAGTATATGGTTCCGAAGCGTGGATTCTACCAAAAAAAGGTGAATCCTTCAATCTACGATGATAGTTCAGGTCTTTTCTGCAGCTACTTATCTCGTAGCTCATTAATTATCTTCATCTTCCCAGGTTTGCATCATATTTTCGTCCATATATCTTTCGGAAGGTCTTTCTTTCAAACCTGTTTAACAACTCATTGGAATCATGAGCACTGAGGAAGCTTATGATGTCCTTTGTATCCTCTCCAGCACTTTATTCGTCTCCAGGTTTTGGAGGCTCTTCTTCTCATCGGCATTTGCTTCAACCTCACCAGTTTCATCAAAAAGCTTCTGACACAAGTTTTTATGTTTCTGCACATTTCTTCTTTCTTGCATACATTTATTAACGTTATTCTTCGATCTATTCTGTAACATTTTAGTTCTTTTCGCCGTTACTTCTCTTCATTAGTCATCAAACAATTTTTTTGTGGACTGCGTGTTTATGGTCTTCTGAGGAGATTGTATGATAGCATTTTTTATATTATTCCACATTGCTTCCACCCGCTCCTCTGTACCTTCCTCGGTATCTTCCTCAAGGTCCTCGTCCAGCCATTCATTTATGACATTCTTACATTGTCCTCTATCTTCCTTCATTTTTAATCTTTCCATGTTCCACTTCTCTGTTTTCTCTCACTTTGGCTCTGACTAAGAAGTGGTCTGTAGATGTCTTATTCTCACGTCTTCAGTAAACTTGTTGCTTGTCTTCCATCGATAAAAACGTGGTCGATCTGATTGTTTTATCATCCAGGGAACTCCAAATCATTTTATGGATATTTTTATGAGGAAAAAGTGTCTCCCTCTATTCTCATGTTATTGATGGAGGCAAAGTATACCAATTGTCGTTTGACTCTCCAGTCCATAGTCTGCCTTATGGACTCCACAGACCGATCGGAAATCAGTATCAAAAATAGGCAAAAACAATCTCTTTTATAAAATTCGTTTAAGATAAAAATATTTCTTGTAAAATGAAATTCTTATAAATACCATCTCAAATAAGTTACTTTGAAAGAAATGCATCTTTAGAAATACTTTTTTTATAAAACTTAGTCGTTATCGAAGAGAAATAACTGAGCCGATTTCGAAACAGAGTCATTTTATTAAATCGGTCTTTGTTAACAAAACAACGAAACCTCGAAAGGAGCTTTGAAAACATGTCAACCATCAAGTTTAATACAACCAGCTATTGTCCGTTTCTCTTTCACATCGACTGCTATTCGGTCTTTCGTAATATATAAAAAGCTTGTAGCGAATTTTTTTCTCCCATTATTAGTATTAAGAAAACGAAAACGCGGAGAATCAAAACGATCAAGATGAACGTTACTTCAAAGTACCTTTACGCTTGTATTTCTAATTGGACGATTCGTTTAATTTTCAGAAACTGTTTCGTTTGGTCCGGTTTGATCTCGTTAATTCCGGCAATCGAGATAAATTTAATTAGCACTGGTCTTTAAATGTCGCGGAATCGTAAATTTAGATCTTTTAAAAACATTTTCGGCTTATGTAACAATGTATGAGATCAAATAAAAAATGTACTTAAATAATAAAACGGAAATTGCAACACGTAATGGTGTCAGTAATAAAATTGTTTATATTTCTACAGGATATCAATTCGTCGTATAAAGTTTCTAGACGAAAAACAACAAAACATAAACTCGTAAAAATCAATATAACCTTTCAGGATACTCTTGTTTTCTGGGATTTTAATTTTAACAAACAATTTTTGAAAACAATTTTCAATTTTCTCGCTAACCAATAAAGATAACAATAAAGTGACGTTGTTTCTTACTTATTTATTGATCAGGAAAACCACTTTAGCTTTAACGCAGTAACCGAAATAGATGTCTCGTCCTCGCCTAAACAACATGGAAGCATAATGCGCCTCCGGTAATGCTGACAAAAGTGCTCCGGGGAAGAAGAGAGAAAACCAGGGGGGTTTGTTTAATATGTAAATTAACTTGCTCGAATGAAATTTTAACGTATCCCGGTATAAAGAGGTAAAAAATTCACCTTTGAAAACATTAAAAACCATTTACCATCATTTAAACTAAAAAAGGAAGTGAATTTCAGGATGTTTCAAATCCTCGTTTGTAGATTTCCAATAACAATGTGGATGTAATTTGTAGTTACGATGGAACGGAATGCTATTGGATTGTATTTGAAATTGTTTTGTCGTTAAATATTATGGACGTTTAAATATCGAGAAACGTAATTACCAATTCAGATCATAACGTTTGCAGGACTTTGCCTGAGGCTTGGCAATGTCCGTTAACTGGTTCGTTTAGGTTATTCTCCAGCTTTATTTAACTTGACGTAGAAGGGATGCAGGGTAGGCTGATTTAGAAATGAGCATATTAATTGAAAATGTCAAGTGCATTGTGAATTGTAATTACTTCAATAAAGGTCAATCTAGGTACAGTAAAACATTGATATAACGAACTTTGGATATAAGTAGGGTGTCCATACGTCCCGGTTTTCCTGGATTTATTCCGGCGTCCCGACAAGTTCTTTCGGGACAGTTAATTGTCCCGGTTTAATTTTAGCTGAAAGAAAAAGTTGATTTTTTCCGTAAATAATGAAATAAAATTCAGTTCGTAGCTATTCGTATATATTCGTTATATATCGACGATATGCATCTCTACTACTAAGGGATACCTGGATACGAGACAAGTCTTAGGCCCACTTTTACCATCTTCCTGATAAACTATCTAGAGGATAGTTGCCATGGTTACGGCGGTTTTAAGCGCTCTCANACTATTCGTATATATTCGTTATATATCGACGATATGTATCTCTACTACTAAGGGATACCTGGATACGAGACAAGTCTTAGGCCCACTTTTACCATCTTCCTGATAAACTATCTAGAGGATAGTTGCCATGGTTACGGCGGTTATAATCGCTCTCATTGGCTAAGAACTGGATTTATCTATCGGATAAATTTATCAGGAGGCGGTAAAAGTGGGCCTAATTATAGTGTAGGAAATACGATGTTATTACGCTACGCTAAGGTTCATTACTACTATCTTTTAGTTAAATTTATCTTATAGATAAATCCATCTACCAGCCAATCAGAGCGCGTATAATAGCCGTAACCATGGTAATAATCCCTTAGATAGCTTAAACCTTTGTGTCCCGATGGTACTTTAAAGTACCGGTAGTTTTAAACATTCATTTTAAACTGTAATCATCTATTCGGCACATTTAGAGCTGTCGGTACTTTCTACTATACAAGAAAGAATCTGTATAAAAAACGACGCAATCCGCATTGTAGGGTTTTTAAGTATATTTAAACTTATTCACCCAGATGTGAGGTTAAAAGTTTAGTGAAAAGTGGTGTTGTTGAATTTTGTTCTTCAAAAAGGTATCTCTTTGATAAATGGTTATTAGATGTGATTATTACGGATCATTTAAAAATTGTGAACATTTTCGTGTTGTTTCAACATTTTTTTTCTTAATATTTTTCCAATCCAATCCATCAACTATTATACATCATTTTAAAGAGAAAGCATTGAGCTTTAATTTAAAATAAGTCTCATTCCTTAATTTCAATAAACATGGTTTCCAGGAATTTTTAAATTAGCATCTTTTTTGACAATTTTAGGGTATACGATTCCATTTTCGTGTTCTCTCAACATTTTTTTCTTAATATTTTTCCAATCGAACTCATTAATTATTATACATCATTTTCAAGAGAAAGCTTTGAGCCTTAATTTAAAATAAACTTCATTTCTTAATTTCAATAAATACGGCTTCCAGGAATTTTTAAATTAGCTTCTTTTTTGACACTTTTAGGTTATACCAAAATGTAAATAAGTTTCAACATTCTTTTTCTCAATATTTTTCCAATCCAACCCAACAATTATTATACATCATTTTAAAGAGAAAGCTTTGAGCTTTAATTTAAAATAAATTTCATTCCTTAATTTCAATAAATACGGCTTCCAGCAATTTTTAAATTAGCATCTTTTTTGACACTTTTAGGTTATACCAAAATGTAAGTAAGTTTCAACATTCTTTTTCTCAATATTTTTCCAATCCAACCCAACAACTATTATACATCGTTTCAAAGAGAAAACTTTGAGCTTTATTTTAAAATAAGTCTCATTCCTTAATTTCAATAAATACGGCTTCCAGCAATTTTTAAATTAGCATCTTTTTTCACACTTTTAGGTTATACCAAAATGTAAGTAAGTTTCAACATTCTTTTTCTCAATATTTTTCCAATCCAACCCAACAACTATTATACATCGTTTCAAAGAGAAAACTTTGAGCTTTATTTTAAAATAAGTCTCATTCCTTAATTTCAATAAATACGGCTTCCAGCAATTTTTAAATTAGCATCTTTTTTCACACTTTTAGGTTATACCAAAATGTAAGTAAGTTTCAACATTCTTTTTCTCAATATTTTTCCAATCCAACCCAACAATTATTATGCATCATTTTAAAGAGAAAGCTTTGAGCTTTAATTTAAAATAAATTTCATTCCTTAATTTCAATAAATACGGCTTCCAGCAATTTTTAAATTAGCGTCTTTTTTGACACTGTTAGGTTATACCAAAATGTAAGTAAGTTTCAACATTCTTTTTCTCAATATTTTTTCAATCCAACCCAACAACTATTATACATCATTTCAAAGAGAAAACTTTGAGCTTTATTTTAAAATAAGTCTCGTTCCTTAATTTCAATAAATACGGCTTCCAGCAATTTTTAAATTAACATTTTTCATCATCTAAACTTGATGTTTTTTTTATTAAAAATAATTCCACTGAACAAGAAAAAAATCATTCTTGCTAAACTGACGATGTCTTACCACTTGATCAAGCATCACCAATCGTTTCCAATTGCAGATTGTACTTCAAAATTACTTAGAAGAGTATTTGAAGACTCAAAAGTCGCACAAAAATTTGTGCGAAATTTGTTCGTCCAGAAGTGGACGATCGAAAAATATTGCTCTAGTTAAAAATATTATAGCGCCGTATGTATCGAAACTATTAAGTGAGGACGAAACTATTAAGGATTATAACTCAGACAAAATGTTTGTTCTGTTGATACATTATTTTACAGAAAATAAAAGTATCGAGGTAAAGATGATTAAAGTCGTATGTTTAAAAGACGAAAAACTTCTAATACAGTTGTCAAATATATTACTGACACATTGGAAGAAAGCAAAATTCCACTGAAGAAATGTATTGCTTTTAGTCCAGATAACACTAACACCAATTTTGGTCGCTTAGAAAGAAAGGGTTTTGAAAATATTTATTATAAACTGAAAGAAAAATTACGAAATATCAGGGGCGCATTTTGTATTACGCTTGTTTATAGTACAGATTTTGTTATCGTTTTTATTGTAATATTAATGTAATAAAGCTTTTCTTTTCCTTTTTTTTATAGTGTTATGTCCCGGTTGGGGTCATTGGTATGTTGGGGTTGGGAAAATGTGGACACCCTAGATGTAAGAGACAAAATATTTTTAAGTCACAATATTATCTATGTATTAAATAAGTGCTTATAGATAGAAGCGAAGAGATTCGGATCATATTACAATAAAACTTTTAGAACAAAAGTTGTAGCAAATTTTATCCTTAATAATATTGCTCTCTTTCACGTTTGCTGTCAAATGCGTAAATATCGAGAAAAACCCGAACCTTTCTAGTTCTAGGTAGTTCTATTTTCTTTGTTAGTTAGTGTTAGATTGTTGTATAATTTTCATTGAAGTAAAGTAGTAGAAGTAAATTAATTAAAAATACTCATTTTTGGTTAACTTTAATTAGAAAGTGCTTAATTTAACCTACAATGTCAATTCACTGTAATTAACTATTTGGTTAACCACAACTAAATACAATTGGATTCTGTAAATTGGAATCCCAGATGAATCGAACTAGAACATTGTAAAATTTCGATTAACTAATTCTTTAACAAACACTTTTTTAATATTTCCTTTTAATAAAAGGGAAACTACTAATGGTTTTTGTAATTAGTAAAATCTGGTAAGTGCCACACCCGTTTTCCTCAACCCAACTACTAACGGTCGTGCAATTTATTCTGATTACGGCTTAAGTATTATGGTCGTCTAGTTGTGGCAGGTTTCGGGCTCGGCTAAAGCCGTGCTGGAACTATTTATCAATTCCATTGTTTGTTGCGCGCGTGTTTCGTTGCGGCCGTTCTTAGGGCCACCTTATCTCTTTGGTCTGATTAATGAACTTTTAGACAAAAAGGCCATCGTTATCGATCGGTACCCTACATCTCATTACAACCCTAAACCCGGATAGATAAACCGCGTTGTGTAACACGAACTAATTTCAATATCACTAAATTGATAAATCTAGAATATAAACAAAAAATAATGGTGGAGGAGCCGGGAAATATTTATTAATAAAAAAAATCTTATTGATTACTCGCCGTTATATTGTATGTTGGTATAAAATTAATTAACTTACGTTTATTGCATAGGAATTTAATGAACCCTCCATAGTATGGCTTGCGGATTTTAGTATCGGGAAAAGCGGTGGAGAAGCATAATTAAATTCGGTAGAAATGTATCCGGAGGGCGTGGTGATGCTACACGTGAGCATTTACGGACTCTTGAATATTTCACGTTGGCACAAATGAAAAATTCCGTCGTATACGCTCTTTGGTCGGAGTTATTTCGCAAATTTATAAATTTTCGACGAAACGAAGCGCGGACCCCAGGCAGTGGTAGTAACAGCGTTACACCACGCCCTATCTCGGTTTCAAATTATAAGTTTTTACTCCGAAGATTTCATTTAAAAGTTGTAACGGAAACGAGGAAACAAATAGAGAAAAGGGAAAAAGAGATTTATCGGGAAGTCGCGTAATGGGTGAGTTGGGATTCAAAAGATGTTTATCTTGGTCATAACTAGTTGCAATCTTTGTTTCAGGAAACCTTTTTTTAATTTAATGTTGACTTACAATCACAAAATATGCCATATTAACAAGTTGTTCATCAAAGTTGCTTTTGTAACATTTTGTTTATTTATGAAAAGTAAACAAGTTATTAAAATTTTTTAATTAAAACTGGCATTCAAAGAAGCTTTTCAATTCAACTAAATATTTCAATTCAAATTTTGTACTGAAATAAACTTCCGAGAAATACTTCGAAGATCGATGAGATGTAGTGAAATACATAACTACGGTTAGAGAAAACAGATGATTGGAAGTAGTTGGTCGGAGAACGAGTTCGAACTCGCTCGAGTACCGCATAAACCCACAGTAGTAGTTGGAGAGTGTTGAAACACGTCTCTAGTACAGATGGTTCTCGAAGGTAACGCATAGGTGCACTATTGTTACAAACTACATATTCAATTGCTTACAAACGTAAACCTTAAAAAGTTTCTTTACATTTATTTAACTACTTTTAACGATGTTTTAGTGTTTGTCAAATAATTGGGAATTGTTGGGTTTATTAATTACGGATAAGCTTGGTTTTGATACTTCGCTGTCAAACAAGTGTGATGGGTGTCTACTCCCACTGTGGATTCCTATCTGGTTGCGGTCGAGTGCTGACACGAAGTCTCTTAATTGTGGGTATTGGGAGATTATTGAGCTTGTGCAATTTTGTATCAATAAAGTTCCATAGTTTGAGAGTATCCTGAAACATTTTGCAACTAATTTATAATCGTTGAGAAAATAATAGCTAATAATAATAACAGTTAAAAAGAAAATAAGACAACGACTTAGGTTGGTTTCGTATTGAACTCATAACCAGCAGCGCAATAACTTTGAAGTTCCAGTTAATCGAGTTCCTAATGGTCTTGAAATCAGGCACTAAAATTATTGTGATAAGATTTTATGCACAACATCACTTCATTTTGAAATTTCGAAATGTTTCATTGCTCAGTTATGGGTAACACTGGTAATTCGGAACATATTACAAAAAAACTTTTAGAATAAAAGTTGTAGCAAATTTCATTCTTAACAATATTGCACTCTTTCACTTTTGCTCTCAGATGCGTAAATATCGAGAAAAATATGCAGGTATGAAAATTTGATGAATTGGTTGTTTTTTTGTTAGTTGGTGGTAGCACTGGGGAATTTCTGTATATTACAAATAAACTTTTAGAACAAAAGTTACAGCAAATTTTATTTTGAGCAATATTGCTCTCTTTCAGCTTTGTTCGCAGATGCTTAAATATCGAGAAAAATACGAAAATATGAAAATTTGATGAATTTCGTTGGTTTACAAGTTGTTAATGGGAATCGGAGCATGTTTTAAAAAAACTTTGATGCTGGTTATACATTTAACTTTCTCGTGTTTCTATAGTGTGTTAATAGATCCAAATAATTATAAAATATCCACCGTTTTGAACCTGAAAAAAAATCTGGCTACTATTTCATACTTTCTGTCGTAACACCAACTCTTAATGGATGGGTTCTCAAAAAACATAAGTCAGAAGAATTTTTTTCAATCTATCAATTCTATTTATGGACATTTTTGATTGCTGTCTTTGTTCCAAGAACTTCCGCCGTTGTGTTCTGTTACCCATCTTGTTTCTATAATTGATGATATTGTGGGATTTAATGTCTTCTTCCACATGGTCCATATGGATGTATATCAAATCATGGGCAAAGTTCCAATATTCCATTACGCCTCCAAATTTGTCTCGCATGACCTCTCTTTCAAATATTGGTAACAATTTTTCGACGTTATTGTTATATTAGTTGCTATTTTTGCTGAGTGAGTCCTATACAAATTGCTTTACAGTTTATATGGCTAAGTAGGAAGGTCTGGATTGGTGAGAACGAACTGGTTGTGTGTTAATATAGACTTTATATTTGACCTAATATTATAAAATAAGTTACAAGACACTACTAGAAATGACAGCAAATTTAAAGAATTTAGTTGCAAGAATTATCATATATTCACGATGGAGATCAAATATCTTATGCTTGTCGCACAAAGCAAGAAAGTGATTGCCAATCTGGTATGCATCAAGTTCGGAGCGATTTGGAACTATGCAGCTATCATAGCCATTTTCTTCCTAGATTCTAAACCCTTTCAATTTTCATCAAAATTCAAGGCTCAAGAGAATTTTTTTCAATGTATCATTTTTATTTATGGACATTTTCGATTGCTGTCTTTGTTCCAAGAACTTCCGTCGTTGTGTTCTGTTCCCCATCTTGTTTCTATAGTTGATGATATTGTGGGATTTAATGTCTTCTTCCACATGGTCCATATGGATGTATATCAAATCTTGGGCAAAGTTCCTAAATTCCATCACGCCTCCAAATTTGTCTCGCATGACCTCTCTTTCAAATATTGGTAACAATTTTTCGACGTTATTGTTATATTAGTTCCTACTTTTGCTGAGTGAGTCCTATACAAATTGTTTTTCAGTTTATATGGCTAGCTCTACTTCTATGATCAAGTTTTGCAGTTTTATTTGAAAGGGGATCTAAGAGGTAGTGATGCCGAAAACATGACGCTGTATCCTGGGAGAGCGTTCTTACTCAATCCCGGCTCTCACTCACTACATTGGTGATCTTCGGTAATCGGAGCAACCCCGCGGAAGCCTGTGATAACCAATCTCAGTACGAAGTAAGGTCTGGATTGGCGAGAACGAACTGGCTGTGTGTTAATATAGACTTTATATTTGACGTAATATTATACTAGTATATTAAAAAACAAGTTTCGTAAGACACGCTTGAAATGCACGAATTCAAGTTGAAAAACGAGTGGCGAGTGTCTTATGAAACGTGTTTTTTATGCTATTTTTTGTAATTCGCGTTTTTATACTTTTTTATTTTTATTTTAACAAAAATAAAGTAAATTTTGGCAATGTAGGGAAATAGGTATGTAGCAGTTGGTACACCGGAACACTTTGAATTGACAATTAGAAACTGTCAAAACACAAAATATATTCACCTGAAAAAATGTTTGATGTACACCTCCCAAAATAAGAGAAATTGCTCAGAGTCAATGTCCTCATCATTGTGGACTTTGTATTCGATGCTAAGAACGTGTTTAAACATCCATAGACAAAAATTGTCACATTGACAACTAGAAAAATTAATGACCCAATGTCACCAACTTGAACTGGTTGCATAAAATGTTACTAAAATCTCATTACAGCATCGGATGCTGTAAGGAGTCTCATTACAGCACCCGTTTGAGTACTGTTAGAGCATTCATTACCGTCGCGAATTACAAAAAATAAGTTACAAGACACTACTAAAAATGAAAGCAAATTTAGAGAACTTAGTTGCAAGAACTGTCATATATTCACGATGGACATCAAGAAAGTCATCAAGCAACAAAGTGATTGCCAAACTGATATGCATCAAGTTCGGAGAGATTTGGAACTATGCAGCTATCATAACCATTTTGTTCCTAGATTCTAAACCATTAAAATTTTCATCAAAATTCAGGACTGAGGAAAAAAGTGTTCTTCAGAAAGTATTTATCTCACTTTCTTTTAATTATAAGCCGATTATAATTAAGAAAATTTACTGTTGACTCAGACATTTGTCCAAGTTGGAACATTAATTATAATGCTAAAATAATTAAGTCAATTAGTAGAAGTTTATAGAGACCATAGATAAAAGCACGGCGGCCGGCATGCCCAAAGGGGGGGAAATGTATCCCTACGGCCACATTGGGAGAGCGGGTGGCGGTGGTGGTGAGAGTGTGCAACATCCATAGGTCCTTTCAACACCATCGGGCCCGTTTATTGATTTTATTGCCACGACCGCACATGTAGCTACGGGTTAATTTTCTAATAAAAGATTGATGCCGCTACTAACACACAGTTTATTCTATAGATAGAACATCGGTTTCAATCCATAAATTTACCAAAAACAAAAGGAAAACAAAATGTAAAAAACATTTTAAATAAATGTTCTGTAATATTGCGTAAATATAAATAAAATAATAAAATAAATTATGAAACTCGTGGTGTTTTTGTTATGAAAACTTTATTTCAAGTGCTTCGGGGAATTAATAATGCATATATAACTAATAATTAATGCTATTAATGCAAAATGAGTTCTATGAATATAATGAATATAATTCAATTCGATAAATCAAACATGTATTAATATTTTTCGAATTTAATTATTTCCTAGTAATGTTGGTATAAATAAAATTGAATATTAAAGTACCTTTAAAACAAATTTCATTTTGCGCGGTGTTATTAAATTATTTCTTCTTTTGTGATAAGAAGCAAACTCGCGTGAATCATTTGTGTGATCAAACAGGGAAATTTACACAAACCAGGTCGGTCGTCCCACTTAAGTCCAACCCTCTAAACAGTGAAAATTATGCAATAATATTATGCTTGCTGAACCGGAAATGTAACGTAGGGTTTATCCCCTAAGGCATTTCCACGTTTAACTCAGGTAGCTCTATTTCCTCAAGAGATATCCTTTGAATCCCCTTCCCCCTCTCAGAGTCGCCCACAACACCAGACCTGTATTTCCTTAACAAAATCAGAAATTGTGTAAACAGATTTCAATTGAACATAAGCCAATATATCATAGTCAGTGTTGAATAAAGGGATTGGAGGTGGGTATCGATTTCGAAAACGTGCCCGTTACACCTTATGATTGAAAAGCAATTTTTCGATGGATTACCTTCCCCGTTACGTATTTTCACGGTTCCCCAACTCGATCGCGAAGCTGTCAAAACACTGACGTACCATTTACAGATTTTACATACAACTTTAAATAAAAATAGAACCGATTTGTTCAAAAAGAGTAGATTAAACTGAAACTTTTCATAAAACTTTCGATTATAATCCTCTTATAAATACACCAATACTGGAAAACTGTTTTCGAATAGCTCAATTTTGCTGCTATTATGTATCCGAATACAGCAAATGGTAATTTACCCCTTTACAATTATTCGTGCATAAACGATTTACATAAACGCTCGTTTCATTTGTGTTAGGGTTGTATTGTAGATAAATTATGGGTTAAGTTAGCGATTATGTAATAATATAAGTTTACATTATTCATTATTTAGTTTATATTTATTCATTTTCAAGGAAATATTAATTTGAAAACGTCAAACCGTATCAATCTATTCAACCGGTTTGTTTTATGAACCTTAAATGTCATTATTAGGCCTTTATTGACTTCAAAGGAACCGTTTGGTCCAATCAATTATGGGATAATTTATAAACTCATTGTTCCAATGTAAACAGTTTTCGCACAAAGCTCACAATTAAATAACCGATGTTGAATGGTAAAGAAATAAATTGAAATTTTAATTTTTAATGTTAAAAAATCCCGAATGAAATTAAAATCGTGGAAGATTTTTTTTTTCTTTATTAAAACGAATTCTCATTAAATCATCGTTAACGTAAAAGCTCGATTTTCAATCAGTTTCGTCTTCATAGAAAGGAGGAATCTCTGTGGTAAGTCATCCCGTCAGGACTTACAATTAATCATACTCCTGGTAAAGGTTGTCAGCGACGCTACGTTCAAAGGCGTTCATTTCTTTGGTAAAAGCAACTACCTAACTATTAATTTTAAAACGTTGGATTTCCTTACGGGTCGCGGCGCAAACTGCGAGTGAGAGAGCTGCGGAGATTCTATTTCGAGCGATTGAAAATTGATTTTCCGAATAAGAAACGCTTCCCTGATTTGCGTGACGTCCCCGGCCGCTTCCGTTCCCCCAAATCCAAACCTCAACCCTCTGATCCGCATTGAAAGGTTCGGACCGTGACCTATATCATATATTCTTTTTTTAGAATAAATCTTTAAGATTTACAAAACAAAATCCAAATTACTTTTAATGGCCACTAAAATAAATTCAAAAGTACCGTAATATTCAATTATCTTAATTGGAATTATGCACGGCTGAGATAATAGAGAAAGAACCATTGATTTCCAAATCAATTTTGCGGTCGCATATACCATCTGAACAAGGTCCTCGATGCCTAGAACGAGATAAATGTTCCAGTAATCGCGTAAGACCATTCAAGGGAGCCATTTAGCTAATAGGACGCCTGTCGGGACGCCATCGGTCACGTCTACGTAAAGCTCGAAAGGAAGCCAATACGTCAAAGAACTTAAAGGTTTATTGAAGGCGAACGATTTATTAGGTTTGTTACTAAATTTTCAGTTTCACCTTTTTTCATATAACACGTGCTTTAAGGGAAAACAAGATTTAATATAATAAAAACTTAATATATAAAATTGCGGTAAAGTTTGTTGTAATCACTGAAGATACAGTAGTTCTGACCAATCCGGCTGGTGTGTTTTCCAGACAGGACGTCGCGCCTTTTTTATACCGACATACAGAAATAAAGGCGCGACGTCCAGTATGGAACACAAATAACATATTTCACTACTATATTTTCAGTTTCACCTTTTTTTCATATATCACGTAATTTGAGGGAAAACAAGATTTAATATAATAAAGACTTAATATATGTATATCTTTAATAACCGTGTTAAGACAATAATAATAATTACAATTATACACGTGTATAGTACAAAGGAGAACATCTAATCTTATTTGATTCAGCGAAGATATTTGATCAATATTAGTTGACAACCCATATATCCTGGGAACAAGGGAGAACTGGAGGTAGCAAATTGAGATCGATTGACTCTATTTTGGATGAACATAGTGTTAGGGTGCAGTTTGAATTAGTTACACATTAAAATTAGGAGCATGACATGTATTTTGTGGACATTATCTCGACACCGAAAACGAATTTCCAGCATTTATTATTTATGAAAAACAAAATGTAAAATGGAAAAAACTGTCCAGATTACAGTACAAGAGTACAAAACTCGCACAATATTCGTAGTCCAAAATTGTTTGGGAACGAATATGAGTTGTGACGTTGTTGATGGAGCGAGAAGAAACGATAATAAGTGATAGATGAGTGAGATCTTGTTAAGTTGGTGTGTGGCTTTAGTGATTATATTTTATCACTATTGTGATGGATAACTTTGCTTTGTAAGCCAGGAATTGAGCCAATGTTTGCAATGACATGGATATATCTGTTACTGTAAAAGCCCGAATTACGGTAAGTCCTAAGATTTTTCAGTAAAACCTAACATTTACCAACTCTGAATAGTAAAAGACCGAAATGTTTTGTGAAATAAATATCCAACCTGACATTGACAGAGTTAAAATTGACCCAAAAAGCATTGTTGCAGTTGTGGTAAATGTAAGAGGCAACGAGCTTTACCAAGTGGGTACGAAAATTGGAGTACTAAAGCAGCTTAAGTAACTAACAATCAGTTTACCTCATGATCTGAAGACTTTATAAAGATAGAAGAAGTTGTTAAAGATAAAGGACAAGGATTCAAAAATGTAACTGCCTCAAAAAATGCTTATCAGAGAAATGCGTTTGCAAGTCATCAGGACTGCTTTGTAATTCTAAATGCCACAATAGCTCTCCAATAGCCTTAACAACTGGTAATTTATTATTTGCTCTCTTTTAATTTGAAATATATTTATTGTTTTCTTCTCAATACCAACATCTACCACAGTCTATTGGTAAAAGCCAGAAATTCGACCTCTTGTTTAAAAAATCCTCACATTTACCAACTCATGTTGGTAAATCTTAAGATTTACTGGTTAAACCTAAGATTTACCATAGTTCGCGCTTTTATAGTAACATATCCATTGGTTAATACCCTAGGAAGTACCTAGATGGCTACACGTTTGTGCCGTTTTGGTCTATCTGTTTACATCAAGCTGTTATAGTTGTGTTAAAACACTTCAGCAAGAACTTTGAGTGAGATGCACCGAGTGTCAACTCAATTCACCGATGGTAGAAGCACTTACAAACCTGTATAGGGAAATTCAAGTTCTGACAGCTCAGACACAAATCCAACCCAACTGAATTCACCGATGGTGTAAGTAATTAACAGCCTATAAATGGAAATTCAGGTTTAGACAGGTTCTCTCCCCTCCACTGAGTGAAGGAGAACTCAACCGTTGAAAGCGTGAAATGAGCTGAACATTTGGAAGATGATTACAAAACAAATTGAAGCAGAAACCATCTGCAATTACTATTAGCCTTTATGCCCATTGATTAAGTGAGTCGCTTTGTGTTTTGTATACAAATACAACAAAGTATGAATGCTTTTTTCAAGGATGCAGCATCATTTTTTGTTAATGAATGAAATGTCGCGCCTTTATTGTACCGACATAAAGAAATAAAGGCGCGACGTCCAGTATGGAACACACACTAGCATCATCTTTTCCATGTAATCATGGATCTATTTAAGGAGTCCAAGAGTCGTAACTACAACCTGACTGCGCATAAAATTTCTGATTATCTACGACATCTATTAAATATCTTATCTAGCTTGCAACGGCATAATAGTTCCTTCAAATTTTTTCGAATTTTGCAATTTTCGCCGATTAAGTTTTAAAAATTCGTATAAAATCCAGTTTTTGGAATATGAGTATGAAAGTTTTCCAAAGTGTTAATAAACGTGTCTTCTTTCCAATGAACCAACTCGTTTTGAAAAATAGCTTTTAGTTTTTGAGAAAACAATATTTGAAGTTTTGATAAAATTTTCGATGTTGCAATTTTCATCGAAAATTTTCAAAATTCGCTGTAAAATTCATTTCTTGAAGGATCCTTGTGGAAATATCATCAATTATTAATTAAAGTATCCTCTTTTTAATGCAACAACCCGTTTTGAACAATCGCTTTTAGTTTTTGAGAAATAAATTTTTGAAATGATCGAATTTTGCAATTTTCGGCGATTAAGTTTTAAAAATTCGTTTAAAATCCAGTTGGGGAAACGAATTATGTGTTGGTTTTAATGTTATTTTTGCTTGTGGTTTTATAAAAGAACTAAGAAACGATGTTGATACGTCTATATTAAATGTACCATGTGGTTAAACCAATATTGTAGCGATTGCAATTTGTTATATCTGTGTCAAAATACTTCAGCAAGAACTTTGAGTGAGATGCACCGAGTGCCAACTCAATTCACCGATGATATAAGCAATTAAAAGAACATATAGGGAACATCAATACGTTGATAAACGTTTTTTTAATTAATTGTTACCTATCCTAAGTATAATGCACATATGAAATCAGGATTCTAACGCAATTTTCAATTCAGACAGAAAGATTAATATTAATAACTCTAATGATAAGATAAATGAAATAAAAAATTATCGATGATCGTTACCTAGTTATTGTATTACGATCAACAATGTCGATATTAATTGAAAGTGAATGATCACTAGCATCGTTTCAGTCTAATTACGCCCATTGCAGTAATTAAAGTGCACTGGTTCTGAGGATAAACCGTAAATGCGGAAGCTGTGGTGTATGAGAACTGATTGCGAATATCTAGGCCAAGTTCAAAATAGGAAAAAGAGACGAACAAAAAAGTCCAATACGCCAATTAAACACATCATACCTACTATTATTATGATTATTATTTTTTTGTCACTTTGTTTATAATCCATAAATAATAAAGTCAAGATATGATGACCACTTATCATACACGCAAAGTTAAAGTCCGTTAACTTCCAAGACTTTGAAGTATCTAAATGGTTTGAATTAATCACGAAATTTTCCGGTAAAGTGCGCATTAAACACGCTTCGTAAAGAGCTACACGCGATCGTTATCGGAAATGACCCACAAACGATTACGTTTTAAAGTGCGAGGTTAGTTATTAATTGAGATAATTTTTCAAATGGTACGAATAAAAAAAGATTATATTGGAATAGATATCTCGTGGGAATTTAGAGAAATGTTGTCATTCGGAAACGGCACACATAATCTTCTTGAGAGCAAAAGATTCCCGGTTTTTCCAACGGTGACGAATTATCCGTGTCAACGGCGTTCTTCGCCAATTTAATGGATGGCGCGCGTACCGAAAAGAAATGAATGCCCTATACGTGTGTTAGTAGAACTTCTGGTTGGGATAACGGGAAATCCGCTTTTCCCGTCTTACCCTTCTGGCCTTTTGTAGTTTCCGGACTGTCGTTTCTTTTTCTAGGACTCCCGGTCAGTTACTAGTCACCCACATCAACTTTATCGTGACCTAAATTCTAACAAATAGACATTTTTATCTTTTAACTTTATTTTATCTATGAGTAGATCGAAACAGCTTGGAATTATAATTGACTGTTATTAATATGTTCCTAAATAGTTCAAGATGATATATTAACATAACTAATTTAATATCGAATGTGGCAGCATGGCATGCAAGGGAACAATAAGTTATGAATTCCAATTACGTTAACTGGTGCAAATTGGGGTTTGCTTTGTAGTTAACCACCTGGATAATTCCGAATCAATATCTCAAAGCTGCTCGGGCGTGTTCTGTAGATAATCTTTTGCTGAATTCGAGGGTTAACTTCGTATCTTTGCTAGTTTAGCAAATTTTAAACTTTGTAATTAGTAAAACGTGCCAGTTATTAATAGTTAAAACGTTATAACCGGTCGGTTTGATACGTTTACATTTAATTAAAGAAGATAAACTTTAAATCTTTATTATTTTGTTGTAAAAATAAAATCAATCTCGCCTGATTTAATAATAAAACACGTTCTGTTTACTTTTTTTTGTGTCGACACGATTTTATTTGTTATAAAATGAACATTTTTCGGGTCAATATTGAATTTGTTTCAAGGATTTGCATTAGTTTATTAAAATTTTGTTTTAAATTTAATCTTGTTTATGTGAAAATAAGAAAATTAATTAATTGAACTCGAAATTAAAATGGTATTTGATTAAATTAATTGAAATACAAGTAGAAGACCCAACGTAATCTGATAGCCCACGGTACAATACGTTACGATTAAGCGGAAGCGACGGAGTGTTTTCAATTAATTACACTAAAACGGAAATTCCAGGACGTCTACCATGTTAACGTGGATGTATATTTGTTGTACATCTCCTATACCTACACATTCCATGGACACATAATTATACCGAGATCCCACTTTGAAACTATTTTAATTCAATATTTATTAGTAGAGTAATAAACGGAAAGATAAACTGCAATTTGGCTTTTGCATTTAAACTGAATTCGGGCTAATAACAATCGTACTTAAAACACAATATTCGTATTGTTTGGTACACAATTGGTGTTGTCAAAAACATCAACGGATTCGCTGGAATATTTGTTTAGAATGTTGGACCGAGCCGGAAATGAAATTTCGCAAGGCCCTTTACAAATTCTCTTCGCTTTTGTAATTGCAGTGCATAGCTGTTTTAGTAAAAATTTTCAACGCTTTGTGTGTTCCTATCCTATGCGATCGACAGATTATAGACTCGTATGAATTCTGTGTGTGTGAGTTTATCTATGAGCACGTACATACGCTTTCAAAGCAAATTAGTACACAATAAGCGCGTACAAATTTCTACGTAGTCCGGCGAGGTAATTCCGACGTAATTGATTGTAAAATTATTGTTATTCGTAATATTGACCCTGAATCTAGTTGATAGAAGCAAAATGGATTTTCCCAAAAGAAAAGATGATGAAAAAAATAGTAATCGGGAGAACTCTGATTCCTCAGCGTCGAAAAGTAGAATAGATAAAAATCGTGCAATCCCATTTTGATTTGTTACTAAAGCACGGTAGATTACACTATTAGTTTACAAGAAAAATCTGTTGTGCTGAATCTGAAACTGTCTTCAGCTTTTCTCCATCACGTCTAGTTTTTGAGATATATCCAAAAATGTGGAAAATCGTAAATTAAAAAACATAGTAACGGTTCATGTTCAGTATATTTTTTATTTTGCATAGTGTGCTTCTGTAGCTGTATGGACATGAAAGTAGAGATCCAGACGAACATTTTAAGGTATTGATGGCATAAATTGGACTCTCAGTTATTTTGCTACAGCCTAAAACAACTCAACAAAATCAAATTTTTTCCATTTTTTTATCACTTAATCGCACCGTAACGAAAAAGAATTATATATGAACAAAAAAGTTAGCTATTCCATCATGTAGAACATTTAATTCTCTAAATTTCGAAGCATTGGACACCATGGTCGAATGTATTTTACCGGAATATACCTGTATACTATTTTCCTTATTGTTAGTATAGTGCGGGATATGATTACTTTTTGACAATTTTGTACAATGTCTTTGGGTCGATTTCTCTGATAATACTCCAGAGATAATCTCCTATCATCCCTGCGTCCCAGTGACCTTGATAACGTCTTTCCAATGTCATTAAGTCTTTATGGAACCGCTGGCCTTGTTCGTCACTTTCTGCTCCAAGATTGCTTGAAAAAAAATGTCCAAGCAATTCAAAGTGCGAATGGAAAAAATTGATTTTGAGCGACATATTTGCATTTATGACTTCGTAATTGTGCAGTAAGTTGGAAATGGTTTCCTAAAAATCCATGGACAGTTTGTTTGAAGCTAATCCACGCCGTTGCTTCTTTTGTTGTTAATGTTGACATGAATTCATTGTCATTTATTAATTTTCTTTCTTTATTAATTTGAGGGCCAACAAATATGCCTTCTTTTAGTTTAGCGTACGATAGTTGTGGAAAGAGCTGAGTGAGATATTTAAATGCTGCGCCTTCTGAATACAACGTTTTCACAAAGTTTTTCAACAAACCCACTTTGATATGTAGTGCAGGCAATATTACAGATTTAGGCTTATTTAAGACATTGAAAGCACCATTATCGTAATGTTCTCTAGAAGGCCAGTCTTTGCCCACATAATGATGCTCTCTCGCTCGGTTATCCCACAAACAAAGAAAACAGCAATATTTTGTAAAACCGCCTTGTAAGCCAGTAACTATGTTACTATGTTTTTTAATTTACGATTTTCCACATTTTTGGGTATATCTCGAAAACTGGACGTGATGGAGAAAAACTGAAGACAGTTTCAGAATCAGCACAACATTCTACGTTATAAAAAATATCGCAGTCTTCGAGGAAAAACATTGTTGTTGTATTACTTAATTTGTTTCACTAATTAATTCTTTGTGGCAAAGTACACTGTTGATACTGTCCTATGCAGAAATTCCAGCCTGATTAAAGATAATATTCCTCTAATTAATATAATTATGAAAGCTCGTTAACGGGGAAACAAAGTTTGACATATTTTCATTCCGATTGTTAGGGAGAAAAGTTGTCGAGGATCGACAATAGAATGCACATACGTGGCTCATCGAGCAATCAAGAGATTTGAAAAATTATTAATGTCACAAGCCTGTTCTTTCACTGTCAATCATTATAGACCTGACTCTTGCTTCCCCTCAAGGCGAATAAATCATAAAATAAACTGCTAGAGAAAATGACTTTCCTTCAAAGCGTGTTAAATGTTGGAATCTGTTAGTTTCATAAAAACGATTTTGTACAAAATGAAATTGTTTGGTAGATTGTAGTCTTTCTGGTGCAAAAAGAACTAAGTGAATTCGGCGTGATATTGAAGACAAAATAGAATCTAAATATAGTAAGGAAAGTATCTTACGAAAGTATTTCTTCGGATGGTTGGTATTTGTATTTTTGTTCTATTTGAACTGTACGTATTTTCTACCTTCATTTTGCTGTTACGATCATGTGAATACGACCATGCTCTGCTTCTTTCAAAACTTCGTATGTTTCATATTGACGAACATCTTTTGCGTTGGTTTGCCTACATGTGGAAGGACTCTGAAGGTAATATCAATGATCATTTTTCGGACAGTTACCTCCGGTGTACCGCAAGGGAGTCACTTTGGACTCTTTCTATTTAATATTGATATCAATGATGGCTTAGCTTTGGATTGCTCGAGACTACAGTGCGATATTGTTGCGCTACGTATTTATTGGAGTTCAAATTTCTTGACACTGAACCTTGAAAAATGTAATGTTATTTCTTTTACAAGGAAGGCAGACACGATTAGATACGATTATAGCCTGGAAGATGATACCATACCTCAGGTCAGGGACTTTGGCGTTTGAGGGCCACGTTGATGGAGCTTTTATTTTACAAACATTTATGCTATAAGAAAATTGTATTTTGCGTTTTAAGTCTCTGTAGCTCCGTTTGGAAACTCAAATATCAAATATATATTTCCAGAATTGAAAAGGTTCAAAAAAAATTCCCAAAGTATGTATGTTTTAAAAGCAACATCGCTTACATTGGTTACGTATCAGCCTGTGAGTCCTTCAACTACAGCATCGTTCATGTGCAGATACTTTAACATTCCATAAATCATTAATGGTAGTATTGATTCTCCTAGCCTTCTTGAAGTCTTACTCCTCGTACTAATGTCTTCCAGAACCCCATGTTTAGCGACCATTAACATCGTAGCGCTGGGGTTGATGTTTTTTACAACTCGCTATGCGTGTTTAAGCATTTGATAATTACGGTGTGTAAAGCTAATCATGATAAATAATTTATATACGTAAATTCTATATATTTTGACGCATTTTTGTTTTTCTTTGTTGTTATTTTTGAGGTACCGAGCCTTGGATTCGTCCTATTTCCCTGCTCTGTATGTATTAAATAAATAGAGGATCACAGCTTCCCTTAGTCTTATTGCAAAAAAACGATTTCAGGAAAAGGTGGTGAGTAAAATTTAATTTTGAAGTTGTTGCATGAAAGAGATCACGAAATTCCATTCTGCGTTGGATCGAACCTCAATCACGGTATCATGAAAAAAGGTTTCTTGTTTTTGTCTCAAAAATTTTGTAGTCAATTTTGTAACTACAATCATATTTATTATACCAGCGTAGTAAAACAAACCATACAAAGCTCTAATTTCGATTAAATTAGTATCTCTGGTCCCACGATGAACACATGCTAATGTTTGGTACATCTTCGTCAACATTGGGGCGATTCAAAATATCTTGTATGAAAAATAAAAAGCATGCTTCAGCTCCACTAGACACATCACATGCAGATTCTTTATTTCCAGAACATTATAAAACTTCTTTTCCAGCTCTTTTTAGTGGTTTAGCATATTATTGCACTACAGCCCATTGTGAGTCCCTAATATTCACGATCAGTGTCGTGTCACAGCAACCTCAGTCGCGGGGCTATAATCCATGTTCATTCCTTTCTCCAGTTCTTTTATCTCGTAGTTCATTTTTTTTCTTTGCAACTCTTGGTGTAGATTATTGAGTGTCCATGTTCCAGATCCATAGCTTACTACAGGTCTTGTAGATATTTAAACTCATTCACCATTCCAAGGGTGTTACCTGCAATCTGGTTATTTACTGCTATATGTTGAAGTAATCTACGTCCTGTTACCATATATTTGCTTTTCCTTTCACTTATTTGTAGATTCAGGTGTTTTTTAAGTTGATGATTGTATATTGTACCCCCAGGATTCAGTGCAATTCCTCGTATGACCATTTTCAAGACGAAATTAAATTAGTTTCTGCGATTCTTGATTTCTTCTACTGCAGCTCTTCTCAGTTTTCGTATCGTGAGTAGTATTTGGAGCTCTTTCAGCATTTTCTAATTTTTTCGTCGTTTTACTCTATCATAAGCCATTGTGTAGTCGATATATAACTGATGAATGTCGATTCCTAGCAGTTCTCTACAATTTGTCTTAACATGAAACGGTGGATCGATAACTTCTAAAACCAACCTGATAATCTCTTATGATCGTTTCTGCCACTGGAGTTAGCCGCCTTTGGATTACTGATTATTCAATTTGCAACTATAGAACTTGCAACTATTTTGCTTCTGTGATCTAGAAGAGCTTTTCGCCATGTTGTATGTTAAAAAAGAACTATTTATACTTGTACATCGGATCTATTGTCCTATTTATGGAGGCTATATTAAAAAAATTCGCACTTAAGGAGGGAGGAATGAAAAATTCTAGTTATAGAAGTTAAAATTGGCCAAATTAAGGGATTTTTGAAATAAGAGAATTAAAATTACTCAAATACATCGATTTCAACACCAATAAAAAATTTCGATTTAATTTAGTTTATTGGTTTTAAATTTATTTTAAAGCTCCATTAAATGAAAATATTTTTATTATAAAGGACGATACGAATTTCCATTAGTTTCGATTAATCAAATTAAAGCACTATTTACTAAAACTTATAATAGATAACTCTCAACTGCAGTGAAATTCGTGGAAGTAATTAGTTAATGCATATGGTTTCGGGGAGCACATTGAATCCGAAAAGTATCTGAACGCAATAATATAAAGTACGGAATCAAAATGATTAAATTTTTATTTCAAAGAAATGTTTCTTACGATTTTTCTTATAATTTATATTTTATTCAATTTTTTAGCGACGAAACTGATACTCTTGACTTTTGTAATTTATCTTTTTGCAAGGAAAACTAGTAGTAAAAGATAAAAAGTTAAAAAACGTGAAACATTGGGATATTGTCAAAAGGACGCGGAATTATTATTTCACCGTGATATCTCGATATTAAATTTCCGCCCTTCGAAATAAATCAATATAACCTGACAAAGGGCCCTCCTATTTTTCACCGTCGGAATATATGTTTTGCTGAAATTGTTGTTGTCGTTTCGAGCACCACCGACTAAAAGCACCTGTCAATAGCTTTGCCATTTCGATTTATTAGACACCGATTTCACAACTAACTTCAAAGGGATTTTTACATTTCTAATAATAAATAAAGAAATTTCATTCAATTAACCGTCATTTGAGTAGAGATAAAAAATCCTGTTACAACGTTGGTATTGAAAATTGGTGACATCCTCATTAATTCGGAAACACCAATTTCCCTTCGTTTTGCTCCGCAAATTTTCAACTTTTAACTCATGGCGAAGAATCGCGAATACGCGAGTTCGTTTCCTTTAAAATTACAAAGTTCGTGGAGTGTCTCGTTAAAAATACAATACTTTGTCATTTTACTATCTTATTTCTGTAAATATCACGTTTTAAATAAAAACCGTTCCTCAAACAATCTATATTTTTCGTTTCTCTTTTATACCTTTCTATATCCTATGCTCTTCAATCATCCTGAAACAATTTTTCAGTTACATATATTCCTCTCAATATATTCTAGGGGATCAATAAAAATAATAATTCTGTTTGAAATTGTTACAACGTGATTTAACGTTAAATCGGGTTGAAATATTTTAATTTAAATTCTGATCCCCTAATTATTTTAGATGCGTAGATATTAAAATTTCCAATTAATCTCGAATTACCTATTAAATTAAATTAAAATGAGAACTGCCCGGAATTCGGATGTTGTTTGATTTTCTCTTTATTGTTGATTTCATAGAGTCAATAAATTCAACTGGGCTAATTGGCAGTAATCTTGTGTCGACCTGTGATTAATTTGAACTTTCCAGTTAATCAAATATAAAATCCACCACAAAATTATAATGGGAAAGAATAATTACAATTTAAACGAGAAAAAATGTTTGAAATTTAATTTTAAAAATTAGATTACATCTTTTCGCTCTCCCACAAATTTGGATTAAACTACTTGGTAAAATTTAAAAAAATAAGAGCACTAAGGTTTTAATTTTTAATCGTATTTATGTTTTAACCGGATTGGCAATTAACTTTCCTTTAATTTTTACCATAAAAAAACTTTTTTTCATTTTAAATTCTTCTAAAAAAAAATATTTATCTTAAAAAAAGCTATTTATCTCCCCATTCCATAACGAGATTTTTTCCTTACCTTTACGTTCGCGTTAAAAAAGTTATTTTTAGTTGTACTTCCGCTTCGCCCCTCAAACCCTCGGTAATGCGAAAACTTCCCTATTTAGACGGAACGAACTCTACCCTTAATTACAAGTTGAAAACCAACGGAAAGCCCGCCTTCAAAGGATATCCGTAAAAATAAAAAAAATCTAATAATAATGTTCAATAAAATCGTTTCGAATTAATTTCTACTTAGAAAGAGGGAAAATCGGGGAAAGCACATCATAAAGTAACAGGTGGTTACACACGGGGTAACAATCGGCACAGATACACCGAGTAACAGATAGAATGAAATTGATAATAGAAATACTAGAAAGAATTATACAGAAATGTTAAAAAAAATTAGAGGGTACAAGAATTTTTTTCTTAAAAAAAGGGGTTGCCTCATGCATAACAAACTCACTTATGTTTCGGGTCGGTGAGTTACATTCGAAGGCGCCGTCGCTGGTCCCTTTCCCTGCACGCCAATGAGGTCGATCGCGGCCGACTGCGAACTGAGAGCGTCGAGACGCCACTTCGTGAGCGTCGGGTCGGCAGCGTTCGTGATACGTCGACTGAAGGGATGGTGTAATGAAGGGATGCTTTTTTTTTGCGTTGAGAGGATGAAGAAAAAAGGTTAGTTTCAACCACCTGATGGCTGTAATTTTCAAATTACTCAGCTAAAACTTAACAAGGAAAAAGAACTTGTTTTTATAATCTTAAAAGTTTTTAAATACAAAGTGTCTATAAAGATATGGAAATTTAACGTGGGGAGTTTTCACCAAGAAATTCAATATGGTAATTACTATCCTAATGGATTTTCTTGGAAAAGCTTTATAACGAAAAGTTTGATGTTCTTTTTAAAAATAATGCTATTATAAATTCAGTTCCTTATATAAACATTATTGATATATTAAAATCTAAATTCTCAACTGACTGTGAAAAGACGTCAACTCTTTATTGCAATGGAAAAGCCGCAAAAAGGGAATGAGACTCTTTTCATTGCAAGCTGTCACGCGCGATGTGTGCTATGAATACTCAAGTATGATATTGCTTTTTTATATTTCTAGTTAAACTTGAAGATTATTTTTGAATCCCACTTTTTTGTAATAAAATACATTCCAATAAATTAGAAAAAATGTATCTTTATCTTTGCGGTGTTAGGAAATGATGTATATCTTAAATTGAAGCTAAATAACTGTATTAATAAATGGGGTATTAAAACAATAGGGTTTGATGTATAAAGTTTTTCAAAAAAATGTGTTAAAAAATGTTAATTTGGGTTGTGTAAGAAAATTTAAAAAAAATCACATCAACCTTACTTTGAGGTGTTAAGATATGATGTATATCTTAAATTGAAGCTAAATGACTGTATTTTTGGATGGGGGGCTAAAACAATAATAAATAATAATAAATAAATTTATTGCCATAATAAGAAACAAAAAATACAAATTAAAGAAAATGTATACATTTAACTTAATACATAAATACGGGCAAAAGGGTCGATTTATCGCGTAAGCGATATCTTCCAAACAACCCAATCAATCAGCAGTATACTAAGTTATATAGAAAAACAATAAATGAACGGCAAGCTGCTATGCTAAACTTATGGTCNATATATTAAAATCTAAATTCTCAACTGACTGTGAAAAGACGTCAACTCTTTATTGCAATGGAAAAGCCGCAAAAAGGGAATGAGACTCTTTTCATTGCAAGCTGTCACGCGCGATGTGTGCTATGAATACTCAAGTATGATATTGCTTTTTTATATTTCTAGTTAAACTTGAAGATTATTTTTGAATCTCTCTTTTTTGCAATAAAACACATTCCAATAAATTAGAAAACATGTATCTTTGTGGTGTTAGAAAATGATGTATATCTTAAATTGAAGCTAAATGACTGTACTAATAGATGGGGTATTGAAACAATAGGGTTTGATGTATAAAGTTTTTCAAAAAAATGTGTTAAAAAATCTTAATTTGGGTTGTGTCAGATAATTAAAAAAAAATCACCTCAACCTTACTTTGTTAGGATATGATGTATATCTTAAATTGAACCTAAATGACTGTATTTTTGGATGGGGGGCTAATACAATAGGGTTTGATATATAAAGTTTTTCATAAAATTGTATTAAAGAAATCAGTTAGTTTTTGAAAATTAAACAAATCCCATAATCTTACTTTGATGTGTTAGGAAATGATATATATCATTTAAACTTAAAGCCAAAAGAGTATATTTTTAGGTGGGGTATTAAAACAATGGGGTTTGATATAAAAAGTTTTCCAAAAAATTGTATTAAAAAAAATCTGTTAGTTTGGTATATGTCAGAAAAAGTAAAAATTAAAAAAGTCACCTCAACCTTACTTTGCAATGTACGGAAATGATATATATCTTAAATTGAAGCTAAATAGCTATATTTTTAGATGGGGTCTTAAAACAATGGGGTTTGATATAAAAAGTTTTCCAAAAAATTGTATTAAAGAAAATCTGTTAGTTTGGGTTATGTCAGAAAAAGTAAAAATTAAAAAAGTCACCTCAACCTTACTTTGTAATATTCGGAAATGATATATATCTTAAATTGAAGCTAAAAAGCTATATTTTTAGATGGGGTATTAAAACAATGGGGTTTGATATAAAAAGTTTTCCAAAAAATTGTATTAAAAAAAATCTGTTAGTTTGGGTTGTGTCAGAAAAAGTGAAAATTAAAAAAATCGCCTCAACCTTACTTTGCCGTGTTAGGATAATATATATATATCTTAAATTGAAGCCAAAAAACTATATTCTTAGATGGGATATTAAAACAATGGGGTTTCATATAGAAAATTTTCCAAAAAAATGTATTAAACAAATGTGTTTGGATTATGCCAGGAAAAGGGAAAATTAAAAAAAATCACCTCAACCTTACTTTGCAATGTTCGAAAATGATATATATCTCAAATTGAAGCCAAAAGACCATATTTTTAGATGGGGTGTTAAAACAATGGGATTTAATATAAAAAGTTTTCCAAGAAAATGTATTAAAAAAAATCTGTTAGATTGGGTTGTGTTAGAAAAAGTGAAAATTAAAAAAATCACCTCAACCTTACTTTGCCGTGTTAAGAAATGATATATATCTTAAACTGAAGCCAAAAAACTATATTTTTAGATGGGGTATTAAAACAATGGGGTTTCATATAAAAGTTAAAAAAAAAATGTATTAAATAGATCTGTTAGTTTGGGTTATGTCAGAAAAAGTGAAAATTAAAAAAATCACCTCAACCTTACTTTGCAATGTTCGGAAATGATATATATCTTAAATTGAAGCCAAAAAACTATATTCTTAGATGGGGTATTAAAGCAATGGGGTTTGATATAGAAAGTTTTCCAAAAAAATTTATTAAACAAATCTGATAATTTGGTTATATCATAAAATTTGAAAAAATTCACCTCAACCTTACCTTGCGGTGTGGGGAAATGATATATATCTTAAATTGAAGCCAAAGGACAATATTTTTAAGTGTGGTGTTAAAACAAAGAGGGTTGATATAAAAAGTTTTACAAAAAAATGTACTAAAAAAAATCTGTTTGGGTTATGTCAGAAAAAATTAAAATAAAAAAAATCACATCAACCTTACCTTGCGGTTTTAGGAAATGATATATATTTTAAATTGAAGCTAAATGATTGTATTTTTAGATGGGATATTAAAACAATGGGGTTTGATATAAAAAGTTTTCCAAAAAAATTTATTAAACAAATCTGTTAATTTGGGTTATATCATAAAATTTTAAAAAAATCACCTCAACCTTACTTTGCGGTGTTAGGAAATGATATATATCTTAAATTGAAACCAAAGGACTATATTTTTAGATGGCGTATTAAAACAATGGGGTTTGATACAGAAAGCTTTTTAAAGAAATGTATTAAAAAATCTGTTAATTTGGGTTATCTCAGAAAAAGTGAAAATAAAAAAAATCACCTTAACCTTACTTTGACGTATTAGGAAATGATATATATCTTAAATTGAAGCCAAAAAACTATATTTTTAGATGGGGTATTAAAACAATGGGGTTTGATATAAAAAGTTTTACAAAAAAATGTATTAAACAAATTTGTTAATTTGGGTTATCTCAGAAAAAGTGAAAATAAAAAATCTTTACCTTACTTTATGGTGTTGAACTTTAGATGGTACATTCATAATTTGGAAATATATCTTGGAAGGCAAGTATAAGAGCCATATCAAATGAGTTGATCATGTTCCAAAATAAGCAAAGTGTGCACCACGACCTAATTTTGCAGAATTAGAAAGTCAACACGCAGAGTAACATCTTATACTGTCTAAATGATGATCTTCTTCTGGACCGTTTTGTTCAGATCGCACAGATTCAATTTATAATTAAGTTATGAGACCATCGTGAACCAATTGTTCACTTTTAAAGTTTATGATTTAATTAAAATAATTACATTGCAATAGCTCTATGATTGTATATTAAATTTATCGCAGCATTAATCCACTGAAGGGAAAAACTGATAGCAGAGCACATCTCGACAGCTAGACAATTTACAATATCAAATGATGGTCACAGAGGAAATTCTGTGAAAAAGAGTCTCTCAGCAGTGAAAAAGTTTTGAGAACTCTGACGTTTCAAACTTCTAATAAAGGGTTATCCGAATAATCTTGAAATGAGAAAAACAATACTATTGATGTGTGGCCACTTTCAAACCATTCAATCCGCATGGAGAAAATCTTTCGTGTGTTATTATTATCATAATTCGTATCTACTTTGGTAAGAAATCAATGCAAATATTGTTTAGGAATTTGGTTTTTATTTTCTGCTCNCATTAAGTGAATGGATGAAAAATTATTCAGCTTTGCCAGTAAAGGTCGACTGCCAAACGCAATTGCTTGAGTTTTAGCAGTATTTAATTTAAGGCCATAACGTTTGGACCAATCCAAAATATTGGAAAGGTCATGATTAAGACGTGCAAAGAAATCAGTTAGTTCTTGAAAATTAAACAAATCCCCATAATCTTACTTTGAGGTGTTAGGAAATGATATATATCTTAACTTAAAGCCAAAATAGTATATTTTTAGGTGGGGTATTAAAACAATGGGGTTTGATATAAAAAGTTTTCCAAAAAATTGTATTAAAAAAAATTTGTTAGTTTGGGTTATGTCAGGAAAAATGAAAATTAAAAAAATCACCTCAACCTTACTTTGTAATATTCGGAAATGATATATATCTTAAATTGAAGCTAAAAAGCTATAGTTTTAGATGGGGTATTAAAATAATGGGGTTTCATACAGAAAATTGTACAAAAAAATGTATTAAACAAATCTGTTTGGATTATGCCAGGAAAGTGAAATTAAAAAAAATCACCTCAACCTTACTTTGCAATGTTCGAAAATGATATACATCTTAAATTGAAGCCGAAAGACCGTATTTTTAGATGTGGTATTAAAACAATGGGATTTGATATAAAAAGTTTTGCAAAAAAATTTATTAAAGAAATCAGTTAGTTTGGGTTATGTCAGAAAAAGTGAAAATTAAATAAATCACCTCAACCTTACTTTGCGGTGTTAGGATATGATGTATATCTTAAATTGAAGCTAAATGACTGTATCTTTAGATGGGGTATTAAAACTGTAGGGTTTGATATGTAAAGTTTTCTAAAAAATTGTATTAAAGAAATCAGTTAGTTTGAGCTATGTCAGAAAAAGTGAAAATTAAACAAATCCCCATAACCTTACTTTGAGGTGTTAGGAAATGATATATACCTTAAATTAAAGCCAAAAGACTATATTTTTAGATGGGGTATTAAAACAATGGGGTTTGATATAAAAAGTTTTCCAAAAAAAATGTATTAAAAAAAAATCTGTTAGTTTGGGTTATGTCAGAAAAAGTGAAAATTTAAAAAAATCACCTCAACCTTACCCTGTGGTTTTAGGAAATGATATATATCTTAAATTAAAACCAAAGGGCTATATTTTTAAATGGGGTATTAAAACAATGAGGTTTGATATAAAAAGTTTTCCAAAAAATTGTATTAAAAGAAATCTGTTAGTTTGGGTTGTGTCAGAAAAAGTGAAAATTTGAAAAAATTCATCTCAACCTTACCTTGCGGTGTTGGGAAATGATATTTTATCTTAAATTATCTTATATATATCTTAAATTGCAACCAAAGGACTATATTTTTAGATGGCGTATTAAAACAATGGGGTTTGATACAGAAAGTTTTCCAAAAAAATGTATTAAAAAATCTGTTAATTTGGGTTATGCCAGAAAAAGTGGAAATAAAAAAAATTACCTCAACCTTACTTTATGGTGTTGAACTTCAGATGGTACATTCATAATTTGGAAATATATCTTGGAAGGCAAGCATAAGAGCCATATCAGATGAGTTGATCATGTTCCAAAATAAGCAAAGTGTGCACCACGACCTAATTTTGCAGAATTAGGAAGTCAACACTCAGAGAAACATCTTATACTGTCTAAATGACGATCTTTTTCTGGACAGTTTTGTTCAGATCGCACAAATTCAATTTATAATTAAGTTATAAGACTATCGTGAACCAATTGTTCACTTTTAACGTTTATGATTTAATTAAAATAATTACATTGCAATAGCTCTATGATTGTACATTAAATTTATCGCAGCATTAATCAATCTAATAAAGGGTTATCCCAGTAATCTTGAAATGAGAAACAGAATACGATTGATGTATGGCAACTTCAAACCATTCAATTCGCATGGAGAAAATCTTTCGTGTGTTATTATTATCATAATTCGTACCTACTTTGGTAAGAAATCAATGCAAATATTGTTTAGGAATTTGGTTTTTATTTTCTGCTCCCAATTCGACTTCAGCTTAAATTGAAGATTCTGGAAAAAATTCTGGCAAAAAATGTAAACCTCTGTATAGCTATGCGGTATTCATTAAGAGTATCTAGGAACTGAAAATCTTTATTTCCTACTATATCTCTCTATCAACCCAAAGAAGACGAGTTCATTCATTTCATTAATAGATTCAATGAAAAAACTCGTCTTTCAGAATATCCATTCTATTGCAAAAGACTTGACTACCCCAGTCAGACTTGCAGAACTAACGTGAAAATATTGATTTACTACTAATTGTGTGTAAATTTAATATATAGATATAAAAGCAAGAGTTTTTGTTGATGCAATTCAAAAGGTCCTAGATATGCTAGCAGAAAATATGCAAAAAACGTGTTTTTCTGCATAAGCACTCAAGTCCCATGGTATATAATAAAAAATCTAGAATTGAAATGATGTACCTAGATGAGATAAAGTAAGTTTAGACTTATCTGACTCAGAACTAGCAGAATGCTTCAAATTGTGTATTGGAGCAAAAAATTACAGGTAAATCACATCATATAATACTATCAGATTACAACCAAAAATAGATTTATTTATCTTGTCTGTAATTAAAGTTTTAATTGAATTTAATTTATACGTTGAAAACAACTTTTACTGCGTACAATAACAAACAAATAATTCGTTTCAGTCTGAAATTGCCTCGTCGATAAAAATAACAGCGCCACAGAAATATTTCCACGGTTTTTGTAATGGCATGAAGGAACAGACCCGGTTCCAAGGGATAATGCAGACAACGTCAGCATCTGTCGACCGTAAAAATTTGAATTTTAAACAAGGTCCTTATCGGCGAACTAGAGTAATAAAGGATTCCGGTAATGTAACCAGATGGTAAATGTAAATATTCTTTTAAAAAATCCATAAAAAAACAAAAATCTTAATAATTTCATCTGCAATAAATAAATAGTTTACATTTTTAAGTTAGTTTGTATTTATTTTGCAAACATTTTATCCGCATTGTCGTTGCCGTATTCAAATAGGACCGACGAGGACGGTCTTTGATCCCGCACTGCGCTCTCTGTATTCAACAAGTTGCATAGCTCTGACCTTTGGGAGGTAAACGAAGAGAAACGTTTCTATTTCGCGCCACCCCGCCCTGCAGTGATTTATGAAATTCCGTAAACTCGACTACATCGAAAACCCACTCTTTCGATTCCGATTGTGCACTTTTACCACGGACACCCAGCTTCAAGATGTCTCTTCCGTGGTCGTTTAGACTTTTCCTTTTATACGATTTCAACGTAAATGTAGTTTTCCGTCTTTGAGACCATTCAAAAATGAAAAATGAATCGTCTTATTATCATACGACATAAAATCGTTTTCATCTTTTTATTTTCGTTGCAGGAAAGTCTTTGTAAACATCCCAAAAAAAAATTAAAATAAATAAAGATTGTCGAAGTATATTTTTGTTTATCGATCCCTAAAACCCCATCTTTTGCATTTCGGCACTCGATTTTCGTTGTTGTTAGCGTCCCTGGAGGATGGGTAAAATTGCGAGGGGGGTGGAGTGAAAGATAAGAGGAGTCCTTTTTACAAAACGCTGAGCCCCTTTGCGGGAGGGTCGGCCTGGTTGATGGATCCCTGCGTCCTCTGGAAAGGATGGAAAGAAAACAACAGGAATATGTTTTTGGGTGGAATATCGCGTTTGGTAGTCCTTTGCAAAAGGGCCAGCTCGATCGATGAACGAATTTTTAGGATGCTTTTTCTCTCTCTAAACTAAGCTCCAAAAGAGGTAAGTAAACCAAGTTTTTAACACAAAATCGATGATGTTAGGGATGGCTTAATTAAAAAAATAACTTGCAATGCATTTTAAAATTTAAACTAGGATTTGGTGATAAACCTAGTAACCATATTCTGACTGTATTTTTAGGTGGGGTATTAAAACAATGGGGTTTGATATAAAAAGTTTTCCAAAAAAATGTATTAAACAAATCGGTTAACTTGGGTTATGTCAGAAAAAGTCACCTCAACCTTACTTTATGGTGTTGAACTTTAGATATACATTCATAATTTGGAAATATATCCTGGAATGCAAGCATAAGAGCCATATCAGATGAGTTAATCATGTTCCAAAATAAGCAAAGTGTATACCTCGACCTAATTTTGCAGAATTAGGAAGTCAACACACAGAGCAACATCTTATACTTTTCAAATGGTGATTTTCATCTGGACCCTCTTGTTCAGGTCACGCACATATTCAATTTATAATTAAGTAATGAGACCATCGTGAAACAATTGTTCACTTTTAACGTTTATGATTTAATTAAAATAATAACATTGCAGCTCTATGTTTGTACATTAAACCTATCATAGTATTAATCCATCGAAGGGGATAACTGATAGCAGAGCATAGAGGTCATAGAGGAGATTCTGTGAAGAAGAGTCTCAGCAGCGCAAGAATTTTGACAACTCTAAAATTTAAAACTTCTAATAACGGATTATCCCAGTAATCGTGAAATGAGGAACAGAATACGATTGATATGTGGCAACTTTCAAACCATTCAAGCCGCAAAGGATGGAAAGAAAACAACAAGAATATGTTTTTGGGTGGAATATCGTCTTTGCAAAAGGGCCAGCTCGATCGATGTGTAACCTTAATGATGTTCTTCTTTTGGGTGTAGGGAAGATTGGTAAAGGTGACCAATTAATAATTAAAGACTGATATCTCTTACAATTAATTACACTATACTTATACTAAACTTACTGCTAGTGTAGCACAACAAACCTGGTTATGTTTGTTGTACTAACCTTATTACTCCTAACCTACTTAATATTAATAACAACATTTACTATTGGTCACACCTTACACCTTCCCTGCTAAATAAAAAAAAAATTTGTTTATATAATAATAATTTTTTCGTGAGACGATCTTTTTACGATCTATATTGAAATAAACTATATTGTTTATTTCAATTACTTTATTAATTTTATTGTTATAAACGTTTTATGGTTTCATTTATGTTATTTCCTTAAGAAGCATAATTTTTATACTCTGATGAAGATCGAAAAAACCGATCGAAATATTACGAATAATTATTTAATATTATTATCAATTACGATCGATTAATTTCTTTTATTTATTGTAATAATTTTTTTCTTCTTTCTATTATCAAAATTAACTATAGAGTCCTCAACTCATCAATACTTTAACATCTCTTATTAGCTTACATTCTTGGGTCATCTTTTACCATATTCTTGTTCCTATTCTTTTAATAGCGATGCGCATCACTTTTAATTATAAAGAATTTTTGATTATTTAATTTTCTCCTTTTCCTTCTACATATGTTAAAAAGATCTGTCAACGACGCACTTAATGCTGAAGCTGATCCAGGATCCCATTTTATGTGTAGAACTTCTTTTTTTTCATTATATATATCATTATTTTCTCAATTATTTTTTTTCCTTTTTACCTCATATTCCGTTTCAACCATTAAAGATTATTTAATGGCATATTTCGTGTTTTTAATCAATTCCACCACATTTTTCCACCACACACGGCATATTTTTCAAGAACTCTTTGTAGTATTTTCTGTTCAAATTTTTTTTCTATCTTCATCCAGTAAGGAATTGTATAATTTGATGATGTTGATGGTGATTTTAGGATTTATAACCGATTTTAACACAAAATCGATGATGTTAGGGATGGCTTAATTAAAAAATAACTTACAATGGATTTCAAAATTTAAAGTAGGATTTGGTGATAGACCTAGTAACCATATTATGCTCCACAAACGCGTTTGTAAACCAACAATGAACTGGACGAGGTTCCATTGTGCAACGTTGTCCATAATAGCATCAACCTTGAACGTTGCAGAATACGATTCTCAACCAAATCGAAACTTCAAAGTGGTCCATTATCGCTTTGTTACATGATGTATTGTATAGACGAAATTTAGTAGTTATTTTAGTAAACTAACTAAATGGAATAGTGTTTAGAACAGATATTTAATCCAATTTTATTCTTAATATCAATAATTAAAATCACGTTCGCGTTGAATTTTACAGATCCGTGGCTCCAGGATTTAAATTCCTTTCACGTAGACCGTGGCAAGTTCGGTCGTTGAAAAGTCACTCATTCAGTGTTAACAATTTACATCACAATGCTCGCCCACATTGTGGTTGTGTTGGAATAAAGACCGCCAACATGCAATCTGATACGAGAGGGGAGCGACTTTGTCGACGTCAACGGATTCATTTTACGCGAACAACGGATATCAAATTGGGTTAAAAACGCGACTTACCACATACAATAATATAATGAAGTTTAAACAAATTTGAAAAGCTGCTTTTTCGGTGTTGTAATTAAATAATAACAACTTTATAATATGATAATGTGTTTTATTCCAACCCATTAAAACCGCACCTTTAAGTTTTTAACATCGCCTAGTTGAAAGAAAACCTGCCCTCGTTCGTTGACGTCATTTCCCCCGCAAAATAAATTCCGTATTCACTCCGTTTAAAAGCTCCCGGTCGACGAAGTAGTTCCTGTGAAAGTTTAAAATACAAGGGGGCTCGTAGCTGGGAAAGAATGAGTAATGCTGCGTTTGTTCACTAGGCGGTATTGTCCAACAATGTGAAAAGTTGTTGGTGGTAGTTAATAGTAACTTTCGCATGACCTGTTTGAGAGTTTCATCATTTGAGCGAAATATTTTGAAAACTACACGAGCAAGCACTCGGAGTGCGAAAAAATCAATGTGCCCTCAACAGGTTTTACAAGAGGGATTTTCTGGCCGGCCTTTTTCCTCGCTTCGCGTCAAATAGAACCAGGAATTCCTTTCACAACACATAGCAAACCCCGGAATTGGACCCGCACGTGAAGGTTGGAAAACGTACGCTATATGCCCTTAGGAGCCTTTGCTCATTTCTGACGTTGTATGGGTCAAAAAAGGGGTAAAACGCCGCGCCAACAGTTGATTAAAATTTCAAATAATAATTTCCAAACTGCCAAAACAATTTATTGAAATAATTAATCTTGATTTAACCATTTAATTCGGATGCAAAAATATTCTCTTCATTTTGAAATCTGAGCCTAATGGCCTCCTGAATTTGCAACGGCCGAGAAAATAGTGCGACCGGAGCGTCGAGTCCAATTAGCCGGGAGTCAATTAGAAAATTAGTATTCGAGCACCGCACCGGTGTCTGGGTTTAAATCGATAGTCTATAGCTTCGAGAACTCCCTTTTCTTGCCTCAACCCAGCATCCAAAGCTGGACCTTCACCGGCTGTTATTTAATAAATCAATTACTGCCAATCGACAAACGGTCAGACCGGTATAGTTGTTTTCCCGGGGAAAAGCGACCAATACCACTCTTTTCCCTTGAGCTTTTTTTAACTCTATAAATGATTAATTCGCTCTCTATAAATAACGATTTAAAAATAATGAAATTATTTAATTATTTTCCCCCCGAATTAAAAAAAAACGTCATTTTAACGAGAATTTAAACTTTTGACGTTCCCCATACCGTACAAACAATTTAAACACCAACCCATTAGACCCTCATATATCTCCGTATTATACAGAGTACATAAACCGAAATACAGAATGAACCTCGAAATCATACAACGTATTATTTAACATCTTTTTGATAATTGGACTGCGTTATACATCACTTGACTAAGCGACATTTTATCGTTTTTAAAGATTTTCATGCTGTCTGGAAGGTAAAGATGTAACTTATCTTAGAAAAAATGTAGAATACCGAAAGACCTAAAATACCATTTGTTTGAAAGGATTAAGCTAAGAGACAATCACGTTATACGATTTTAATTTCGATTTGCATCATACGTCTAAGAACCGACTTAGATACGACACTTAGATACACCAAGAAATTCTATAATAGAAAAAATTGATGAACCTACAATTTCAGAGCAGTGTCGTTTTCTAGATGTTTGTATAAAATTAAAAGTTTATATAGTAGAAACCACGAGAGCTGGCAGTGACAGATCGCTTAAAAATGGTATGAATCAAGATATGGACGTACGACTTAGATTATTTCACCACATACATTTAAATGTAGGTTATGTTAGTAATGGAGGTTATATGTCAAACATTGTCAAAGATATTATTTAATGATTTTCCTTTCAAAGAAAACATTTTCAGCTTATGAAAACACTAACAGATTCATGACAACGCTCACAAGACATTTCGATTTGAGGTTATAATTATAGAGTTACATCCTTTAGAAGAACAGACGTACTTTTTCGACGTGGCCATTTGAATTGTACAGCAGACATATTAAACTAATGCTATCTCTTTCTAACACACATTACTCTCTAGCGGTTTGTGAACTACGTATGGCATTTGTAAGAGCGGAAAACGATGATTTACTGCCAGCTCTCGTGGCGTCTACTATATCTTTTATTTTATATAGTATTTAAGTCTAACTAGTTTCGGTCCTTAGCCATCTTCAGAGACTCTACAAATAGATTAACATCTCTCATCTTATCCATTTTACAAACGATAGCGGTAGGTAGCGCTAGTTAGCATAAGATACAATAATAATAACAATAATAATAATACATTTATTAGCTCTTTCACATACATTATTAGTTACCGGTAAAAACAAAAAAAATACAATATAAACTTAAAGCTAATCGGAGCTAGCTCTGTTCTACCACAAGCCCCTTTAGTTAATATACAAATATATATATATATATATATATATATATATATATATATATATGCGCAAAAAAATAACAATATACAAAATACCTCCTATATACAAAATAACTCCTAAATTGATATAACACCTGAATGATATAACACAATTAAATATGATAAACGTAAAATCAAATTCCTCATCTTTCCCCTAACTTTACTGATTCTGAAGCTCATACAAAGTACCCCTGAATTTCAATTTGAAATGCCGGGTGTCTAAAGTTTTTAACGTACTAGAGAGAGAATTCCAAAAACTGGCGATTCTGAAACTAAAAGAATGTCGATAGGCAGGTCTCTACGACGAATATTAATATTATGCACATCAGTACGATAACTAATTTTTTTATGTAAATATACAGACACTTTATCAGCCAATACTCCAAAAAACACAACACCCTCACGTAGCGTGACTCTATTTGACATACTCTACACTCCTTCAGTTTATGTGAAATTCTGTGATACTTACGAATACTTACCATAAATAAATCGAAGACAGCAATTTTGAACATACTGAATTCTCCTATTCGATTCTTTCTTATAGGTCGATAGTAATTATATGTTTTAGGATCATTGTTCTTTGGCAATGGAAGAACCAAGGATTCTTTCCAACAATTAGGAAACACATTTTCTAAGAGACACGTATTAATTATATGTGTTATAATTCTAAGTAGGTGCGGACAGGACATTTTATAGTTATTTATATTACAAGTGGGCTAGAAACATAATTACAGTACGAGTGAGGAGAATTGCACGACGAGGTCGTAGACCGAGTCGTGTAATCACACGAGTACTGTAATTATGCTCTAGCCCACGTGTGATATACAACATTTTATCTACGACTGCTAAAAATTACTAAAAAATCAATTTCTTTAGAAAAGTCTATTTGACATTTATAAAAATATTTTGAAATGATTGTTGACAATTTTGAATTGTCAGTTTCAACAACATGTTTGTACATCTGGAGTAAGTGTTTGGAAATGTAAAAACATAACAATTAATGTTTGTAATAAATAGTATTGTTTCTCTGTAAGTAGATAGTACTTTTTCTTTTGTATTGTTGCTCGTTTCAATAAATTAAGTCTGTTCTGATTAGGCTAAAAATGCGTTACGTAATGAAACCAGTGCGGTAATGAACTTCATTACGTAACTCAAATCACTTCAAATGAGTGCGGTAATGATGACTTATCCAAGCAGTCGTAGATAAATGATATTTATGCCACGCAAATCGCTACCAATCGCAATTGATTTGATGCTTCGTATAATTTCAGCGATGTTATGCTCACTAACTGTGCGAAAAGTGAACAATTCGTCAAAATTTCTGTATTTATTATTTAAATAATAGTTTAATGAATTAACATCAATATGACCCGTGGAAGCTTTCCACAGTTTCTTTGAATTATTATTTTGAAACGCTATACTTATGAATACTTTTTGTTCTTTACTAATAGCAAAAGTGACATAATTTCGTAATGATTTGTAATAATCCCTATCACTATGTTGCATGTTTTTATTGCACTAAAATATTACTTTCTAGTTCTACGTCTAGTGTTAGTTCTAGTTTTACACTAGCACTATCACTAAAACTAACACAAGACCTAGAACTAGAATCATTCGAGTTTAGCCGTTTGAGGGATGTTGGACTAAATCCCAATGTTTCTAGTTCTCAGTCTAGTGTTAGTTCTAGTGGCAGTAGTAGGTTAGCATAAGATATTACTGTTGTATATTTTTATTGAACTAAAACTAGAACGAGAACTATTAACATTCAGTTGTTAATGTCAACTTTAATTTTGTTATTACATTCGTAATCTTCATAGAATAACCTTTAAAGTAACTCCAAACATGACTACTTTCAACTATTAATTTTGACATATTTGTCAACTTCATAAAAAATCTTTTAAAATGAGTCCAAACTCGACATATTTAACTTTGATATTAATGGAGATATAATCACTTCCGGTTTGAAACGTCAACGTCAATTTTGACATATTTGTCATCTTCATTAAAAAACCTTTAAAATGAGTCCAAAGATGACGCAGTTATCTCAAAAAACAAAAAAGTTAGAATAAAAACATTAAAGCAACAGTGAAGATAGCAATTTAATAAATCTTTAAACATTAATACCAACCTTAATTTTTGATTTTTTATAAAAATTAAGAATATGTCAAAATGACATTGATATTTCAAATCGGAAGTTGCTTATATCTCGAGTAATATTTGAATTAAACGTATCATGCTTGGACTCATTTTAAAGGATTTTTCAGGACGATTACAAATATGTCAAAATTGACATTCACAACCGGAAGTTGACCATAACTTCATTAATATTGAAGATAAATATGTCGTGTTTGTACTCATTTTAAAGGATTTTTAATTAAGATTACAAATATGTCAAAATTGAGGTTGAAATTTTAAACCTGAAGTTAGTTATCATATAATAAAAGTTTTATAACTGAAGTTAATGTAGTGTTAGTCACTTTTCAGCACTTTCTTTTTATTTTTAACGTGTTTTTTGGGTCACTTGATGATTCTTGAATTTTTCCCAAGTTTCTTAATATTTCTTTTGTTAAAAAAGAGCGTTCTGAAATTTTAACCTGTAAACTTGTAACACTTCGTCCTTAATTTCATTTTACAACTTTTTAAACTTTAATTTTGTAAATTAGTAACTAATAATCTGATTTCGACTTTGATATGTGATCTTTTTTAACAAAACAAAAAGAAATATTAAGAAACTTGTTTGTAAAATGGATAGGGTGACGGATGTTAGGTGGCCAAGGGCCGAAACTGGTTAGACTTAAATTCTATATAAAATAGAAAACCAGTTGAAAAGTACAAAACCAAACGTAGATAATTTTCTTCAAAAATTTTTACACGAAACATCATTTTGACTCTAGTATTTGTGATTAAATTTATGCCACGACTTACAGAAACACCCTGTATAATTGTAAAACGACTGACCAAGCGGATTCTGCGATTCTGAGATGAAAACGAAAATCCCGTTTTTTTTCAACATTGTTCGTGTGTCGCTTAGTCAAGTGATGCATAACGCGGTCCAATTATCTTTAATAAATATTTCATAGTTTTCGAAATGTGTTAAAATAACAATTAAAAAGTTGGTCATACTACGACAATCACTTAATTTGTCTGGCGAAAATGTATGTAGGTGGCGGCGATTCAAGAAATAATTAATGCAACATCACAGTGAGTTTCCCGACGCAGTTCGTTATGATTGCGGGCGAGTACCCGGAAAAGCCGGGCAATTTCCGGCTTGCGAAAACATAGCGAATGAAATAATTATAACGGGAAAGCGCACCCTAAAACTCCATGTGCAAATTTTATTTTTGTTGGTAAAAATTGCAAACCCTTTGAAGTCAATAATATGTATTATTTTTTTATTTTTAGTTTTTGTGGCATCATTTCGCCTCAAAAACTAATCCTTCCTCTGTTAGAGGAATTAATCAGAAGACTAAAAATTTCCCAATATTGTCGCATCCAACTGGATATTATAAATTTATGCCAACAAACTGATTAATTTTTAATTGTGTTAAATTATCTTTGACATACAAGAATTGTAGGGGGAGATTGTTTGTCTCCGTAGGGATCCCCTTTCGTATTCAGCAATTCAAGTGTGTTTGACACACAGAAATCGGAGAGGAGTTCTCCATTAGGTTTGGAACCCCAAATTCCGTCTTCAGATATTACCACAAGTGTGAATTCTTATTTAGACCAAAATCGTTGTCATGGAACGTATCAACGTTAAAATTCCGCCATTAGATCTTTTATAGCAGGGTTCCATCACCACACTGTGTTTGGCATCTTCCAGCTAAAATCCGTATAACCTAATTAGGCTATTTAACTTCCCAATAACTCAAAGTTACTTGCGGAAGTACCCGTGACCCGTAGAAATTGGATTGCATAATAGTTCAGCTTTACGTGCTTTCGATTAAAGCAGTTATGATTGTCTGGGATCAGTTGGGCCGCGTTCTCACCAAGTTCTCCAAAGTGAAAGTTAGCTCAGGAATAGCTTTCATGTATTCCTGCATGTTGAAGGTAAAAGTATTTCTCGAATTCATTAACATCAGACTTGTTTAGACACCAGTTCAAAGTTATTTGTATTTGAACACCTCCTTTGTATTCGCAATGTTGTTCATCAATTTTATATCTCTTACAAGAAGGGAGACACATAACTCTCTTAATAAATACTTTTTTTCTTCGGCATTGCAGCTCGGGGTGAATCTTAGCCCGCTTCACGACTTCGCGCCATCCATCTCGGTCTGCGAAGATACTTCGAAGATCCTTCTACAGTTCATCCTTGTAGCGATTTCTTTCTACATCAAGTCCCCTTCTCAACTTCTCTCCCGATTTCATGCATCTTAGGTGCCAGCATCGTTCTGACGTTTCAGGTCGCCAGCTTTATTTCGGTTTTCCTAATCTTAGTCCATGGTGAGGTTGGTAGAGATTTATTTTTGTTAAATTCGAGGCTTATCGTTTGCATTCGTAATAGGTGATTTTTACAGTCTAGGGTTGTTAGCTCTTGGCCTAACCTCTACCCGAGGAGGGGGTCTACATCTCCGGTTAGCCCAGGCATTCAGACTTCCACCGAGGTTAGGTACCCACTGTGCACAACGTGGAGGTGGGAGTAGGTATTGGCCAGGAGAGTTTAATAAATACTAGAACAGTAGAAAAAGGCAAAGATAGAGAAAAGAATTTTTAAAATACACTGTAATACAATAGGACAATGGTTTCCCCTGCAAGGTATTAGGAGATAAAACAAGGTTCGCGTAGTCAGGGGTGCATCAATGAAATAGATCTTTCATCTACCAGGATAATAGATGAGTATCTGCCTGCTACCTTCAGCTTTGTAACACGCGAGCCAAAAGGCTTTCATGGAAATATGTCATAAAATGATATTTAGTGAATTTTATGGGATCTCTGACTTGCAGAATAGTTATCTCTTTGAATGTAATAATCAGAACGCGACAGTTTAGGAAAGTAACTATTAAATGCCATAAGAAACTATTTGCGAGCAAACCAGATATACCAAGATATAGGGGAAATTTGATATAAAAAGTTAATCAAAACGCTGATACATGTTCACGGCTATGTCAGTATCTGGAGGAAATTATTGAAACATGCAATGAAGAAGATCGATCTAATTTAGAGTTGGTTTGCAAATGGGGCTGTGACGGATCCCAGCGGAGTCAATTCAAACAGAAATGAAGAAAAAAAACTGACTTTGATGGAAATATCTTTCAGAGCTCTTTTGTACCACTCAGATTAAGTGTCAAAATATTGTGGCAAAACCCAGTACCATCCTCCCCCAAATATTGTCGACCAATAAGACGAAACCCAATATATAAATAACCAAATAAATGACTTACAAAAAACTCAAATATTGTTAAAAAGTGGATCTGATTGTTATTTGTAGTGATTGATGGGAAGATATGTAATGCTGTAACTAACACAGCTTCAACGATGCGCTGAAGAAACATCAAAAGAATTCAACAACCTATCGGACAAGAAAGATGTAAACCCAGCATCACTACAATTAGGGATATCTATTCTCTATGCAAAGATACGCATGTTCGAGTCCATTCTTCACCTGTCATATAAAATGAAAATCCGAAAATGGCAAGCAAGGTCTGATGAAAATAAAAGAATTATAACAGCAACAAAAAGAAATATTCAAAAAAGAATTAAAAAGGAAATGAGAAATTCGGAAATATCAATGATGGAAACACTGCTAGGAGATTTTTTCAGGGCACAACATTGACAAGTCAAATTACCGGAGTAGACAAAACGTTGATTAACAGATTAAAAATAATATTGGAGGCCAGATATGAAATTGATATTTGTAAATTCGAAAAATATGCCATAGATACAGCTAAACTGTATATAAGTTTATACAGCTGGCATCCGATGACACCAAGAATGCGCAAAATTTTAGTGCATGGTTCAGATATCATTTCGCATGCCTTGTTACTGATTGGACAACTTTCGGAGGAGGCTGCTGAATCCAGAAATAAACATTTCCGAACATATCAGCAAGGTATCAACAATGAGTATCAAATACCGCTAAGTGCGACGGTGTGACTAACAACATAAAGAAGCTGCGCTTTCAAATTTGGAGAATAACAGTGTGGAGTAGATTGTTCAGAAGGTGAAATCTCACCAAGGCATATAGCGCTACAATATTAAATCATTATCATCATGATCTAACCCTTAACATCCACTGCTGAAGATAGACCTCCCTAATTTCTGTCTAGTTGCTTAGTATTTCTCCTCTTATCTATTCTCGGTGTGACTCGAACAGTGTCTTTATCCATCTTCTACCGTTCAAGTTGGCCTACTTTGAGTTCTGCAATTCGGGTAAATGCATTGCGAGATGATGCAAAACAATTTAAATTGTATCTACCATACAGTATACAGGGTGATTCACATAAGAACCGACACAGAGCAGGGGCATGTAGAGGACAATAAATTAAGATGATTTAACGTAACTTAGCTCTATACTAAGTTGTACACCTCAGGAGTTATAGGCCTTCAAAGTTGGCTCTTAAATTTTTAAAAAGTTCAATATCTTCGTAATACGTTAAGCTAGAAAAAACAAATTTGGTATACGTTATGAATAGGGTATAAAGTTATTTGACGACAAGGTTTTCTCCATCTTTTCTCCATCACCTTTCATTCTTGAGTTATGATCGATTTTAACACCAAAAGTACCCAATTTTGACATTTTGGGCAATTTCTCTTTATCACCTGAAAATCATTAGATCTAAACTAAATTTATTTATGGATGATGTCTTCTTAGTTGACAATAAACAACTTATTCCTAAAAAACTTTTCTCCATCACCTTTCATCCTTGAGTTATGATCAATTTTAATACCAAAAGTACTCAATTTTGACATTTTGGTGATTTTTTCTTTATCACTAGAAAATCATTATAACTAAACCAAATCTGTTTATGGATGATGTCTTTTTAGTTCATAATAAACAATTTATTTCAAAAAAACTTATCTCCATCACAATTAATTTTTGAGTAATGATCGATTTTGATAACAAAAGTACTCAATTTTGACATTATGGGGATTTTCTCTTTATCACTAGAAAATCATTACATCTAAACAAAATCTGTTTATCAATAATATCTTTTTAGTTCATAATAAACAATTTATTCCTAAAAAACTTTTCGTCATCACCTTTCATTCTTGAGTTATGATCGATTTTAAAACCAAAAGTACTTAATTTTGACATTTTGGGGATTTTCTCTTTATCACTAGAAAATTATTATGCCTAAACTAAACTGGTTTATGGATGATGTCTTTTTAGCTCATAATAAACAGTTTGTTCCTCAAATTACATACAATTTCACAGCCGACTACTGAATTTTCGAAACGACAATGTTTTTTAAAAAATAGTAAGAGTAAAAAAAGTTTTAGAATTAAATTCCACATGAAATGAGGTAATAATGTATTAAATCCACAAAAAGGTTAAAAAAATCTGCCAAAATTCACCATCACCCTTAATCAACCCTCTGAAATGCTTCAATTGGTCTCAACGTGCTACCAATTAATACCCTCGGTACACTCATAACGTCTACCAAATTTGGTTTTTCTAGCTTTATGTGTTACGAAGATATTCAATGTTTTAAAAATTTAAGACCCAACTTTGAGGACCTATAACTCCTCAGGGGTACAACTTGGTATAGAGATAAGTTGCGTTAAATCATCTTAATTTATTGTCCTCTACATGTCCCTGCTCTGTGTCGGTTCTTATGTGAATCACCCTGTATATATATATAGTTAGTTTTAAATAATCATTTAATGTAATTAATATTATTTGATACGTTTCTTGAATAGTACACGTTGACTTTCGGTGACCTCAATAACTCCATTCTCTGTTGACACAAAGTATACTCTGCCACCAGTTCCTAGTTCAGTTAACAAAGTTAACGAAGTTCGATCCAGAAACTAAACCACCGGAAATTTAGAAACTTCTGTGCGAAATGTAACGAAGTGTGTTATACGTTCTCGATTTAAATTAAAATTTGACCTATTTTCCGAATTTTTACAATACATATACACAAACTATTTCCAAAAATTTGCAAACAATTTTATTTTAAATGATGAATTTTTCCGGAAAATTGTTTTTTCCATCATGTATGTAAATGAATTATGCCCGTCGATATTGACGACTGAAAGCACAATGAGAATTAAATAACCATCTGCAGCATTCATTTGCCAAACGAATTCGCAGTCGAATCCTCGCTGAATATTATTTTCAACTGAATTTAAACAGAACGTTTTGTTTTTTGCTCGGTTAGCGGTCGAGTAACCGAACCAAAAACTAGTAGCAAAACGCAAACATCATTTGTTAATTATAATATAATAAACCCTTTTTTGATTTCAAATTTCAGGGAGAGCTACGAAAATTACTTATTAACTTTCCCAGCATCTCATCCAGAAACGTGTATTAATTATTGCAGACAAGTTTATAAAAGTTTTCCAGCAGGGGCGTATTATTTTAATAACGAAATCAATGAGTAATTTCATTTGTTCAGGTCTACATTGTTTTAAAACTAGTTCACCGGGAAATTTTGTTCCGGATAATTACAAACTCACCATTAACAAATAAACGAGTATTAAAAAGAGTAAAAACAAAACGAATTCGTTGCTTTAAAACAATCATTAATTTTAATTTAAACCAACATCGGTTCATTTGTTGTAATAATAAAACCACGTAACATATTCTTGTGGACGTATTAACATCTTGTAGATCCCTAAGAATTGTGTCTAAAGAGAAAAGTTAATTAGCAAAACCTGTCTCGTCGTTTGAGGAGTCGTTTATGTGCTCGAAGCTTCCATTCCCTCCTCCCCGGAAACACAAACTTAATTAATTTCGTAACAGTTGCACGAAATCCTCTGCTACTTTCTGTTGCTGGGTGATCTTAAATTTAGTATAGCCCCCTTTTACGGTAAACCCTTGAGCGAAGGAAAAGAACTTGGAAAAGATAAACTTCCCAAGTTCATGTCATTTGAATAAGTAATTACCATTTTACGTTTTTCTCAAAAAAAAAGAGTAAACATTTTTACATCGCTTACGATCAGAAAGAAAAAACATCAAGTTTTCGTCTTTTTCGTTTCGCTTCTTTTTAATAAATTGAAACCGGAGTGGATTGAAGATTGTCTCAGAAATAGAAATACATGATTTAGTGGTGAGTTTATGTTTGAGGGGAATAAGGATATCCGTTAAAGATGACAGTTCTGATCCGAGCTATAGGGATAATTGATGGAACGCGTAAAGTGTGCATGAAATATCATTTACGGCGACGTTTATGCGTCATGGTTTTATAGGAAAAAGGGGAATTAGAATTTTTTTAGAACGAGTAAAATGCCAGGTTGTGTTAAGTCTGATAAATTACATTTTCGTGTTTTCAAGTGAAAAATAGTTGCGTGATACATAAATAATAATAATACTGTAAAACCTCAATATAACGGATTAATACGGGGAAGGAGTATCAGTTACAGCCAAATTTTGTTATTTAAATAATTTTAATGCACACAAATTTGGACAGCTATCCACACCATTGAGTTCAGTTTACGTAGATTTATATTTATATCAAGAATATATACAGGATGTTTCACTTAAAACTCCTAGGGTAAGTATCTCTGGGATGGGTTGAGGTGCTTTTTTCATACTGAAAACGTTTATAAATTTATCCATAAACCTTACCAATTTTAAATGAAACAGAAATGACAGAGAGAATGACGAAAATTGCAAATAATAAATGACAACTAGCATACATCATTGCTGGAACTAAGAGAACACGCAAATTTCTGTTACATGTCATCGAATTTAAAAAACAAATACGACATAAGCGACGATATCTGTTGACTTCAATTCTTGGCTCAATTTTCAGTTTTGGTATAAAGAGACAATTTTCTCAATAACATTGTGTGGTGCAATAAAAGTCTTTTCCATAATAGTATACAAGTAAAACAATCCATATTGGTGTCAAAACAATCTTAATTGAACCGTGCAAACAAATAATCAAACAACCTTATAATCAACAAGTCATTATGACCTGGAGTTTCTGCTGAACAATCATCCTAAACTGTTAAATGTTTTTCTGGATGCATTAAAAAAGACCGACATGGTTTCAACAAGATGATGCTCCTCCATATAACGCCATAAAATTTTGCAGTTATCATAAATTTTCTTTTGTTGTTCCAATAATTATTATGGTGGCAAATTTATTTGGTAACTCAAAATGTAATTCTGTTTTTTACTTTGTTAATTAGTTTTGTTATTTATGTTAAAAAATAATGTTTTGACCACCTTGTTGGTTTATATTAGTGATGGAACAGATAATAATTTTGCGAAAAGCCGGATATCTGGCGTATCTATCCGGCCATTATGGTTATAATATCTGATGCATTTCTGAAATGATACCCTATATTGCCACATTATTGCGATATTTGAATAAAAATGAAATTAATAAAACAGCTACTAATAAGAGGATACTTTAATTAATAATTGGTGATATTTCCACAAGGATCCTTCAAGAAATTAATTTTATCAAAACTTCAAATATTGTTTTCTCAAAAACTAAAAGTATTTTTTCAAAACGGGTTGGTTCATTGGAAAGAGGACACTTTTATTAACACTTTGGGGAATTTTTATACTCATATTCCAAGAAATGGATTTTATACGAATTTTTAAAACTTATTCGGCGAAAATTGCAAAATTCGAAAAAATAGTTGATTATTTCACAAATTTATTTCTCAAGAACTGAAACTGATTTTTCAATCCGGGTTGGTTCATTGGAAAGAGGACACTTTTATTAATATTTTAGGAAATTTTCATACTCATATTCCAAGAAATGGATTTTATAGGAATTATTAAAACTTAATCGGCGAAAATTGCAAAATTCGAAAAAATAGTGGATCATTTCAAAAATTTATTTCTCAAGAACTAAAAGCGATTTTTCAAAACGGTTTTTTGCATTAAAAACAGGATATTTTAGTTAATAATTGCTGATATTTCCACAAGGATCCTTCAAGAAATTAATTTTATAGCGAATTTTGAAAGTTATCGATGACAATTGGAACATCGAAAATTTTATCAAAACTTCAAACATTGTTTTCTCAAAAACTAAACGCTATTTTTCAAAACGGATTGGTTCATTGGAAAGAAGACACTTTTATTAACACTTTGGGAGATTTTCATACTCATATTCCAAGAACTGGATTTTATACGAATTTTTAAAACTTAGTCGGTGAAAATTGCAGAATTCGAAAAAATCTTCGATAATTTCAAAAATTTATTTCTCAAAAACTAAAAGCGATTTTTCAAAACGGCTTGCTGCATTAAAAAGAGGATACTTTAATTAATAATTGGTGATATTTCCACAAGGATCCCTCAAGAAAGGAATTTTATAGCGAATTTTGAAAGTTATCGATGAAAATTGCAACATTAAAAATTTTATCAAAACTTCAAATATTGTTTTCTGAAAAACTAAAAGTTATTTTTCAAAACGGGTTGGCTCATTGGAAAGAGGACACTTTTATTAACATTTTGGGAAATTTTCATACTCATATTCCAAGAATTGGATTTTATACGAATTTTTAAAACTTAATCGACGAATATTGCAAAATTCGAAAAAATTGTCCATCATTTCAAAAATTTATTTCTCAAGAACTGAAAGTGATTTTTCAAAACGACTTTTTACATTAAAAAGAGGGTACTTTAGTTAATAATTGGTGATATTTCCACAAGGATCCTTCAAGAAATTAATTTTATAGCGAATTTTGATAGTTATCGATGAAAATTGCAACATCGAAAATTTTTTCAAAACTTAAAATATTGTTTTCTCAAAAACTAAAACTTATTTTTCAAAACGGATTGGTTTATTGGAAAGATGACACTTTTATTAATATTTTAGGAAATTTTCATACTCATACTCCAAGAAATGAATTTTATACGAATTTTTAAAGCTTAATCAATGTAAATAAGGAAAGTTGCACAGTTTTTCATGCTCCATCACATGCACCTAATAAAAAGTGTGTGATGAAAGGAAAGTTTCTTTTGATTGCAACACTATCTTTATTTTTGTATAGTGAATAATAACAATACTTAAGAACTGAAGTCATTTACGTACTGTAGTAACAACTCCTTACAAAACTAAAATATCTCCACCCACTCCAGAGATACTTTTCCTGGGAGTGTTAAGTGAAACACCCTGTATATTTAGAACAAGTCCACAGCTCAAAGGGCCGTTCGTGACGTCAGAGTTCTATCTTGAATAGAAATTCAAATTAATCCGGCGCCTCCACCAAAATAGTAGAATCCCATTTTCTCATTATCAATATTTATTACGCAATTTTTTAATAGACGCATGGCATAATCTGTAAGTTTCTATTCTATTTTTATTAAAAATTTTAAAATAATCCAATTTTTTCCACCCTTCCCATTTTTTTATTCTTATCCCAACATTTCACCCTTTTGTTTTTACACCTTCGAAAACATTTTACATTCGTTTCGGTGGAAATATTTTTTTTACGACGAATACTTACATTCGTCAGGGATGACTTATTTCGCATACTCCCGCGAATAAAGTTTCGCAAAAGACAAAGTTGTGTGACGCCGCGTTATTTATTCAGATGTCGCCTGGTTTTGCGCCCGGTTTCGAGTACCTCCTTTACTTAAAGGTAAATGTACCTCCGGTTGAGTTATTGGAGCATTTCTCGGCGCGTTTTCCCACACGACATTAAGAGGCGACAGCTTCCTGGGATACATCAAAATGGGATCTTGCGTAGATGAGGTCTCCTAACAGTGATCCATCAAAAATGTTGACTATAAATGTTTAATAATTGGTTAATCGTTATTTCGAATGCAACGCTAATTTTGGAATAGAAATAGTAATAATCGAAAATTTTTATTTATAGTCCAATGAGAATTTCAATTGAATCGTGCAACAGATAACAACCGGCGGTAAACTGGGTTATGTCAAATTTGGAACCTTTTCCTGTTTTAATTGAAATACGCGAGCGTCCGCCTCGGGCGAATAAAGTTTCATATAACTCTCGACGTTAGTTTTATATCGCGTATATCTGCAACGTTTGAATAAAAAAATAAGTCCGATGAAGAATTACGTAGCAGTCGGTTTTTGTTCTGCTAGAAAATTCTCGCGAAAAAAGCTTGCAATCATCCCCTAAGGGTTCACTCTGCCCTGGAAAAATAGAATGAGTTTTGAGAAAATGGGTTTCAAATTCCATTTATGTTTTTAGTTGTAATATTCGATTAAAATGAAATAAAGTACATAAAACATTTCGAAATTAAAACGACGATTGAAATGTAGTTGATATGTCAACGAAGTACCATATTTTATGGGAATTCCCGGCGCTTTGATGCGTTGATTTAATATCGAGTCCATGTAACTTGTTAGTTCTCACTTTATGAAAATATCGATCCACACTTATATTTACTCCACGCAATTTAATTAATTAATTAAATTTATCATCTAAAACACACAAAGTTAAAATCAACAATAACAAAAAATGTGATTTTGTTTTAAATTTGTTTTTATTTTTAAAGATGTTAATCTAATTCTTTATTACCAAACATAAAAAAAGGAATAAAAATGTTCGTTCCTTTAGATTACTTGTTACTTCTTCAGAACATCCCCCTATTATTGAGTTTGTGCGCGCAACAGTTTGCCTTCGGATTAGACTGTGACCCTTCTCCAGTCGTTTTCGAAGAAATACTTAAGCGTCGCGACGTCGAGCGTCACGGTCCATAGTAGGACACCTCATCCAGCGACCGATGTAATTATTGTACGTCGAATGAAACGGGATCGTCGACGAGTTACCTGTGCGTGTGGCAACCTGTTTATTGATTGTGTCGCTGCCGGTTCATCGCGGACAGGTTCGGACCCTGTTTCCTATGTATGTAACTGGCCGTTTGACGAGGCTGTTTATGGGGTCCTTTACGGGAAGGATCACGCATCCAATACAGAGAGATAGAGAGTGGCGTGTAATTAATTTCGAAGCCTCTGTTAGCTATAATCGACTGGTTTCGGTTTACCAGGCTCTGAATAGACATATGAGAATATGTTTAAAAGTTTTTTTAACTTTGGGGGTTTTTTGGAGAGATTAATTTTTAACAGAGTCCATTAAAATTGTTTTAAAACAGATGAAAGCTTTTTAGAAGGGGAAAGAGCTGATTTCTTTTTAATAAAAAATGTATTAAAGGTTTATTTAAAAAATTTGAAGATCGATTAATATTTTATTTATTTTTAAAGATTTATTTATAAACATTATTTTTTATTCGTTATTTATAATCAGATTAATATTTAAACAATTTTAGTTGATTAATTTTATAACCAACTTTAAATTGTTTTGTTTAGACAGCCACACGTCTCTAAAGACGGCTAAACAAGAATGATTCTAGTTCTAGATATAGTGTTAGTTCTAGTTTTACACTTGAACTGTCACTAGAACTAACACTATACCTGGAACTAGAATCATTTGGGTTTAGCCGCACGTCTCTAAAGACGGCTAAACCCGAATGATTCTAGTTTTACGTCTAATGTTAGTTCTAATTTTACACTAGCACTGTTACTATGTAGAACTAACACTATACTTAGAACTAGAATCATTTGGGTTTAGCCGCACGTCTCTAAAGACGGCTAAACCCGAATGATTCTAGTTCTAGGTATAGTGCTAGTTCTAGTTTTACATTTGAACTGTCACTAGAACTAACACTATACCTGGAACTAGAATCATTTGGGTTTAGCCGNTGGGACACACTGTATATATATTTTTAAAGATTTATTTATAAACATTATTTTTTATTCGTTATTTATAATCAGATTAATATTTAAACACTTTTAGTTGATTAATTTTATAACCAACTTTGAATTGTTTAATTTAGACCTTTTAACCAAACAAACTGTATTAATATTCATTGGATCAACTTAAGTTTATAATAATATATAGTAAAACCTCGTTAGAACGGTCGTCGAATGTCTGAAGATGCATGGCTAAACCCTAAACTTTCTACTTCTAGGTCTATGAATAACAACTAGTATTAGCACTAACAGTAGATCTAGAACTACACTCAGCGGCAAAAAAACATTAACTAGTATAATGACCAGTTTCAAACTAAAATAACTTTTGAACGTATTGGTCGATTTGAATAAGGGTTTTTTTATTTGGAAGATTTGTCAATTTTCTGTATTTTCTGTGTGTTTTTTTCGGTCAATTTCAGCAATGGTACATAACGCTAATGCGTATTTACTTCCTACACTTTGAAGCTTGCTGTTCTGATCACTTCTGTTTTTTGTTCAACTTCCTATTATTATTATTATTAAAATCCATGTTGCGAGATTAATTATTAAGAATTAGATACAAAGAGAGAAAACAATGTTTTTTAAACTTCAGTTTCTCGCGTTTATTTTAAATTTCCTCGGTACCGGTTTCGACACTATATTAGGTCATCATCAGCCGAATCTACAATTTAATTGAATTACAAAAAATCCTGTTTAAATGAGAATAATTAAAACTAGTAAAAAATAAAAATCGGATAAAATATGTAATTTTACAAACTTACGGTCAAGAATAAAACTTATTTAAAATTGGAAACATCTGTTTGGTCATTAGAGATAAAATTTCACACGTAACTAACAATTTTAAAATATTTTCTCGAAAAAGACAACACTCGACACGAGACATGAAACACGAATAAAGAACTCAATACAATAATACAAGTTACGAAATGCGTTTTTCAAAGAACGGGTTTGAGAAGAAAGGATTTTAACAATTCGCCGTTTAAAAAATCTTTTAAAGATTTGAATAGGGGTGTAAAATTAAGATCTATTTGATCGTTAAGGAGGTTGTATTTTTTCTTTTTATGTTTATTAATTTCATAAGCCTCTAAAAGGTCTAATTTAAAACCTTTGCTGCATTTCTGTAGAAATTTAACATTACTATATTCTATATTGTGACCTATTTCGTTTCTGTGTTTATAGATGTTAGAATTACTTTTATTATTATGTTCTGTTATTCTACATTCTAACTTTCGGCCTGTTTGTCTTATGTAAATGCTATCGCAATTAAAACGATTGATCAAATAAACACCACTTTCATTATTTATGTTATAACTGTTGAGATGGTAATTAGATAGTAATTTATTTAAAGTAGTATAATTGGAAAATGCTAGATTAATGTTATATTTCAAAAATATTTTTTTTTAGTTGCGGCTGTAATAGAGTTTAATAGGTTTATGAATATTTTAATTTTGAATCTTAGAAAACAAAGGATCTTGTTTTATTTTAACTTTATGGATTATTTTATTAATTATATTTGTAGGAAATTTATTATTTTTCGCCAATTCAAAAATGTAATTAAGTTCAGAGATCCTATTTTCTCGTGAAAGAGGGTAATTAAAAATCCTTTCAATAAAAAGTCGGAAACTAGACAATTTTTGTGATAAGGGATGATTCGAGTCGTATGGGATTATTGTGGCTATAGAAGAATTTTTTCTATAAATGTTAAAATTAATCTTATTTTCTATATTATTAAGTGTTAGATCTAAGAAATTTAAAACGTGATCCTTTTCTATTTCGATGGTAAACTGTAATTTATTATGTAGTTGGTTTAGGTATTTATAAAATTCGTTTATGGTGCTAAGATTTCCCTCCCATATGCAAAAAATGTCATCCATATATCTTATCCACTTAATTATATGTTTTCTGAAAGGATTCTGTTTTGTCATAATATAATTATTTTCATAATAGTCCAAGAATATATCTGCCAAAATTCCGGATAATCAACAATCACCCCGATCCCTAATTCTAAGCAAATCATCTGTTATATTCAAAAGAGCCGTAGTACAACTATACCCAGGTACAAAACCTGACGACACTCAGGTAAAATGTTGTAATGTACTAAATGTTCCCTTAATTTACTAAATAAAAATTCCAAAATCTTGCTAAAAGCAAGTAATATGCTAATAGAACCAATATCACTATATGTTACAGACGCATCTTTTTTAGGCAGAGTGATTACATACGCCATTTTCCAAGAAGAAGGAAAATATTTTTCCTCGATACAATAATAATTGAGTATATGACATATGTATGGTAAAGTAAGCGGAAGTGTAAGTTTTAATATATCCATAGATATACCATCATGACCAACAGAGCTACCATTCATCACTAAGCTTAAAATTGTATCTTCATCCACCGATAGAAGTCTAAATACAGATTTTTTTCAAACAACTTAATATTATCCGTTATCCAAGGTTTCCTAGGTTTCGAAATTCTAACTGACCTCACTGAAGCATAAATGTCAAACAAATTCAATAATTGATCATTAAAAAACTGTAATTTATCATGAATGGACACTGCAAAAATAGCCTGAAATGGTACCAGGCTTAATGCAGCAACGAAGGAATCATAATTGAATGAGTTAAAGTCTCTATATGTGTAACAGAACGAAGATGGTTTAAGCATTGTACAGCTATTGACAAAAAACCAGTTCAAAATTTGATAAGTCATGAAAAAAAGGCAACATCGTTATGATAACATCCAGACCATCCAGCTGATTGACAATACTTAAATATCTAAAAGACTTAGAAAAAGAAAAATAATTTGAATTAGTGTTGTTGCAAAAATTAAAATCATTTCATTATCAAAACCTTGACGATTTTCTCTGAGAACTCTTGCTATGTACAATAAGCCAATAAAAACCTTTAGTTCTCCTTTAGTCTAAGATATCGTCTATGAACAAATTAAGCCAACAATGAATCGCAGAGTTTCTGAGAGTTTCTGAGGTTTGTATTCATTTGCAAACTCCTTGCCATCTATTTCTGAATCGTCTCCAAATTCTTGTTCGCTGAGTCCTCAAGTCCTCATTTTTGCGAATAATTTAGAAAATTTTGTTTTCATACCCTAAATCTTGCAACACTTGTTGAGTTTGCAGCAAATTCCTTAGTCTTCCCCCATAATGTCTCAAACATATCAAATGGAACACTTATTTAGAAAGCAAGAACTCACACCGAAATACACNGGGTTTAGCCGCACGTCTCGAAAGACGGCTAAACCCGAATGATTCTAGTTCTAGGTATAGTGTTAGTTCTAGTTTTACGTTTGAACTGTCACTAGAACTAACACTATACCTGGAACTGGAATCATTTGGGTTTAGCCGCACGTCTCTAAAGACGGCTAAACCCGAATGATTCTAGTTTCACGTCTAGTGTTAGTTCTAATTTTACACTAGCACTGTTACTATGTAGAACTAACGCTATACCTAGAACTAGAATCATTTGGGTTTTGCCGTATGTCTCGAAAGACGGTTAAACAAGAATGATTCTAGTTCTAGGTTCAATTTAAATTTAATTTTATTATTTTGTTTTTGTTTCCTTTTATTATAAAGGAAATTCTTTTTTTTTCTCTCTCGTTTTGTTTTTTTTAAGGGTTGGTGAAAAACAATAAGTCTATTTGGACTGCATTGACTCAACCCTTTTTGATGATGTCACCCCCCATATTTTATTACTTAGTCGTCTTCGGTGTCTCATTTTACATCTTTTATGTCCCATATGTCCTATACCTAACATTTATAGTTTGGGAGATAATTAGGGTTCTTTGAAAAATTCACACTTATCATATCGATATTAACCAAAAGTTAGTGAATAACCAAAAGAAGTGGGGGTTTGAAAGTTTGCAGACCAGCTTTTTTGCTACCAATTGACGTTCTAACTGTAAAATTTGATTATTTTGTATCACACGAAGATTTTAATGCCAAAAGTAACATCTAAATGATAACTTAAAGATATAATTGACAGTTTGACATTCTTAATGACAGGTCAACCTCAATTTTTGCTACCAATTGACATTCTAACTGAAAAAATTCGATCATTTTGCATCACAAGAAGAAAATTTTAACGTCAAAACTGACATTTGAATGACATATTAAATATAAAATTACTATTTTCTTACAATTTGACATCCTTAATGTAGGTCAACCTCAATTTTTACTACTAATTGACGTTTTAACTGTAAAATTTGATTATTTTGCATTAGATGAAGATTTTAATGCCAAAAGTAACATCTAAATGATAGCTTAAAGACAAACTTGACAGTTTGATATTCTAAATGACATATTCAACTTACTTATTTACCTACAGTTACATTGTCAATTGGTAGCAGAATTGACAATGTAACTGTCAAATTCGATCATTTTGCATCACAAGAAAATTTTAACGTCAAAACTAACATTTGAATGACATTGAATGATTTATAATTTATAAATTATAGAAAGTAACGTTGTAGTTGACATTTTTGATTACAAAAAATGAATATCTCAAAAATGACTCAACATAAGTATAGTATAATATGTAACATACAAGAGGCCTAAAAATTAACAAAAATTTCAAAAATTTGGATTTAGGTATAGTGTTAGTTCTAGTTTTACACTAGCTCTATTACTAGAACTAACACTAGAACTAGAATCATTTGGGTTTAGCCACACGTCTGTAAAGACGGCTAGAGTATTAATAAAGGCATGAAAGTGGCGAAAATTCATCATGAGATCAGTGAAGTGTATGGAGAAAACGTTATGAGTGATGGGAAGGTACGGAAGTGGGTGAGACTTTTTAAGGAAGGCCGAAAAAACGTGCATGATGACGAACGAAGTGGGCTCCCTTCAGTCATTAGTGACGCATTGATCCAGAATGTTGATGAAAAAGTGAGACAGAACCGACAGCTTTCCTCAAGTGTCAAGAAGTATGCTTTATGCAATTGTGACAGAACGTTAAATTATCGAAAGTTATGCTCACGCTGGGTACCAAAAATGCTGCCTGAGGAGCACAAAAGCAAGCGTTTAGCCAGTTCTTTGACTTTCTTAGAGCGGTACAGTGAGGAAGGTGACGAGTTTTTAAGCCAAATTGTCACAGGCGATGAAACATGGGTGGCCAACGTTACACCAGAGTCAAAGCAGCAATCAATGGAATGGCGGCATTCATCATCACCCGAGAGAGTGAAGTTCAAGCAAACAATTTTAGCCAAGAAAATCATGTGTACTGTTTTTTGGGACGGGAAGGGGATATTGCTTGTGAAATTTTTGCCTCGTGGTGACACAATAAACTCTGCGACTTATTGTGAGACCTTAAAAAAACTGCGCCCTGAAATCCAAAACAAAAGACGGGGCATGCTGAGTAAGGGAGTTGTGTTGCTTCATGACAATACTCGTCCACACACGGCCAATCGAACTCAAGAACTGATCGGATCGTTCACAGTCTGGGAACAATTTGATCACCCTCCATACTGCCCTGATCTAGCGCAAAGTGACTATCACGTATTCATGTATTTGAAGAGGCATTTGGGTGGTCAGCGCCTCGACAATGATGACGATGTCAAAAGGATCGCGTTGCAGTGGCTATCTAATCAAGCGGCAGCTTTCTACGAGGATGGTATTCAAAAGTGCCTTAATATCGGTGGGAATTATGTAGAAAAGTAGCTTAAAGTACAGGCATTCATGTAAAAATAAAATTGTTAAGAAATGTCTATTGGTTTTATTTTTATTTAGAAACGGTCCTTACTTAAAAAACACGCCTCGTACAATAAGCCAATAAAAACCTTTAGTTCTCCTTTAGTCTAATATCGCCTATGAACAAATTAAGCCAACAATCGATCGCAGAGTTTCTGAGACAGGTTTGTATTCATTTGCAAACTCCTTGCCATCTATTTCTGAATCATCTTCACGTTCTTTTAAGTCTCCTTGATCACTCCTCTCCCAAATTCTCGATCTAGTCCAAGTCATCCTCAAGAAAAGCCAACATTAGATAGATTGCAGAATTTTGAGACATTTTTGCGAATAATTTAGAAAATTTTGTTTTCATACCCTAAATCTTGCAACACTTGTTGAGTTTGCAGCAAATTCCTTAGTCTTCCCCCATAATGTCTCAAACATATCAAATGGAACACTTATTTAGAAAGCAAGAACTCACACCGAAATACACAGAAATCGAAGAAGCAAACCAAATTAACCAAGTTTCATCATTTTTTTACATTTAGAAAACTTAACGGTTTAAAATCAGCCATGTTTTCCTCGTATTGCTGATATTTTTCATCAATATGAATTCGGAATGAATTATAGTTCATCAAAGGCGCAACGATTGTCTCTATAGATTACTGAATGGAGAACAAAGAGAAATAACAATTTATCAATTCAGCATGATGATAGTGATGACATCACTACCTAAATGAATAAAATGTAATAATAGCAATGTATATCGCTTGGAAAGCTCATATTTGGACATCAATTCCGTAATCCCCTCCACCTAGCATATATATTATGTATATAGTGAACTTATAATTCCTCTCAAAATCCTTCCAAAATCATCTTTTTAAAAACGATTAATTACGTAATGGAAACGTTTTCGTTACCCCGATTTGTGTTGGAACCCACTTAGACAGTCACATTTACCCCCCAGGATGAAACCCTTAAAATTAATCCCATTTATACAACTTCCCCCCGGACTTGAAGCTTTTGATCTCCGGGCAACCAACGACGCGGTCTTTTCTGTCTTTTCATTCCCACAAATATCAAGACCATTATTAGCTGGAATTAAAGGGATGGTTGGGTTGAGCTTTGTTTTGGTGTCGCAAACCTCGGTGCACTTACGAATTCATTACGTTGAAAAACTTGTAGCCGACAAAAACACCTGTTCTCTCGTAGCGACCCGACCGTCCGGAGGATTTGAATTATTATTATGCCGGGAATCGATATTTTAGACGTTAGCGGATACAGGTGGCGGCAGTGGTGGGGAAATGTTCCTGTGGAAACGTTGAAGGGAAAGCGGGGTGTGTTGGAAAACAGCTCTACAGGTAGTTCCAACATCCCCGTCGTCGTCGTCTTCTAAACGCGAGCTTCCCCAAGTTTCTCCAAGAAGGGGAAAGCTGACCTACATTGTTTTTAGGCGAGGTTCAATTTGTTAGAGGGAAGATCGTGCACGTTGATACCACTAATACAACAAAGACCGGTTGTATTGTTGTTTTGCGATGCGAGAAACTCTGGGGTTGGTAATAATAAGGATTATTTATTACTTAAATAACTTCACCACAAAATTTTTTTAATAAAATTTTTATTCTACCTTTTAACTAAAACTTAATTCTTTAATAACCTTGTCTAAAACTTCATCAATATTTGCATAACCGCCACTAATTCCTACCTCCTCTAAAAGTTCAACGGCTTCTTCTTCACTAAGACTATCATCCAAAGCTAATAATTGCTTGACAAGCTCGTTAGTTGAAATACATCCTTTCGCATCATCATTTTCAAAAACTTTTAACGCTTCTTTTAGCGTTTCCCTTTCCGTTTGATCGTCGTAACAACGAGCCATATAATCCATAAAGTTTGCGATTTCAATAGTACCCACTGACTCGGGATCGAGGATTTTAACGGCTCGTGTTAATTTGTGTGGAGCAAACTCGATGTTAAGGGTCTTCATTAGAGCTTCCAGATCCTCCGTTCTAATGATGCCGTCTCCATCCTTCTCGAATTGCTTGAATATGTTCCAAATCTTCTTATGCAAATCAATTTTCGATTTATCCTCATTCATCGTTATATTTTTTTTACTATAATTTAGATTTTAATTCGAATCTTCTAAATTGTTCAAAACGTCAAGTTTGAATGATCAATTAATTTTAATTAATTGTTTCAATGCTTTCTTAATTTAATAAATAATTTTTAATTTAATTTTGTTAATGAAGATGGACTACTTTATGAGTTGTTAATGAAATTTCACGGCGATTTATCTCGAAACTTTAAACCTTAAGGGTGTAAGCCGATTTTCCCAATTAGTTAATCGGTTTACAATTTGCTAAGTGCAGCAGTGGCAAAGATTCCGATTAGACTAATTCAGGAAAACCCCATTTACGTTTCGCTTTACATCTCGTAGCGTTTGTACTTTGAAGAATAAGTGTTTTAAACGCTAATCTATAAATTCGATTGTATCGATTTGTTTAGGATGTTTACTTAAGCGTAAATCTGTAGGATTCAGGATGCCGAATCCAATTAACATCGAATTACACAAATTACGTGCTTAATCTTAATCGATGTAATTGCTTAATTAGGGTTATCAATCAATTATTTGCGAATAAATTTATATCGGGATATTTTTTTGGGGATGGTGTTAGGTTTAAGGAATTAATTGCAGCGTAAGGTTTAAGTTGATTTATAACGGTTACCGCGACCCCATGTGCTATTTTACGAGGGGATTTAAATTTAGCAAACTACTCTCACAAGACAAACACGTAACCGAATTTCAGAGACGTCTACTAAAGCAAATTCCGCGGTAATTATACTGTGTACATAATGAAATAAACGCCCTTACATTTAAAACGTTAATCACAACAATTTTAAATTAAAATTTATTCTGACATGATTTATTTTTTTTTTATTAATTATAATTACTTTATAACTTTTGGGTAACTTCTCATCTCTTTTTCTGGCCATCGTTATTAGTTATTCACCCGCGTCCAATGAGGTAAAGAGATAAAGTTTTGACCCCAATTACGGCAGGTTTAGCTACTAATAGTTGATCGTGAAAAATCAGTAAAAAATCGTACAAGTCATAAGTTGTTGAAAAATATGGATAAAAATCAAGACATGGAATTGAGACGTTTACGAAGAAGGGGTAGAGAAGAAGAAGAAGAAGGTAAACCTGCTGCTCTGGACGAGCTAGGACCCAACTCAATGATGGAGAACACCGTAATTTTATCATTCATACGCATTTTGCATCACGAAAATGTAATTTGGCACAATGCAGTATGCAAACAGATTACTCTGTTTCGGTCTGAAAACAGCATGACAACAGATAAATTATAAAAAAACTAATACTGGATATTCCTATTCTGAAGCTAAATTGATGCGCTATTTAATTTAATTTAATTTGTAATTTTGTCATAGAGGTATCGTGGGATCCGTGTCATGATTATTTTGTGAAACAATAACAAAGTAAGCAGTTCACATCTAGAACTCATTTTTAACCAGTTCACATCCTTCAGCCTGTGCGATACTCGGTCATACTTCCTGATACCAAAGATGTAACGAAAACAGCAATTTTGTACTTTCTGAATACGATAAGCCGTATCCATGGCGATTGCTGCGTGGTAAATCGGTGCCATATAATTAAATTGTGACAAGACGTAAGCATCACATAATTGTTTTTTGATATTATATGACAATTAAGCTGTATGAGGATATAATTGCCTAAGGTAGAAATAAGCTTTCTTTATATAATCATTAATCTGCCCACAATATCTAAAACTATTATCAAGTGTTAGACCCAAACACTTCACATTATCCACACGCTTCAAAGGTATATTTCCCAATTTTAGATCAATATTAACCTGAACACTCTCTACAGAACTTCCAAAACATATCCACATATTCCATCTTCAATTGATGGAAATTAGCAATCTTACGGATAATTTGTAAATCTCTATTTAAATTTGTCTCCACATTATGACTCTCGCCACGACGAAATGATTGGTATATTTGAATATCATCAGCATACATTAATATTAAAAGAGGACAAATTGGCAGCGAAACTAGAAGTATAGAGTGCAAAGAGACCTGAACCAACAATAACTTCTTACGATTCCCGATTAGTAGTTAAGTAGTTTTGTATTAGTGCCACGGCACCACGACCCAGTCCCAACAACCCCATTATATGACAGAGCAATGTATGATCAATGGTGTCAAATGCCTTAGAAAAATCCAGGAGTACCACCGTTGTAAGAATACCTTTATCAGCTGCACCCAAAACATCATCAGTGAGTCTTAGCGTAGTTGTAGTGCAACTATGATCAGCGTGAAAACCAGATCGCGGAACTGGTAACAAGTTGTTCTGTTCAATATAAGCGATTAATTGATTTTTCATTACTTTTTCCAAGATTTTAGACATAGTTGGCAAAATACTGATAGGACGCAAGTCCCCACAATCAACTAGATTCTTTTTCTTTGGCAATGGAACCACAACAGCCCGTTTCTATTGATCAGGAAAAATATTTTCGATCATACAAGAATTTAAAATGTTTGTCAAATACGGCAACACATCCGAAGCATACTAATACCAACCAAGTCAGTCCCCATTGAAGAAGAGATCATTGAAATAACTTCCATAACCTCAGACGTGGTAACCGTACGAAATGAAAATACATTGGAAGTGAAAGCTGCAAACTCTTTATAGCAATCATCAGTCTCTCCCAACGTAATATCGTCAAAGATATCTTGAACGGTATGAACAAAAAAATTACTTATGCCATCAGGATTCTGCAACTGTGTGGGTAATTGACTGTTATTATGAGTCATAGAATTAATATGCAAAAATTTTTTTTGGGCTAAAGATTAAGCTTTTCTTCATCTTCATCCTATCTAGCAGTGGCTAGCACGACTTAGATCGTTTAAAGAGAGATGGTATTTAGATAAGTTTTCGAGGTTGATTTACATTTCTATTAGCATTGTAAGATCGCCAACTAAATAATAATTCCCAAACTTGTCCAAAATATAGTTCATAAAACCGATTGTACTTTGCAAACAACTTTTTACTGATCAAAAGTGTCTAAAATCATGTAAAATTTGTGTAATTATGTAAAAATATCCAAATACAAGTTTATATTTTACAAAGATCTTATAAAACAAAAACTCCTAAGAGATTTCTATTTGAGAACCCGTTGAGATCAAACCTTTTCTAGGAGATTCGCCTTATAGAGATCAAAGGTAAAGGGGGGCAACAGGGTAGGTCGGGGGGCAATATCGTCAAATGAACAACCAGCGAGGCGTGAGAGGCCAAGTACATTTAATCTCGTTCTTCGGACGAGTCCCGAGGTACCTTCGAGTTCATTTGCTACACTGATGGAAGCCCCTAAGTCCCGTGGTCTCTACTCCAATGAATTACTCCTTCGGATATTTGCAAGTATTAATATCTACAAGTAATTTTCTCTTACTAATTTTTCTTTTATAATAAAATAATTTTACAATTAAATTAATTTCGTTATACAAGAATTTGTTTTTGTGTTATTTATGAGTTTTCGGGGTTAGAGTCGGGTTTTGACGAAGGTGTAACACGACAGTCGTAAGAAATAATCAATGAGCATCGCCCGAAGGAAATGTTCGGGATGTGTATCGGGATAAATAAAAAATAACCTCGTTCGTTGTACGCATTTTCACCGGTTGCCAAGGATTCAACCACACTGCGAAAGACTTTAACAAAGTTTCGGGCAAAACGTAATTACGCCGATACATCTTTTTGACGTGTCAACCGAATTTGGTGGAATTCCCCACGATCCCAAATGCCTCAAGTGTCTAATAAAAAATTTACAAGGACCGGAACCTGACAGTTTTTGCTTATTTCCTTTATTTCGCTAAAAAAATTATTATGTTAATAGAGGCAATTTAAATCAAGTTTGAATTTCTTGAAAGTTTCTTAAGTTGATTACGAATATTCAAGTTTAAAGTGCAAGTGATGTCAATTTTCATCTCGACTGCTTTCTAAATGGGTTACACGAACAGTTCTGAAATCTCAGTAAACGATTATGATTTAAACTAAGATTTGTGTCGGACGCATTTAGCCTGTTAAAGTTATAAAAAGAGTTTAAAGATAACTTTTGCAACTTTAAGTACCCTTTTAAGGTTTTAATAATTTATTAGTATTAAAAATGTATTTAAGCTTATTAAAGAAAACATGCAGAGAATACATAAAATTTCTTGTAAAAACTAAAATCATTTATGACAAACTTTTGCTTTCTTACATTTCTACTCTAGTAACTAAAGTTCTTTGCTGAACTGTATTCAGTTCAACTAATCATACTTAAAAAGTTAAAAGTTAAATTGCGATGCATAGTTTTGAGGGATCCAAATTGGGGGTTGGGTTGTGTGCGAGCAAAACGAGGCTGAAAGTTTGTGAACGCGTTCAACTAACATAAACTCTGGTTTAAAGCCGCTCGTCTATTTATTTAGGGGGCGAATTTTAATGATGATTGCGGCTACTGTCCAAGCTTCCCTCACCAACGGTAAAATTTGCAGTACCATTAAAAAGGGCACGCGTTTTAACCGTTTCACTGCGTCCAATCGTCTGGATAAGCTTCAGGTTTATGACGTTTGCTAAAAAAACAAGCGCCAACAGGTAGAAAGTTACAAAAAAAAATTTGCTGATTTACTATTCACATAAAAAGTTAAAAAAAGGAACCATCTCTTTTTTTAAGCTTATCTCTAAAAGCGGTTGCAATAAATCCTAAAAAAATAGATAAGCTTTATGGATTTTTTATCAACGTTAAAAAAGATTAAATCCAATCGCAAATCAAATCACCAAAAGCACCAAAATCTATTAGATTAATTGCCTTAGTTAGAAATTCCGTTTAATCAAGTTATGCCAAAAACATTATTAGCTGCTATTAAAGGACAACTGTTGGCTTCAACATTTACAAGTTTTGATCTTAACATCTTCTCATCATACTAAATTCACTTTATTCTCGTTTCATTCTAATTATATTTAATATCTTAGCACGTTCGTAACTTGTAACTACTAAGTACTTTGAAACTTAACTTTAGCTTAACCTTAAGCTCTCGACGGTTTCAAAACGAAGGAGAGAAGGAACACCGCCTAGTTCGCTACGCAACAATTACTTAAACCTTGGAAGTACCGGAGCCATTTCCGAAATGGAAACCGTCCGGGCACTTTATCACTTTTAATAATGAAACCGAAACTTCGCAGGTGAACGTTAGAAAAGAAGTAAAACAAGCTGAAGAGATTTACCGCTGCTTTTACATAAACTGTGAAATTCTTGGTGTATTTGTCTTGTTACAGAATTGACGAGATGCGATGATGAACAAATAAAATTGTTAAAGATATTAATTAAAATTATTAATTTTTAAATTTAAAATATGCTATTTGGGTTGCATATTTAATTAATCACAAATTTAATTCACATTTAATAATTTATTTTTATTAAGTTAATTTATTAATATGATGTATTTAATGCTTTATAATTAAAGAAGTTTTATGTTTTTAATTAAAAACGCTTTTTAATACTGTCGATTAAGAAAAATGAGTCATTTGGGTTGCCTATATCAAAAATTAAAATTTTTTTAATAAAATTATTATTTATTTCTAATGTGCAAAATTAAGTTGTTTATATTTTGTGATTTAATCTTATATTTAAAATCAGAAATACTTTATTTAATGTTATTAATATTTTATTAATCAATTAATCACAAATTTAATTCATATTTAACAATTTATTTTTATTAAGTTAATTTATTAACAAATTAATATGATTTATAATGANATCTTATATTTAAAATCAGAAATACTTTATTTAATGTTATTGATTTTAATTAATCACAAATTTAATTCATATTTAACAATTTATTTTTATTAAGTTAATTTATTAAGAAATTAATATGATTAATATGATTTAATATGATGTATTTAATGTGTTATAATTAAAGAAGTTTTATGTTTTTAATGAAAAACGCTTTTTAATGTCGATTAGGAAAAATGAGTCATTTGGGTTGCCTATATCAAAAATTAAATTTTTTTTAATAAAATAATTATTATTTAATTATTATTTATTTCTAATGTGCAAAATTAAGTTGTTTATATTTTGTGATTTAATCTTATATTTAAAATCAGAAATACTTTATTTAATGTTATTAATATTTTATTAATCAATTAATCACAAATTTAATTCATATTTAACAATTTATTTTTATTAAGTTAATTTATTAACAAATTAATATGATTTAATATGATGTATTTAATGCGTTATAATTAAAGAAGTTTTATGTTTTTAATTAAAAACGCTTTTTAATATTGTCGATTAAGAAAAATGAGTCATTTGGGTTGCCTATATCAAAAATTAAAAAATTTTTAATAAAATTATTATTTATTTCTAATGTGCAAAATTAAGTTGTTTATATTTTGTAATTTAATCTTATATTTAAAATCAGAAATAATTAATTTAATTTTTATCTTTTTTACGGCAAGATTTGCAAAATCTCGATACAAAATTAAAATTAACACAAGCAATATATTTTCATTAATAAAAGAAATATTGTGCTTCTATTAATTAATTAATTAATTTTATTAACTTACATAAATATATTAAACCCTAATTTATATTAAATTAAAAATTTTTTAAATTTTATTTCCGCCATCTATTGGGTTATAGTGTAACTACAAATAAAATTCAAAAATTTAAATTTACTATTTGATTTATTTATTTAATATGCAATTCATGTTCAATATTGATTTAATTTTTTTTTATTTATAAATAAGTAGTAAATACACAATTTTAGTCATAAGATAATCGAAAAATCTGTAATGTCAAAAGATGTCGCTATAATAATAGAAAACTTTGAGGTTAGAATTTTTATTCAACCTATATACAGTATTTTTGATAAACGAATTCGGTTACGATTTGAGTTCGTGGTTATTATTAAAATAGAATTTGATGACATCGATAACACATTTCTCGTTATCCAGCTTTAATCATGCGGTATCGTTGAATAACTGTTAACGGTCATTTTTTTTGAGGTTAGTTAACCTTGCAATAAAATCAACAAAACCAACATCATTAGCAACAACAAGAAAGAAAACAAGATTTAAGCATATTAATAAGAATCGTAATGTTTATTTTAAACGTGTACGAGCCTTGATGTTTATAATTACATATATTCCACTGGGATTTATATGGAAATGGATGGAAACAATAGGATTGCTTATTGGATGTCCGATAAAAAGTTGCAGAAAATTAACAGGAAGGAATTTCAAAAGTCTTGTTTAAAATATAACTTTGAAATATATGAGGTGAGATTTATTAAATTTTTTTAATAAAACATATTAATATTTTTGTGTGATTCTTTTAGTTAGATTTAAATAAGAGTCTGGATTCACAGGGACCTTTTGCAGTATTCCTACATAAACTGACAGATATTATAGCTTTAGAAGTTCAAAATGATCCAAAGGTAACGTTTTATTAAATTAAAATTGTTTCCAATATCATAATCACAATGAAAATAAAGATAAGAGCCAAAAAAGAGTCCTTGCTTATAATCGTTTATGTTTCAACACTTATCACTTTATATATAATCCTTTTTATAAATAAAAAAATTGATTTTGATTACAGACTGTAAAAGTCCCATTAATAATTAAGAAAAATGATAGGCAAGAATACATACATCTCAAAATCTCATCTGTGATTTGAAGCCTGCCTTTAATTCTACCTTTAATCATATAAATATTATTACTAAAATGTCTACAAGTTAACTTTTTTATTAAAAAAACTGAGAATTTTGTTTGGAAGTGTTATAAAAGAATTTTTTTTGTGAATGTATTATACACATATAAAGATAAGATTAGAAAATATTTATTCTCTCTATATTTATTTAGAGCTGAATGAGTAATATTTGTTTCAGAGTAAATTATTAATCAAGAAAATTGAAGATTACATTGAAAAACACCCCAATCTAATAGTAATAGATCCAATACCAAAAGTACGTCAACTTTTAAGCAGATACAACTCATACAGTATAATAAAATCAACAAATTTATCTAAATACGGAATTTTTACGCCAAATTTTTGTGAAATTACAATAAACGATGCGGATAAAGTCACAAAACAATTAAAAAACTCCGAAGTTACTTATCCATTTATTTGTAAACCGATTCTTGGGCATGGTTCAAAACAAGCCCATCTAATGTCAATTATTTTCAATGAAGACCACCTGGCCGATTGCAGAATTCCTTGCGTCGCTCAATCGTTCGTTAATCACAACGCCGTTCTTTATAAAGTATTTGTTGTTGGTTCGAAATTTCATATTGTTGAAAGACCGTCGTTGAAAAATTTTTATGAATCCGACCGTGAAACCGTTTACTTCGATAGTTGCGATATTTCGAGCGCCAAAGCTCAAAGTTGCTTGTCAATACTCGACCCGGAAGATGAAAATGTTATTAGAAGAGAGCCGAATTTGTTGATTATACAGAAAATGGCTGAAATAGTTAGGAAAAATTTCGAAATGGATTTATTGGGGATTGATGTTGTTATTGAAAATACCACTGGAAGGTATGCTATTATTGATGTCAACGCTTATCCTGGTAAGTTAATAAATAAATAAAATTGTTTAAGGGGTAACACCACTGTAAAAATTTAACATAAAGCACTTCTTTGCGATTTTTGGAGTTTAGGAGAATATACTATTATTCTTAAGCATGCATTGAAGAGCACAAAAAAGTTTTATAATACAGAAATAATACAAAATGGCAAAAATATCAATGTACATGAGTATAGCTACAGAAATACATAGGGAATTTTGAAAATATTAGTTTTTGATTGATTTGTGAGCAACAAAAGTTGACAATAATTTGTTAATAAAAAATTCAGAAATTAACTTATCAAAAATCCCCTAAGTACTTCCCTGTAGGATGTAATTTTAAATATGTGGTAAAAAGTTGAAATCGGTTGAATGAAAATTGTTCAACTTAAAATACTGCGCGCTATTTTAAAAAATCGTGTTTCAAGAAAAACGTATTTAATGTTTTGACATGAGTTTTGGTTATAAAAAATTAACTGCATATAATTTTTTACCATTAATCTGCTATACCACGACTATAAAGCTGTCCTTTTCTGAATTTTATCCGCTTTGCATTGGCTTCAAGGCATATTAATCTCCAACGTTCTCATAATTCTCAATTTGTCATACAGTCGTTAAAATTGCACACAGCAATATCAAGAAGAAGAGCAAAGAGTCAAGTAAAGCAGAGAGTAAAGCGGCGAAAACAAATGACCGTAAGCAAGTGTGAGGATGCATGGTCAGGCGCTGAGCAGTGAGCCATAGTACTGTTAAAAACGAGGCAGATTCATTTTCGTCGCTCTCATCGCAGCTAACCAAAGAAACATCTTCATAAAAAACATCCTCATCATCATATAAATTATGACTTGCTCAATAAGTTATGGGAAGCTGTTGCAGCAGAAGACCATGATATTGGAAAAACATTGTGTCAGATAAAGCAAACTAAACTGCTGGAAAATCAATACTCTAAACCAAAAGATGATGATCAAAGCTTTTTCGATAATTTACTCAATAACATAAAACTATTACCACAACTTTATATGATCTGAGCTACAAAAATGAAAGTCAGCAACAGCCTCTCCTGATAGCATTTTGCAAGAGTTATTATCACATTTAAGTAATGTCACGGATGATATTAGACAGTCTCATTATTGATATTTTCATGGTTCAATGGGTTGATGATTGAGGTTGGTTCATTTTTTGGTTATTTTATGATGTATTTTACCCAAAATATAATCAATCGTTGAAGAGTTCATGCGAAAATATGAATGAAAAGTCGCTATGATCAAAACCGCTTGAATATGAGCTTGGAGCTAATATCCAAACAGTAGAATTGAAGCTCTCATTGCTGTTTTGAAGTAGTAACTTGTATTCTGGTAGTAACTTCACATTACTACCAGAATACAAAATATTGTTGGTAGAAGACTAGATATTGCTGCAAAGGATTAGATATTGCTGGCAGAAGACTAAGTATTGCTAGTGCAAGACTAGATATTACAAATGAAGCACATCCTTCTTACAGAAGACTTTACACTACTACCCTAAGACGAAATACTGTTGTTAGAAGACTAGATATTGCTGCAGAAGACTAAGTATTACTAATGAAGGACTAGATGTTGCAAACAGAAGATTTCACACTACTACCAGAAGACGAAATAGTGTTGGTAGAAGACTAGATATTGCTGCAAGAGACTAGATATTGCTGGCAGAAGACTAAGTATTGCTAGTGAAAGACTAGATATTGCAAATGAAGCACATCCTTCTTACAGAAGACTACACACTACTACTAAAAAGCAAACACTGTCAGCAGAAGACTTAATTTTACTGTCAGAAGACCAAATTATGTTGTTAGAAGACTAGATATTACCAATGGTATAAATCCCGTTTAAATTTTTGTCCAACACTTGTTAAAATTGCATCCCTCGCTTCCCCATTCTTTAGAATTAGTATTCCAAAGAACTGAATTTTTTTCATACATTTCAATTAATTGAAATATGTCTTCTTGGGACTATTTTCTTTTAGGCATCATTTTTAAACGTGTTTTATCGAGAAAACTCGCAGCAAAATTCGAACCATGTTCGTTTTTTAACAGTTACTCTGACGATAGATAAATTGTGCGTGTCCACTTGAGTACAAGTCTCAACCTGTTCACTCTCCGAATGTTGGTGAAGACTCTCTGATAGTTACTCTCAGATGCGTGTCGACCAGAAAATATACTCTCGATAGCTTCTCTCGGGGGCATTTCTCGCAACTGGACACCTAGCTTAAGGCCATCTTAGACTATAATCATACAATTACCCAATTTCAAGAAAGAGAGGGAAAAAGTTTTACATGAAGATTTTCTTTCATTTATTGGATCAAACTATTTGGAATTGTCGTGTGCTTTATAGAAAAAAAAGGCAGCAAATTACATGCATAGTTTCGATTAGATCTGGCAGAGGCACTAATTGAACAAAATAAAGTTGAAACTACATCAACAAGTTCAGCGAGAGGACGGCCAAGAACAACATCAAATCCACTGTAGACTGTAGCTGACGGATTTTGTGCCCCAACGAAAAATAAACAAAATGCAAGCAGAAGATGTATTGTTTGCTGTTCTAAAAAGGATGAATGAGGGAAGAAAGTCAGGAAAGAAACAAGATATTGCTGTAAGGTACATGATGTTGGATAGATGATTTAGTCAAAGAAAATAAAATGGTGAAAAACCTAAGGCCATCTTAGATTATAATCATACAATTACCCAATTTCAAGAAAGAGAGGGAAAAAGTATTACATGAAGATCTTCCTTCATTTATTGGATCAAACTGTTTGGAACTGTCATGAAAAAATGGAGGCAGCAAATTACTTGCACAGTTTAGATTAGATCTGGCAGAGGCACTAATTGAACAAAATAAAATTGAAACTGCATCAACCAGTTTAGCGAGAGGACGGCCAGGAACAACACCAAATCCACTGCGACTGACGGACCGCCATTTCCCCGATTTTGTGCCTCCAACGAAAAATAAACAAAATGCAAACAGAAGAGGTGTTATTTGCTGTTCTGAAAAGGACGAAAGAAAGGAAGAAATTTTCTTTTGGGAAGAAAGTCAGGAAAGAAACAAGATACTGCTGTAAGGAATGTGATGTTGGACTTTGTGTAATTACATGTTTCAAAATGTATGATATGCAGAAATATTTTTAATACTTTATACTTTTTATTATTATATTTTTTTTAATTCTACCTTGGTGTTACCCCTTAAATATTAAATTTTTAACGTAACTTTGTTTCAGGATACGATGGTTTCCCAAATTTTTTCGACGTCTTATTAGAATGCATTTCAAGTAAAATATTGTAAAAATAAGTTCTTAACAAGAAAAATCTAAAAGTGTAGGTTAAAAAAAGTATTTTGTATTACTTATTTTTTTAATTTTGTCTTGTTTTTACTTGCTACACATTATCAATAGCATCATTTATTATAAACGTTTATGGTAGCTATAAGTTTCATTTCCAGCTCGCATTTATATTTAATTATGTACTAATTTTTCAGGGCAGTATCTATATATAACTATCTGAATTTTGCTCGTTCCTACACATTTCTAGTCATAGGTACATATACCGGGAGATAAAAGCGAATACCATTTAAAGGTTTCTTAAACCTTTATTAATCTTCTTTTTCTTAACTATTATTAATAATTCATCTTTTTTGTAAGTTCCCTTTTTACATTTTATGTAAATACGAATCAAATGCGTATTTTGATACAATAATTAAAAAGAAATGTATGTATATAATTATAAACGATATGAATAATACCGTAGGGAAGTTTGTTAATTTTTAAATATTTACGTATTATACAAATTGTTTCTTTTTTCTATGAGGTTTTTTATATATAACTCGTTAAAAGTAAGTACAAATCGTTATTGGGATCGGAGCTAAAAATCTGTTCTAGTCGTAGGATCAAGCAAAAGGGCGAAGAAACAATGAACATCACATCTTTATTTTCATATTTTTGTATAAATTGGATCTTGTACGACCTCATAAGCGTTGTTATTCTAATTAAACTAGTCCATAAGTGATTTTATGGATTTACAACATGCTATTCCATACAAATCAATTCCTATGTACTTACTTAGGTTTACGCGATTGTATATTTAGGATGATAATAATAGAAGATTTTGTACTTTCATATAGTATTAACAATAAAAATTATTAAAACATTTTTTAAAAATTTTTTCAAATCATAGTAACTTTTAGTTTTTACTGTTGGTATCAATTGACAACTAGGCGTCAATTTGACGTATACAAATCTGTTAGTGATTGTCAGAAAAGGGCGTTTTTTGTGTTTACATCCTTACTCATCGTTTTATGCGCTTAAAAAGGTAACGAAAACTATTTTTTTCGCTTTAAAACCCGTCGAAATCAAAAAAAAATATTCCAGGTGATTTTTTACGAAAAATATCGATACTTTTCGCCGAACAGGAAGTTGATGTAGACTTACCCAAAAATGGCTTGGAGATTCAAAGCGTCTAAATACAAAAATGCGGCTCCGATCGTGCCGAAAATGGAAAATACCGTGCGGGATATCTGTATTGGATCGTATCAAACGTATGGGAATAATATTGCGGCGTCTGGAAAGTTTATGGCTTTTAATTGGGATCATGCAGGGTCAAGTTTAGCGGTTTTACCTTTGGATGATAGTGGTAGGAAAAGTAAATTAATGCCTTTACTGCATGCACATACTGATACTGTGACGGATATGGATTTTTCGCCTTTTCATGATGGTTTATTGGCAACTGGCTCTCAAGATTGTTTGATTAAAATCTGGAACATTCCTGAAGGGGGATTACAAGAATCTTTAAGTAATCCTGAATGTGTTTTTTCTTATAAACAAAAAAGGGTGGAAACAGTTGGGTTCCATCCTATAGCGGAGTTTTTATTACATTCCACTTCTTATACAACCCTTAATTTATGGGATTTAATTTCTGAGAAAGAAATATTTTCTAACCAAGACCACATGGAGGTCATTCAATCAGTTAGTTGGAAACGTGATGGAACCCTTCTTGCTACCTCTTGCAAAGACAAACAAGTTCGAATTATCGACCCCAGAATTCAAAATTCTTGTGTACAAACCGGAAACGGACATCAAAGCATCAAAGACTCCCGCATAGTTTGGTTAGGAGAGACAGATAAAATCCTAACAACTGGATTTGACGCACAAAGATCACGACAAATCATGATTAGAGATGTAAGAAAATTTGGAACTCCTGAGAAATCACTCGAATTGGATTGTTCAACAGGAATTTTAATGCCACTATATGATTCTGACACAGGAATGTTGTTTTTGGCTGGAAAGGGTGACTCAACGATTGGTTATATGGAAGTCACTGATAAAGAGCCATATTTAGTTGAGGGAATAAGGCATTCAGGCGAACAAACTAAAGGAGCTTGTTTGGTTCCTAAAAGAGCTTTGAATGTTATGCAGGGAGAAGTTAATCGTATTATGCAATTAACTAGCACTTCTGTGATACCAATCATGTATCAAGTGCCTAGAAAAACATACAGGTAATGTTAAAATTAATTTTTTTAATTTTATTTATTTGTGTTCATTCATAGGGATTTCCATGGGGATTTGTACCCTGAAACAGCAGGTTACACAACAGAAATCATAGCAAGTGACTGGATGGAAGGAAAAAATATACCACTGCCAAAAATAAGTTTAGATCCAGCAAAAAAACCCAATGGAGATAATCCCATTGTTGTAGGTTGTTTAAAAACAATTTTTTTCAATAATTAAGTCTAATTTTTGTTTAGGTACATAAAGGTTCATTATCAGATCTTCGAGAACTAGTTAAGAATCGACCAAAAATTCAGCAAAAACCACCACCTCCAGCGGAAAAGGTAAAAATAGATAACATAAAGCCTCCTCTTATACAACCTCAGGTAACGGAACAACCGGAACTTTCTAAGCCGACGGTTCCGGAAGCGGAACCTTCGCCTCCTCCGTGCGATGAAAGTCCCACGAAAGGTATGCAAGATGCGGTGGTGACGAAAGATGTGGTTCCCCCGAAACCGCTACCGCGTACTTCTCGGGCGGGGTCTGTTTGTGACAGTCCTGATGATGCTATCAGCGCTTCAAAACCGATCGCTAGGCCTAGAACTAACAGTTGTGCCCCAGTAATCACCTCCGTTAATCCTAAAGTGCCCATCGCTGGTGGCTATAAGGTGCCTAATGTGTGAATTTGTAATAAAAAAATATGCAATTGGTTGTTTTCCTTTTTTGGTATGGTAAAATCTCGATATAACGGACTTGGACTTCTTTAAAATGGAATTCGGATATCAAGCAATCCTCTAATATTTGTTCTATTCCATGTTTATAGATAAATTCGATATTCCCTGAATAATCTATAGGATGTATAATTCAAGGACACTAGAACTAAAAATATTGGGGTTTAGCCGCCTTTAAATTAAATTTAACATATCATTACCATTAAAAATACAGATGATATGATTTTTTTAAAACCAAGATGATTTTTCTTCAACAATTTTTTTCTTGGTATTTTATTAATACTACCATATAGTTTTTATATCATGTCATAAACTAGAATCTTTAAGCTTCAATTTAACATATATATCATATCCTGACCATTAAAAATACAGATGATATAATTCTTTTTAAAACAAGATGTTATTTTGTATTTGCAAATTTGGCAGTTTCTTCAACAGTTTTTTTCTGGGTATTTTATTAATATTATCATATATTTTTTATATCATATCATAAATTGGAATCTTTAAGCTTCAATTTAACATATATATCATATCATGACCATTAAAAATACAAATGATATGATTTTTTGAAAATTTGATGATATTTTGTATTTGCAAATTTGGTAGTTTCTTCTTCAACAATTTTTTTCTGGGTATTTTATTAATACTATCATATATTTTTTATATCATATCATACACTGGAATCTTTAAGCTTCAATTTAACATATATATCATATCATTACCATTAAAAATACAGATGATATGATTTTTTTAAAAACAGAATGTTATTTTATATTTGTAAATTTGATAGTTTCTTCTTTAATATTTTTTTTTCTGGATATCTTATTAATACTATCATATAGTTTCTATATCATATCATAAACTAGAATCTTTAAACTTCAATTTAACATATATATCATATCATGACCATTAAAAATACAAATGATATGATTTTTTGAAAATTTGATGATATTTTGTATGTGCAAATTTGGTAGTTTCCTCTTCAACCAATTTTTTCTGGGTATTTTATTAATACTATCATATATTTTTTATATCATATCATAAACTAGAATCTTTAAACTTTAATTTAGCATATATATCATATCATGACCATTTAAAATACAAATGACATAATTTTTCTGAAAATTAGTTGTTATTTTGTTTTTGCAAATTTGGCAGTTTCTTCTGTAACAATTTTTTCAGGGCATTTTATTAATACTATCATATATTTTTTATATCATATTATAAACTAGAATCTTTAAGCTTCAATTTAACATATATATCACATCATTACCCTTAAAAATACAGATGATATGATTTTTTTAAAAAGATTGTTATTTTAAATCTACAAATTTAACAGTTTCTTCTTTAATGTTCTTTTTCTGGATATTTTATTAATACTATCATATAGTTTTTATAGCATATCATAAACTAGAATCTTTAAGCTTCAATTTAACATATATATCATATCATGACCATTAAAAATACAAATGATATGATTTTTTGAAAATTTGATGTTATTTTGTATTTGCAAATTTGGCACATTTTGTTCTTCAACAATTTTTGTCTAGGTATTTTATTAATACTATCATATATTTTTGTATCATATCATAAACTAAAATCTTTAAGCTTCAATTTAAGATATATATCATATCATCCCGTTAAATATACAGATGATATGATTTTTTTAAAAACATTATTTTATATTTGGAAATTTGACAGTTTCTTTAATATTTTTTTCTGGATAGTTTCCTAATACTATCATATAGTTTTTATATCATATCATAATCTAGAATCTTTAAGTTTCAATTTAACATATATATCATATCATGACTATTAAAAATACAAATGATATGGTTTTTTGAAAATTTGATGTTATTTTGTATTTGCAAATTTGGCAGTTTCTTCTTCAACAATTTTTGTCTAGGTATTTTATTAATACTATCTCATATTTTTTATATCATATCATAAACTAGAATCTTTAAGCTTCAATTTAAGATATACATCACATCATTACCATTAAAAATACAGATGATATGATTTTTTTAAAGACAAGATATATTTTATATTTGCAAATTTGACAGTTTCTTCTTTAATTTTTTTTTTCTGGTTATTAATACTATCATATAGTTTTTATATCATATCATAAACTGGAATCTTTAAGCTTCAATTTAACATATATATCATATCATGACCATTAAATATACAAATGATACGATTTTTTGAAAATTTGTTGTTATTTTGTATTTCCAAATTTGGCAGTTTCTTCTACAACAATTTTTTTCCGGGTATTTTATTAATACTATCATATATGTTTGATATCATATCATTATCATTCAAAATACAGATGATATGATTTTTTTAAAAACATTAGGTATGTTATGACTTTAAGCAGGCTGGAATACCACACTATTACGGAATGGAATGGAACGAACCCGAACGGAATGGAAATTTTGAATCTCCGCACATTAGCGCGGAATTCCATGGAATATTGTAAGGGTTCACTAAACTAAAGACCGCTTTAAATTACCCTATATGTTGAAGAAGAAGATTTATATGGATAATCGCTTAGACCAAATTTCTAGGTTCACGATTTCTGGTCCTGTTTCTGCGCATTGCTGTCTTCATAGAGCATGCGAAAAATGTTTCATTATTGCCATATTGCACAGCATTAGACATTGTACAGCTTTAGATTGTTGTATTTTCTAGAACTAAAACTAGAACTAACTCCAGAACTAGAAACATTCGGGTTTAGCCATACGTCTCTTAAGACGGCTAAACCCGAATGATTCTAGTTCTAGATCTAATATTATTTCTAGTTTTAATTGTTATTCAGCGCTGACGTCACGAACGGGCCTTCGAGCTGTGCACCCGGGATATAGCAGTCTTCTTCAATTTTACCGTGCTGGGTATAAATATAAAGTAGACTAAACGTAATGATTCGGATAACTATCGGAATTTGTGTGCATTAAAATGATTCATGACACTCCCTTCCCTGTATTAATCCGTTATAACGAGGTTTTACTGTAATTGATTTTTTTTTGTAGATTTAATTTTTTTTTTTAGGTTTTATTTTTGTAGCTTATTTTATTTTTGAATGTTTTATTATTATATTTTAATTGCATGAATTGTTTTTGTGTCTAAAATATTTCTTAATATTTCCAACACTTATTTTTCAGCCAAGATTGGGTCCGAAACCGTTTACGCCATCAAAATCTTTTGAGTCAACAACATTTGAAAGATCTTTCTCTGTTCCCTCTTCTCAACCTTTCAACTCTCAAAGTAATGGGGTTCATGAAAAAGAAGAACAGCCACAAGGAGATTCTGAGCAAGTGACACAAGAAACTGTTAAAGACGACAAAGAAACGGAACAAATCGATGAAGGGGAAAAATCTCCAGATGTTAAAGGCGAAGAAGATGATGAAGTGAATGAACCCAGTAATAATTTTGAAAGAGATTCGCTTCACAGAACGAGTATCGCTGAAAGAAGGAGGATGTATGAGAATAGATCGCAATCTGTGCAAGAAGAAGTGAGCGAAAAAGGGGATTTTTCTCCTGCTCAGTTAAAAAGGAAAAATAAGATTAATGAAGATGGTAAATTAGAAAAACCGGATTTGGGGAAGAAAATTGATAATGGGGTTAGTACGCCTACTCCAAAGAGGACTTCAACAGTCTTTGGTAAATTTTTAATCATCATTGGGTTTACAAAATTAATCGTTTGATTTTGTTAAAGGGCGCGTTTCGAAATTTCGACATTTAAAAGGAACACCAGCTCATAAATCTTTTCATATTGAGAATATCAGAAATATTAGTCGGCAAATTTCGGGAGAATGTGATGGATTTGCTGGTAAGATATTCATTTTTATTAATTTATTTTAGTACAATTTTTTGTTTAGTTAATCCGGATAGAGTAGCAGTTCCATTAAGTGGTCCAGGTGGAAAAATAGCGATTTTCGAACTATCAAAAACCGGCCGTCTTCCGGATGGGGTAATCCCCGCTTTAGTAAATGGAAATCCGATTATGGATTTCACTTGGGATCCTTTTGACAATCAAAGACTTGCAGTGGCATGCGACGATGGTACTGTTCGTTTGTGGAGGATCCCTGAGACCGGATTACAAGAACCAACGAATGTTTTTGAGAAAGATGTTAATGCACACCCAGATAAAATTTATTGGTTAAAATTCCATCCGACGGCTCAAGATGTTTTAGCGACTGGATCTTATGATATGACGGTTAAAATTTGGGATTTGAATACTTTGGAGGAAAAGATTTTATTGAAAGGACATTCAGAACAAATTTTTAGTTTTGCATGGTCGCCAAACGGATCAAATTGCGCTACGATGAGTAAAGATGGAAAAGTCAGAATTTATCAACCAAGAAATTCCGAAAATCCCATTAAGGAAGGTAAAGGACCCGTTGGGAGTCGAGGTGCGAGGGTAGTTTGGACTTTGGATGGAAATTATTTGGTTGTAACCGGTTTTGATAAAGTTTCCGAACGGCAAATAACAATTTTTAAATCACACGATTTAAACAACTCCTTAAATACGGTTGGTTTAGACGTTTCTCCCGCGATTCTTATCCCATTTTACGACGAGGATAGCTCCACTTTGTTCTTAACTGGAAAAGGTGACTTAACTGTTTATGCGTTTGAAATTACGGAGGAGTCCCCTTATATTTGCCCATTGAGTCATCATAGATGCAACAGTTTACATCAAGGATTAGCATTTTTGCCTAAACATAAATGCGATGTGGGCAATGTTGAATTTGCTAAGGCTTTTAGATTGACCAATAATTCCATTGAACCGGTTTCTTTTACAGTTCCAAGAATAAAAGTAAGTTATTTTAATTTTTATAGACGAAATTATTGGTTCGTTTGTTATAGACCGAATTATTCCAAGATGATCTTTTCCCACCAACAAGAGTAACCTGGGAACCAACAATGACTTCATCTGAATGGTTTTCAGGAAAAAATATTCCTAGTAAAAGGATTAGTTTGCGCCCTGAAGGAATGGGATTATGTATAACTTAAACTCTTAAAAATCGTGTTCTTTTTTCTAAATAGAATTTGTTACAGTATCTGAAACTCAAAATGCTTCTGAAAAAACCATCAATAAGTCGGCGTCTCAACCCTTTATAGCTGATTTACAATACAGCCGGTTAACTGGTACTGTTGATATAATGTCTCAAACTAAAGCAAAACAAGAAGAGGTAATAAAAAATTTTATGTATAAAAATTAATTAATTCCTTTAAATTTTTTAGATTCAAAAAACTTTGAGTAATAAGTTGGAGATTAATCTCAAATTGGAACAAGATGATATGGAAGGGGTTGATGCAAAGGAATGGGACGAATAGTTCCACAAAAAAAAATTAATAAAAATAAAACGTAGTTAAGTAAACCTTTAATTTCTTACTATTGTTTGGTAAAAATTTTTGCCAATTTTTTTTTAACTGAAACATGACGATGTTGCTGCATTCCACAATTAATTTTTTTTAACTGAACTGAAGGATTAGTTTCCTAGCTTGTGATCACTCTCAATAAAATAACGTGCGATATTAGGCTATATACTGACAGTTTATTAGCTTTCGTTTTTTAAGAAATGCTAAAAAAATGCAATAAAAAATAAAATAGAAATCTTATTCACATTTTTTTCTACTCTAGGATTAGTTTTTTTAACATATCCGCTTGGTTTTATAAACTTATTTCGTGAGTTTAACAAGAATGCTCTCAATTTTTATTTAATATTATTATATTTATATCAATATGTACGCAAGGAACCATTTTAAGTATAAAAACATATTTTCTAGTCTTATTCATATGTATCAAGATCTCGGAAATATACAATCAATTTTTTTAACATAATTATTTTATCGTATTAATAGGAATCTATTATCGTTTATGATTGTATTTTTTACTTTTATATTTTAGTGAATTTACTTTATCGGGCACTCAACATTCCGTAAGACTTTAATAGTGCCAAATTTTAAGCGCTTTGAAAATCAAGTCGTTCTTTTTCCGAAGCGCTTACGAAAACAAATTGCCTCTTTAAAAATAAAATTTTTAAAATAGAAATTTAAATAAAAAAGGTACAGTGCTCAGAGTCGCTCAAAATGTAATTGAACAAATAAAGTAAAAGAAAAGCAGGTTTAACGTGACATAATATCTAAGTCCGTATTTTATATAGGTATTTATATTACAATTTATTTTGTATTTATTATATTTTTACTGTGACTGTGTGTTTTGCAATTTTTTTAACAATTGTAATACTATTGATAAATAATAAAAACAAAGGATTTGAATTACTTTTATAATTCTTCGGTCCTTTCAAAATCCTTATAGACTTTAAAATGACTGTAGGAACTTTGTTACAAGTTTTAATGAAATTCCTTTATTAATTCCCAAATTAATTCCTAATGTTTTCCAGTTCGCAGAATTGTTTCAAAAACACCGCAAAATGACTAAATAGAATCCTTTTAAAAGTTCAAGGATAACATTTTGGAATATATTAGGATACCAAAAAAAATTATGGAGGTTCAACACTTAAATTGAATTAACTCATTTTTGTTGCAGAAAATTTCTATAACTTTCAAGAATCGATCCTACTACATAAATCTCATTATTGCATTATCTTTTGCTACATATATTTCAAGAGGAATGCCAACAGTTGATAAAAATTAAAATTTTTAATGTCCTAATTTTGCCTTTTAGTCCAAAGAGTTTTTCAAAGGTTTTTTTATGGTGTTGAAAAAGTTTTGGTCATATGGCATGAAAGATAGAAATTGGTGACACATTGAACCGTAATATACTTAGACAATGATAGTTCCGTAACTTCACTGTTTAACCCTTTCAGGACCGAGCAGGATTAAAAGCCATACCTCAGGGGTTCTGGTCCTGTGGCAAAATATGTCGCAGTTCAATAATATATTTCCCCATCTGCTGGCAATGATACGTGATCTGTCAGAAACGTTTCCTGTAAAGTCAGAACAGTTGTAGGAGCACTTGTAGATCTATTAACAACATTTGAAAGTTACGAATGTCTATGGCAGAGACATGGGCTGTTATGTCTGCTTTCTAACATTGTTCTGGAAAAGGTAATGCAGATCTTAGTATTCGTCGACGACATAGATATTATAGGGAGAACAGAAAATGAGGTGAAGGAGGCTTAAAGATATATTTTAGAAAGACCAAGTATATGACGGCAATGTCTGGCAGTGGAAACATACCAAAACATTTGGAAGTTGGGTATGAGAAGATAAAGACGGTTAGCAGTTTCGTATATTTGGGATCTTACCCAACAAATGCTTCCATGAGCTTAAAAACAACTTCACATCTAAGTTACCAAGAAAAATCAAATTATTCCTATACAAAACGTTAATACAACTAGTACTTACTTGGGTCGGGAACATGGGCCTTAGTACTAAAAGACTAAGAAGCGCTAAAGAGATTCGAGAGTAAAGTGCTTAGAAGTTAATAGTAATAACGCTGTAAGTTCAAGGTAACTTAACTTCAAGTTGTAACTTCTATATTGCGAACCAGAGATTACATTTATCAAAGTGCAAAGATTGAGATGAATTAGTCATGTTGGGATTGGGTTGGGTTGAGTTTGGGTGTGTAGAAAGTATAAGTGATTTCAGAAAGTTAATGAATTTTTTTCCATCACCACGACTACGGAAACTACAGAAATCTTCTATAATATCTTCTATAATAGTTCAAGCTCTTCCTATGATTCATCATCAACGATTAATTTGGACAGGCAAGACTATGATGATAAGCCGCAATTGAAGAGTCAATTCACGGTGGTGGGTCGAGGTCAAAGTACTGTTTATCTTATTTCTTTAACTAGGAGGAGTGAATATAAAGGATAGATAGTTTTTTTTGTATTTATTTATCATTTTGTCAATTCTAAACATAAGAGTTAACGTTTAAGGTTTATTTATTTCAAAATATAGTTACATAAAACATTGTAATTATTCTAAACAGGAAATCTTAAGTATTTGGTACAACTTTTGCAACTTTTTCATTTAGAACACTTTTGGTTTAGATTAAAACAAATTACCACGACTACGGATGACGGGAATCTGAAAAGAGAGGAAGAACGAGGGAGGACCAGGAATGAAGAGGATCATTGATTGGGAACGAAATGTAGGAGGAGAGAAGGGGGGCCTTTCCTCCTCAACCTAAGCTATTTCAAAAAATTTATGAATTCTTTTTCAACCATCACAAGCGTGGATAACGAGAGACTGCGAAAAAGGGGAGAAATGGGAGAGGATGAGGTTTGATGTTAGCGTTAATTGTTGATGACTGATCATAACGATGAATGGGAAGGATAAGTTTTGATTGATGCAGAATGGCAATTATCTGACAGAGAGACGAAAGTTTAGTTTTCTGTACTCTGATGTAATGCCTTGATGGTGCTTCCGGAGTAGGAGGAGAGGGGGGAGGATTTAGTGGGTACGTCTAGGGCTAGAAAAGTGCCACACTTCCAGCCGAAGTACTGAAGCTTTCCCCCTAATCAATATCTGAGGCGCCAACAGTAAGCCGGGGTGTAAAGCATTTTTCCCTCCTCTCGCGCCAAAAAGAAAGTTGGGTTGGGTTGGGCTCAGGTCGAAGAGACGATTTCTGAACGATGTGGAGGAGGACCTAAGAATACTGACGGTCATGAGTTGGAGACAACAGCCACGGGATGGACAAGCATGTAAGGAACTGTTAAAATGGTCCATGATTTACAACAAGCTGTAGAGCCAAGCATGATGATGTAGATAAGCCTTGTAGTAGCTGATTTCTATTAATCTATTTCACGCCATTAAAGTTGTCCTGAAAACAAAAAGATAGAGAACATATTGATAAAAGGAAGGATTACATTCCTTCAGATCTCAATCTTTTTCAGGTATAAGCTGTGAGGAATGCTTCTGACAATCTTAATAAACTACAGAAAGTAGCTGATAGATATTAGAGGTAAAAAGCAGTAATCTCCAAAACAGTATCTTCTAGTTCAAGCTCTTCCTATGATTGATGATCATCAACGATTAATTTGGACGGCCAAGATTTTGTCGAAATTGAAGAGTCGCGGTGGTGGGTAGAGGTCAAATTAAGTTTTTTTAACAAGGAGCTCGTGTTACTAGTTTATCTTGTTTATTTAGGAGGAGTGAATAGAAAGTTTTTTTGAATTTATTTATCATTTTGTCAACTTTAAAACATACGAGTTAACGGTTAATTTATTTCAAAATATAGTTACATAAAACATTGTAATTATTCTAAACAGGAAATCTTAGGTATTTGTCAATTCTGCACAACTTTTGGTAACGTTTTAATTTAGAAAATTTTTGGTTTAGATTAAAACAAATTAGATAGATTTTTAAATGCAATTTATTGCACAACTTGCTGGGTTAGTAACACATAACAATAAATAATATATACACCCCTAAATAAAAGAAATAATAAAGAAATTAAAAGTAATTAACAAAAATATTTTTTAATCGTTAGTAAAATCATATAAAAGTTCCGTGTACGATTCCAAATTTCTTTTTAAAGCTTTCATAGTTAAGCTTTAACGCGTTTTTGGATTTGAATTCTAAATCCATCGGCACGTTTTAGGATAATATCACCTTGTAACTTGAAATCTTTTTGAGCCACAGGCGAAGTAATATGATATTCCCTCAAAATTGTCGCTAGAAGAACTTTCAATTTCAACATAGCGTATTTACGCCCTGAAAAGAATTTTTTTATTATCTTAAAAATCGGAATTGTTATAATTATATTTACCGACACAACTTCTTGGGCCAGCACTGAAAGGAATGTAACTGTAAAAGTGTCGTTCTTGACACTTTTCGGGTAAGAAATTATCTGGGTTGAAAACATCTGGATTCGGGAAAGATCTTGGATCTCTATGCAACAAATAAGGAGCAATAACAACGGTTGCCCCCGCTGGAATGCTGTAATCTCCTGAAGCCATTTTAACTTCCTCGTTGATTTTTCTCGCGATAATTGGAACTGGTGGGTACATTCTTAAGGATTCCATTATAACTCTTTCTAATAATTTCATTTCGACGGTATCGGCAAAGGTAACTGGTCTATTTGAACCTTGGAAAATATCGTTTAATTCTTGTAAAACTTTAGCTTGAATATCCTGATGGACACCCATCATACACAAAACGAAACTGGAACCAGCAGCCGTCGTATCGTGACCTTCGAACATAATCGTCGATACTTGATCTCTGACTTCTTTTTCGGTGAAATTAATTCCTTCTTGCATTGCTGCTTGAGTTAAAGCATCCAAAAATGCTAAACGTTTCTTCTCACCAATATCATTTTCGTCATTTTCATCCAAATCGTCTCTTACAGCGGTCCCGTTATTATATCCTTGAATTTTTTCGCCGTTTACTTTCGGTTTTTCTTTCTTTTCTTCATAAGCCGGGGAATATTTTGGTTCGGGAACGTCAAATCTTTTTTGAAGGTGATCTTTCTTTCTGCTATCTACAGCCTAAAATGACGTAATTTGTATGATGATTCAATGTTAATTAAATTTAATGAGAATCGGTAATTCATTAACAATTTAAAATCGGCTATTTGAATTTTAAAAATTTACTTCATCTGAATATAATTGTTTTTGTGTTGTTGATGAATTTATTTTTACCTTGTTTGTTAAATCGTGAATGATTCCTAATAATTTGTCGTGTTCGCTGCTGAATTTTGTGTTTTTGAAGATTGAATTGAATCTAAGCCATGGTTTGTAACTTCTTTGATGGAGAATGTTACACATCCTATTAAAACAAAAATATTAATAATCTTTGTTTTTTTAATAAAAGTTTTAATTTAATACTTCATCACAGCCATTGCATATTCAAATCCTGAGTCTTCACTTCTTGGTTCTTTGTAGCCCATAACAGTTTCTTTAGGCAAAAAAAAATTTGTTTTTAATTTTATAATTATTTTTTTTTTGTTTCAGAATTTACCTAAAAGAATATCAACTGTAACTCCACTCATATATTCATGGCAATCAAAGGTTTTTCCAATTTCCTTTTCCATTTTACGACAAACGTTTTTGCTGATATCATTAAATTGTGGAAAGAATGATTTAAGGATGTTCATATGGAACGTTGGCGCAATCATCTTCCTGTGGTTTCTCCAAATATCACCTACCACAGCAGAAACAAACACGTGTAAATATTCCTATTTGTATTCAAAACGTAATTCGCTATCACAACGCGAGAAGGTCATTTAATGAGGCGATTTGAAATCAATCGATGCCGCCGCAAGTTTTAGAATCGAATAGAATAAGTCGTTGAATACGTAATTGTATATAAAAAGGAAGATTTTTTTTCGGGAGGTACTTTCTTTTGCGATAAAAAATTTTGCAATAAGACGACGTAATAAGAAATTGAAATTAAATTTGCTTACCGTAACTGATTAGAAGACCATTTCCAAACCATGGTTGGAAAAATTCGTATTCAACGGACTTTTCCAAGTGAACGTTGCTGCTTAAGATGAGTTCAACGTCAGCTGGATTGAATAAACCTACCAATAAATAAGGACCAGCCCATATTCTTACTAAGTTTTCTTGTTTCGAAGCGACTTCTAAAGCAACTTTGAAAACTACAAGAATATAAAAAAGTTAAAAAAGAAATTGATTAAAAAAACATATTGTACCTTCTGGAGGTGGCTTTTTGGTATCTAAATAATGTTTTAAAGTTTCTAAATAGTCCGGACCTGGTAATTGATTTCCCAATTTGAAATATCTTTCATTTTTCTTATAATAAGCATATATAAGAACGGAAACTATCGAAATTAAGGCGACCAACACTCCAGCAACCATCTTAAAATTTATTAAAAATATTATTTAATTTCTTTTAACCATTTGTTTTAACTCACCTTTTATTTAGGTGTAGTTCTATTCGAAGTGAACTCTTGAAGACAATTTTGCGAACTGACTACTCTCACAACACGCGTCAACTTTTATACTTTTTCTTGAATTAATTATCAACGTTCACTTGGCGATTGATTTTTGACGGTAATCATTGATTACAATAGCCTGAACCTGACATTTGAATTTAAATTTTCCGCAACATGTCCATAAAACGTTATAAATATTCCAAAAAGACTAGTTAAAATTCTTACGCATTTTCAAACTGTTTTTCGTATTGAAGCGTAAAATTCAGTTAGAAATAAACAGGAAATGAACGTTGGAAAATTCAACATAAATTATTAATATCATTGTTATTAAGCGTTTATGGTAAAATTTTGTTGATTCAAGTTCGAGCACTTTCTTAACCTTTATTATAGTGTATTTTTTATGCATAGAAGTTAAATTAAAAATATCGCTATAACACAGTAATTGAATTTTTTTTCCATTAACTTTTATTGTCCTTTATCTAATAGGTTTTTTATTTATAAAATTAAATAGATATAAATTGCTTTAATTAATAAATTTTTTTTGTGTATTTACAAAAAACATTATTTAGGAAGTCTTAAATTTTTTCTAACAATTTTATTAGATATATTTTTTGCGAGATTTCCTTATTATTTTCACTTTTATTGTTTGTTTCAGGGTGTGATCATGCCTAGAGTGTACCAACGTGGAAATTATCACCTGAAAACGAATTCGATAGAAGAGGTCGTTATTGTTAATTTGCACTAAAATGGTTTTTCGTTAATCGCCTAAACCGGAACCTGCGCTAGTATCAATCATGGATTAGGGAAGGTCAGGAAGATCGCAGAAAACAATCTTGAGAGCGAATTAAAGGTGCAACAAGATACAAGATCAATTGCCTTTGGACTTCCAATCTTATCAGCTACATGTTGTATTAATGTCGCAGGCAAATGGTTATTTCAGGTAGATAGCTTTTTTCAGTGGCCGTAAATTGTGTCATCAATATAAAGTCTAAGATCCCTGACACAGACCCTCCTCTTCAATTCAATTCCATCTACAAAGATATGTGCCATATTGCTGATAAACGCTTTGGATTCCCTACCCCGGAATACCAAGTAGACCGATTTATTCCCATTTAACAAAAGACCATGTTTTTTAGTAATATTTAAAAATTTATCTAAATCACTGTTTACAACAGCAACAGACTCTAGCATATTATTTGAGCTAAAGCTGTGGTAAAGTTGTGTGTCATCCGTATAGAGATGAAATTTTGTGCAGAAGCGGTCAAAGACCAACATTTGAGGCGTATATATAGTGAACAAAAGTGGAATGTAGAGCCCTGCGCTACACCAGACCTCAATACGGCTGGATCCGACACATCATTATCAATAACTACATAATTGTAGTTAAATAATAATTGTCGATAGTGCGGTTGCAGAACGATACCCAGACCTAAATCCTGATTTATTTGTTCCGCCACGACCCTTTCCAAAATTCCCGACAAAGTAGTCAAAATACTAATTGGCCTCACATTCGAGAAGGAAGAAGCAGTTAATGATTTAGGAATAGGAACAACTTTGGCAGATTTCCATTTCTCAGGAAAGACACAAACCTCTAAAGAAAAGTTAATTACATGCAGGAGGCAGGGAGTTATGTGTGGACAACAGAAACTAAGTAACTTTCATTTACTTTTTGGAAATAGAAATTTTTTACACCAAGTCTTACATTATTAGCATAAAAGTTGTACACGTCCGGGTCGACCTCCGCAGACCGTCCCGAAATCGAAATGTAAATATTCAACTTGCGCAGCTCCCTCCACAAATTTTGAGTGCTCCCGATTCTCATTTGTTCAAAATAAAGTAGTTCCTATCATTATCAACCTACTTTACTTAAATTAAAGTCACTAATGAGTGTCAAACGAGTCAAATAATTTGCGTATCATTTTCAAAAAAAATGTCTAACAGTTTCATATACTTTTATTAAGTTTAATAAAAATACAAATAAACGATTTATTTCTTGAAGACTTAAATACTAAATACAAAAATTTACTTGTTTTGACAATTGCAAACAACAAATTAATGCTTAAAGAGCTATTTGCCTGAAAATATTTTAGCCATATGCTATTTGCCTAGGAAAGTAGAATTTATACTGAAATAAATGGAATAAAACTATTTGCCTAGGCAGATAGTATCTGCCTGAAAAAGCTATTTATCTGAAACAACCATTTGTCTGCGACGGTTCAACACCCTGCTGCATAATAACTACATATATGAGCATTAAACAGATGGGTTTATATTACTATGTGTATGATGTGGTAGAACTAAATATTTTTCTACTTTGAGCAGTAATGCACCCAATTTTCCAGCAGATTAATTCCCGTTGTCATACTGCAAAACTATACTTCTATAGACAAGTTTTGCACAAAATAATATTAATTTCTCGCCATGCCTCGATATTTAGCTCATCAAGCATGACTAGGTTGTATTATACCGAAGAGTTTTTTTATTATTCCTCCATATTGCGGATATACTGCTGTAAAAATATTGTTATTTGCGAACTAAAAGAGAATCACTGGGTTCTAGACAAACCCCAGTCATTCTCAAACTTTATATATAATCTGTTTTTTATTTAAATCAATTGTCAAAGTGTCGTCAAGTTGGTATTGAAAGTAAAAGCGCATGTCGTGACTTTTACTTTAATTGTGTGCCACCACTGTCTATCAAATTTGTTAAGATTGATTAAAAAACAATTTTCATATAATTTTTTTGCTGCTAAATCTACCATAAAAATGTTAAGAAAGGGTGGAACGGGATGTCAACTGTCTAAACGCGAAAAAAACTCTATAATTAGGTATTGTGAAGAAGTACAGACGGAGACACCAAATACGAATTTAAAATATATATGTGATAAAGCTTCACGTATTTTTGATGTATGTGTATTGCACTTGAGTTTTAAAATTAAATTTATATTCAACATAATTGTATTAGGTTCACAGCACGACGGTTTTTAAAATTATTCAAACCTACAAAAAATATCAAACTGTAAAAAAACCAAAAACACAAGGGCGTTGTAAAATGAACTACAAAACGGATAATAATTTATATTTTATTAAAGAAGAGTTAGGAAGACAAATACAAAAATTGCATGAAAAGAAACAGTATTTTAATCTTAATGATTTACTTAATTTTGCAAGAAATGAATGTGATTTTACTAATGGTAGATCAAAATTACATAAAATTATAAAATCTATGGGATATAGATATAAAAAGATTAGCAATAGAAAAGTGTTAATTGAACAACCACATATAGTTTCAAAAAGAATTACATTTTTAAAGACATACTTGCAATACCTAGAATCCGGAGAGTATACTTTTGTTTTTCTTGACGAAACTTGGATTTACGAAAATGGCACCCAAGTTTATCAATGGGTAAATGAAAATGAAAGATTCGGTATTCCGCAAAGAGCAGAAGGCGAAGGAAAAAGATTTACAATCTTGCACGCAGGCACTTCGTCAGGGTTTTTGCCAAATTGCGATCTCTTGCTCAGTGACAACACGGAGCACAGAGATTATCATAAAAATATGACGTCAATTATTTTTATGGAATGGGTGAAAAATCAATTACTTCCAGCATTAAATAATTTGGGTGCGAAGTGTGCGGTAGTAATGGATAATGCTCCATATCACTCAAAACAAATCGAGAAAGCTCCAAGTTTCTGCACAAAAAAAAATGATATGAAAAAATGGTTAACTGAACATAATATACAGTTTGAACCAACCTTAAATAAAAAATCGTTATGGGAAATAATCCGTTATTACAAGCCTCAAATTGAAAAATCCTTTGAAATTGACAAATTAATAAGAGACCATGGCCATACTGTTCTTCGCCTTCCTCCATACAATTGCCAATATAATCCCATTGAACTATGTTGGGCGTTCTTAAAAACTTATTACAATAAACATGTTCAGTCCAGCTCGGAGAAAAAGATCTGTCGTGTCAAGGAGACTTGGCAAAAAGCTCTTGGTCATTGCTCATTACACTCCGGAGATGTGGGCAAATAGTGTTCGCCACTGTGAAGAACTAATTAAAAAAGATTGGACAACATTAATGGGAAATTCATTAACCTCCTGTCATTATCCAACTAGCGGAAGACTCAGATTCTTCCAGTAATTCTGATTTTTAAACAATATTCAAATTTTAATGATAGCACTTAATTATGTTATCTTAATATATTGCTCACGAGTTTTAATTTCAAAACGTAGATATTAGCCAAGTGACGAGAGATTAGTGGCTTCGTCTTTAAAGTGACAATCAGTGACAACTTCGTTTAGAATATACACAACCTTACTTATTATTTAGTGGAAAATATTATAAAACGTGGTCATAGAACATGGTATCTAGGGTGGTACAGACCGTTTTTTTATAAAAATTTGGCAATGACAATTGATTTAAATAAAAAACAGATAGCTGCCTAATATTTTTGGTAGTAATAGAAAATTAACGGCACATCATCTTTGTTAACATTATTAGAACAATTAGGAGCAACCCTAACGGATTATGTTTTCTGTAACAAGAATGCAAAAAATACTGATTTCTTAAGTATTTAGAACATTTACCTTTAGAGCAGAATAATGGTCCCCTCAATATTGCCAGGCAGTTTATGGGCCGATTTACAGAGTAATTTCTTTTCATGAGCTTCATGTTCATTTGAGACTGATGACCAGAAATTGTAAGGATTATGATGGAGTGCATAACTTGTGGGAGTACACCTCTTTTGGTGTATTGGGACAATATGAAACACAGCTATACGTCGATAATATGGGACAACCCTATAATTATCCATTTTAAGCAATTAGAAGATCCACTTTTCCAGTAGGATTAACTTTCGCGACCTCATAGTGTAAGACATTGTGTGTACCGATTTACAGAGGATAATGTCAAACTTTTGCCACACCCAACCCAACCTAATTTCCCAATATTTCACCATTCGTGCATGTTTGGGAGATTATGGGAGGGGAGTGACTACAGCTCACAACCTTACTTTTTACTTGTTACCACCTGATTGTAGATATTGAAGCATCTTATTAGTCTTATCATTCTTCTTATAGGCCCTAATTTCGTCTTAGAATCGTTTGTTCAGAGAGGTTTAAACCGCATATTCTGAATTTTGTATTTTTTGAGTCAATTCTAATAAGATCCTATTAACTAAAGTGTCCAACATTGCTTTCATTGCCTTGCACTAAATCCAATCCAACCAAATGAAGATGTTATTTACTTTATTTTGTTTTTAATACTTTTAGATTAAAATTTTTTGAATATTTCAATTTCTTTACCTTTAATAACTACTTTCGTGACGTTTTTGCACATCCAATAAGCATACAATAGAATTGATTAACAATTAATTATTGAAGTTGATTCGCACCTAGGTACTATGTAGATTTTTTTCTGTACACTTAACATATTTGCCTAATTAATTATATAAAGTTACCAAAAAGAATCAAAAATAATCTAATTAAGTCATTGTTTGAATTGTTTTTATTAAAATGTGAAGGTGAAATTAAAATAATTTATTTTATCTCTTTTCCAGATAAAACTTAAGAAATCAGAAATTAAAAAAAGAGGAAAATCTTCGGTAAGACCTTTTAATTCTAAATACTTGTACTTTTCGTTATCACTTTTCATTTACGTTTTTCAATTACTTGCACCGCATTTCACGTTGACGTACGTATAAAAATTCCAATTTCGTCCACGAATTGGCATCATCCGATCGCCCCATTATAACCAGCAAAGAAATAAAAAAGAATCGTTCGGACTTACTCAGTATACACGCCGACCTTTTATACAACACGTAATACTACAGCACCTTTCTCGTTTCTTATACGAGTGACGAGGGTGTTTTTTTATCGAACCCCTCGCGGCAACTCTCCTTCGCAACAATCATTCGATAGGAACTTCTTTTTCGACCAAATAACACGCCGCGTTTCGTGACTCAACCGTTTCCAATGTCACCACCGGTATGTTAAATAGAGATATTTTAATTTAAAACGTTGAATGGGCGCGTGAGGGTGGCATACGAGTCCGTATCTAATTTTGAAATTTTTTTTTAATTGAAGATACATGTTTTATTCTTGCCGACAAATAAAACGATTCTTACACATTTCTTTAAATGTAAATTAGAAGTTAAAAAAACGGTAAGAATTGGATAGAATAAACAGAATGACATAAATATAAAAGCACGCGTCGTCCACGGATGACCAACCAGACACGCTTCAACGTTTTGGGCGGTGTTTTCGAAAAATAATTGTGGCAGGTGAAGCTGTTTCTGACACACTCCGTGCACCCTGTAGGTCATTAATTGCTCCGGCGAGCAATAACTAAATTTTTTTATTAAAGTTACTGGTTGATATTGTGAATATCGCGTGAAATTGTAACACATTTCTTTTATTTTTAAGAAATCCTCATTGTGATCTCGTTAAATTTAAGTAACAACTTAAAATCTCAAATTACATAACACCCTTAAGATTTCTTTCTTTGGGTGACTTTAAATGGTTTAAAATTTATTGTTGCGACACTTTTCGTTTTGTTTGTACCTCTTAAGTCACTTGGAAATTAGTACAATTTCGGTGTGGATCCGCATTTTGACAAATTTTTAATTTATGACCATACTTGAGATTCCTCTTGAGTCGCGTTACTTCTGCGTAAAGGCGAAAACTATTCGCCCATTAGTTTCGGTCGGTCGAATATGTTATTTTGTGTCGATAACCAACGTATGGTGAGCAAGTGTTCGCAAAGCAGGAAACGTTAGAAATACCGGAAACGTGACGCAAACAAAAACGTATTTCATTCGGTCGCATTAACGACCCTTCGACCTTATTATTATTTTTTTCGGTACGTTTAATTTCAGTTTTTCCACTCGGTCAATTGTTAAATTGTGTACGACGTTTTTTTGAGTTTTATTAATTAATGGACACGTGCGGTTTTATCTTTAAATTTTCGGGGCAGGCATGCGATTATTACTTTAAAAAAATTATTCTCTTCCTGTATGCAAATTTTTCCACTTAACTCTTCGGATGCGTTTTAATATAATAATATAAAAAATTTTTAAATTTATGAAGGCATTAAATATTTTTATTTTTCATTTATATTCTTTCCTTTTTTTATTAATCAAACATAAATGTGTGTTTATTGTAAAAAAATTCATTGTTAATTTAAAAATTTTAGACAACCCATTATACATCCTTCAGTTAATTTAATGTATTCAAAGAAAAATAATCAAGTTGAGGAATTTAAGTATTTGGGAGTTATTAAAGAGATCAAACATAGAATAACTGAAAGCAGGAAAATTATAGGATGCCTTAACAGTCTATGGTGGGACAAGAACATAAGAAGAGGAACTAAAAAGAGAACACTAGTAAAGTCAGTGTTGGGCTATGTAGTGAAATATGGGTAGTAAACGCAAATTTAAAAAGAGGGCTTCAGGTGGTCGAGATGAACTATTTGAGAAGGGTGTCAAGAATGCAACGAATTACACAAAATCGCAACGTCAACAGTGATAGACAGAATCAAAGTAAGAGGTTTACGGTGGTTTGGACACCTGATGAGGATTAATGATAACCGTTGGCCGACGAAGTTATTTAAATGGGTTCCGCTGGGAGGAAGAAATATGGAAGATCGAGAAGATCCTGGAATGAAGGCATCGCAAAGGTAATGTGAGAGAAACATCTCAAGTAGAGGATACGCAGGATAGAGAGACTTGGAGAAAGGTCAACGCTAATAACGTAATTTGATATGTATTATATATATATATATATAGAGCTGGTAGTTGAGCTGTAGTATATATTATATATATATATATATTCAAAGAAAAAATTATCTTCAACTTAAATTACTTTTTTAAACCATTAATTTTAAAAGTCCATTAAAAAAAGGGAAATGAACCGAACGAAATAAAATAAATGAAACGAAATGAAATGAACGAAAGAAGGGTAACATCTCAACTTAAACGAGTATTGGCAGGAGCCATCGGCGGCCACCCTTGAGATGTACGGACTTCGATTAACCCCTTACTGGGCGAAGAGATGCGGGCTTACAAGGGTTGCTACGTAATTACGCATTTCACAAAAACTCAGCGGGTGATTTAAGTTCATGATTTATTTTAAAATCTCGTCTAATACTATATTTACACAAGAGAAAAGAGAGGTAAAAAAATTGTTAATGAGAACACAAATTTTTATAAAAAATTGTATCAAAAAAAATTTAAATATGAGATCGATCTTAAAAAAATATTGTTTTTAATAACTTAATTATCATTTTTTAAATACATTCATACCGTTATTATTCTTTTTGTATTTAATTTGTTTATTAAATGAAATATAAAAAGAATTTTTTTTATTAATTATAAATTAATAACACAAGTTTACATATTTTAAGTTTTGTCTTAAAGATTGCGTTGTTTTCATTTTAACAGAAAATTTTTGCTAAATCTAAATCTGCCTATCTCAATAATCTTATTAACAAAAACATGGAAATGGTGTAGTTGTTTTAAGACACAAATTATGTACAGAAAGAAAAATCTGGAACCAACCCCAAACCTATATTTTCATGTATACATTTTTTACCCTTTCTCAAATAAACGGACTTGCTAAGAATAAAGCTTTATTACACCATTGAAACTTTTTGTTAATAGACCAAAATCTGGAGCAAATCGAAACACATTAAAAATAAATTCATAGTTAGCACAAAATCTTAAACTTAATGAAGTAAATCGGAATTTTTTAGACATTTCGTGTAAACTAGTGTAATTTAATTAAAACCATTTACAAGAACATTATTAGCTTAACTTTTTTTGTCAATTTCATCGTCGTAAATGGTTTTGCTTCATACAGTAAAGTCGATCTAATAAATATCTATAGAAAAAATTCTTAAAATCTAAGTAAAAGTTAGATAATAATAAATATATTTTACTGGCAAACATTAACAATTGTAGAAACGCTTAAATAAATAATAAACACTTAAATTTATGTGGTCAGTACAGTAGTCCCTCTATTTACGCGGATTCACTTTTACAAAAATGTGCGATCTAGATAAAAGAATGACTTTGGCTAGAAAAAATAATAAGAAATGAAGACATAATTCGAATATTTAGCCATTCTAAGCTCTGGACTCATTAGAGATAAAGCTATACAGCTATACGACAATTTTATGATAGAAAGCCGATTATGAGGCAGCAAAGCTGTATCAAGAATCCCTAATGAAGATAATTCAATATGGTGGTTAAGTACTTAATGCAGATGAGACTGGCTATTTTGGAAAAATGTACAAGAACTTTTATGCTCAAAAATGAAAAAATCGCTCCTGGCTTTAAAGTGGCTAAAGACCTAACTTTATTACAATGCTGGACAAATTACAACATTGCTGAATTTAAAAAGTCTACATTGAATAGTTGCTGGAGGAAAATCCGACCAAATGTTGTTACATCAAAGAAGGTGGATGAGAATTTGCAGAATGAGTTTATGGTTTTTTCTTTTAGTATCATTCAACTGTCAAATATTGAAGAGCAACTTGAGTCATATGATTCTGAACAGAAAGACAAAGAGCAAATTTAGTAACTGATCATAATCATGAATGCAGTGACAGTTATCAAAATAACGAAACCACTTTTCTAGCTATATTAACTGTCAAATTAGTTAATAATTGTTTAGAATTGGGAGGAAGAGTAACAGATAACTTGATAAAAAAGGATCCTATAACACAACTATGTTTAAAGGCAAGCATGAGATCAAACATACAAATTTTTGAGATGGGGACTCCAAAATGAAACAAAACAGCGCAAAATCACATATCTTTTTATCTTATAAGTAAGTTTAAACTTCAAATCAGTTCATCTTCAATTTATTGCTTAATTTACCCCCGCGTAAATAGAGGGACCACTGTATATTTTTTTTTTCTGAAAACAAAAAATTAAATTAATACTTTTTCTAAAATATATTTACATCATTAATTTAATATTATTTCCAATTTAACATAAATTTCCTTCATTTAAAATACTGACCAAATAAATATAAGCCATAAAAAGTCCTGCTGTACACTTTGGTAATTACCAAAAAAAAAATTCGGTTACAAAAACTCTGTTTCAAAATCACATTTCGGTTTCATCGGGCGAAAACTCGTCCTTTACTGGCACTTGTGGAGGTTTACCTGGAAATAAATAACAAAAATGATAAAAATCGTTAGAAATTTTTTACCCTGGATAAATAATTTAATCCCCTTGCTTTTTTTTGAAAAAGGATGTGGGGTTTTGAAATAACGTCACGCAAAATCAAATTTATTTCCGTTAGAACCGCAAAAAAAGTGGAAAAAACCATTTCCCCCTTTTTTACAATTCGTCGGAAATCTAAAAATACCCTCTTCCCTCAACGGTTTTTGATGTTTTTACCCCAAAAATCGGCGCTAAATAAGCGCACTAGGGTTGTTTAATGTGAATAAGAACCTGATTCTTAGTGTCCCATATAGGAACGTTTTCTAGTAAGATTCCCACGTTATGGGACCGACTTGTTTTCCACCTCGACAGGTAAAATATGCATCTTTATACTTGTCGTGACCCGTGTGCTCTCTATTTTCTATGAATAATGGGAATCCTAACGGACAATGACTCGTGAAACCCTGGTTTTATAGAAAATTCATCTTTTGAAATTTCAACATATTCTTTTTTCAAATTTTAATTTAAGTAAATATAGCCCCAAGTTGATTTAAGGATCCTTTTAAAAGTATTTTACTTTAGAAAATTAACATCACTACTTAACCTTTTGGGGTATATGTAATAATATAAAAATATATTTCCATAGAAACCAGGGCGTACCTACTTACTTTATCCCACATAAAATCTAAAACTAACACTATATATAGAACTAGAATCATTTGGGTTTAGCCGCACATCTCTAAAGACGGCTAGTAACAGTGCTAGTGTAACACTAGAACTAACACTATACCTAGAACTAGAATCATTCGGGTTTAGCCGTCTTTAGAGACGTGCGGCTAAACCCAAATGATTCTAGTTCTAGGTATAGTGTTAGTTCTAGTTTTACACTTGCACTGTTACTATGTAGAACTGTCCCACATAAAATCGAGAATTAACACTCTACCCAGAATTAGAATCATTCGGGTTTAGCCGTCTTTCGAGACGTAAGGCTAAACCCAAATGTTTCTAGTTCTAAGTATAGTGTCAGTTCTACAGAGTAACAGTGCTAGTGTAAAACTAGAACTAACACTATATCTAGAGCTAGAATCATTCAACTGTGCTAGTGTAAAACTAGAACTAACACTATATCTAGAACTAGAATCAATCGGGTTTAGCCGTCTTTAGAGACGTGCGGCTAAACCCAAATGATTCTAGTTCTAAGTATAGTGTTAGTTCTACAGAGTAACAGTGCTAGTGTAAAACTAGTGTATGATTCAAGTTCTAGATATAGTGTTAGTTCTAGTTTTACACTAGCACTGTTAGTATGTAAAACAGTACCACATAAAATCTAGAACTACACTATACCTAGAACTAGAATCATTCGGGTTTAGCCGTCTTTAGAGACGTGCGGCTAAACCCAAATGATTCTAGTTCTAAGTATAGTGTTAATTCTACAGAGTAACAGTGCTAGTGTAAAACTAGAACTAACACTATATCTAGAACTAGAGTCATTCAACTGTGCTAGTGTAAAAGTAATTCAACTGTAATTGTTATGCAGCGCTAGACCAACAACTAGAATCATTCGGGTTTAGCCGTCTTAAGAGACGTAAGGCTAAACCCAAATGTTTCTAGTTCTAGGTATAGTGTTAGGTCTAGTTTTATACTAGCAGTGTTACTATGTAGAAGTAACACTATCCCTTTTCAGAATCATTTGGGTTTAGCCGTACGTCTCTAAAGACGGCTATACCCGAATGATTCTAGTTGATTCTAGTAGATATAGTGTTAGTTCTAGTTTTACACTAGCACTGTTACTATATAGAACTAACACTATATCTAGAACTAGAATCATTTGGGTTTAACCCTCTTTAGAGACGTGCTGCTAAACCCAAATGATTATGAAAAAGGATAGTGTTAGTTCTACAATGCGTTAATTAATTATCGTACCTGACGTCATCATTGCAAGTGTGCAACCAATATCACAGTATTAGTATTGCAATACGCGGTTTGCGCATGATGCGTATTGTACTGTGATATTGGTTGCATACTTGCAATGATGACATCGAGTTCGATAATTAATAATTAATTAACACATTGTATATATTAACAGTGCTAGTGAAAATTAATCTTTTGAAATTTCAACATATTCTTTTTTCAAATTTTAATTTAAGTAAATATACCCCCAGGTTGATTTAAGGATCCTTTTAAAAGTATTTTACTTTAGAAAATTAACATCATTAATTAAACTCGGTTTATCTTAAGATGAAAATCTAAACCGAGGCGAGGCCTCGAAATGAAAAAGTTAATCAGGAACACCTCTAATTACAAATTGATACTGTTGTTCTCAAAAACCTCTCGGTCGCCACTTTACTTTTTAAGTGAGTTGCTGTGTACCGCGGACACGTTTATCTACGTCCTTTTCGGACGGTAGGAGGCGCCACCACTCCTCCTCTTTCGCGTTCTTATCGTCCCTTTAACGAAAAAAATGCTTCTACAGACGCCCAAAGTGTAAATGTCCTATCATAATTGTTACAAATGACGCGGGTTCGACTTTTCAAAATGAAAGAGAAAAGATCCGGTTCGTTTTTCGGTTTCCTAATCGAAATTAGTTGTGTTCTTCGAGGTTGATTTTTTTTCTATTTCTACCGTGATAAAGTCGGCTACGTCTAGTTGGAATGTTATACATTTGTTGTCGGGCGTCAAAATATGGCTTCTATTAAGATAAGTCGTATCGAGAGGACTAGAAATCTTCTTTTATTGAACTAAACGCCTCCCGTCTGTGTTGTATCTACCGTTGTTAATGGAAATTTGGTGTTTTCTTTTTATTTTAAGCCGGTAAAACGAAGGGGTTAAGAAAAATATGTGTAAGAAATAGGGAAAGTTAATTTGTTCTTAATCAGAAGTCGTAGATTATTTAATAAAAAATTTACAACTCGTTTAAATTTTAATCTGTTAAATAGGTATATCGTACGTGAGGAGTACGAGAAAAGAAGAAGAAGTAAATAATACTTTAAGCGACCGTCAACCCGCCTCTTTAAAGTCCTAAATAAGACATCCATAATAATAAAAACGAAAGCAATGAAAGTGACAGTAAAGGGGGTCGTAAATACGTCGTCTGAATGGAGTCGTATCAAGGACCGTAATATACTGACGTAATGACTAGGTCTCTGCGGCTACAAGTAGCCGGAGTATACAAGATGATTCCACGATTTTACTTCTTCGTCTTTCCCGGCTAATCTACTTAGGAATGCCGTCCTCGAAAGCGCACGAGAATGAAGACGTCCCGAATTTTCGTTCACTCTCTTGAAAAGGAAAAAGAACGCCGCGGGTGCTTTGTCAAAATGTTTTGACGCCACCGACGCCAAGTTACAAGAGCCGCGAGAGATTCGACTTTTAATCTGATGATATACGCCCACACGTAATCGGGGTCTTAACGTCTACAACGATGATATATTCAACGACACGTAATCGTTGGACGTAAATCTGTACATGATAAGAACCTTGCGATTTACGTTTAAATTTCAATAATTTCGTTTAAATAAATTTTGAAAAATGATACAATTTTAAACAGTAGGAAGTAAATATTTGTGATGGACCAGTTTTAAAGGTGGAGGTTTATTTCCCAGCCCTATTTTAATTCTATTTGATTAGGGTCCAGGCTCCTTTTTTTAGGTTCCCCCTTTTTATAATATAAGAGTTGATCCTCCGTCGAAACCATATCGTCGACCTCCTGCTCTCAATATAAGACCGAGGTCGCTGTATAGTCGACCATAAATCCGCAAGGACAATGCGAAAGTAGAGGATAAATCAAGCAAGTACTCACTAGAAAATTATCTTTGGTCTCGCTAAACGGACGACCGTACGCTGAGGACATAAAGGAAGGGCCTAACTGACAACAAGGGACCTTAATGTGGAAATTATGTTAATTTTCACTACCGATTTTTTTTTCTCTTATGTAGGGTTATAAAAAAAATGGTCGGGTATTGTCTTTCCCGTTTCGTGACCCAGCTATTTTCTCACTGACTTCTCCGAGTACGTTGAGATTCTTCTTGAAAAACCTTTTGGGGTGTTCTCACGATGAAAATATACAGAGAATGTCATTTAAGATGCGATATACAAACATATATTTCACTATACCTAGAACTACAATCATTCATGTTTAGCTGTCTTTAGACACGTGGAGTTAAACCCAAATGATTCTAGTGTTAAGTATAACATATATTCTTGAACGAAGATTATTACTCTTGGCTCAAGCTTATCATATTCTTGTATATCCACAAGAAGATCATTTTGTTGAGTGAAGAAAAACCACATATTCTCAAAACAAGTATACAAATATTTTTGATTCTCAAGAAAACGAATTCTTAGTGAAAGTAAATCAATAATCTTGAAAAAGAGAATCTTAGTGTTGCGTCAACAATCCCATTTTCGTATCGAGAATAGATTTCTTAAGTCAAGAATAACGTATCTTTCTTTTTAGAAAACTTATTCATGTAACAACAATCTTGTATAATTCTTCATTTAATAATAATAGTAATAATACTTTATTGAGCTTCTCAATTACAGTAATAAAGTAACAGTATCCTTTACATTAAATGTGCTCAATATGAGTTAGTTCGGTTTTCACCGTTCTTCCACCAACCCATCAAAACGAAAAGAAAAACAAAAAGAAAAACAAAACAATAATTTCAATTACATAACCGTAATCGCACTGTAACATACATACATTATAACTATAACCTAATAAAACTAATCAAAATTGAGTATTATAAATTATTGACGCAAGAATGAAATTTTTGATACAAAAAATTGGTATTCTTCGATGCTAAGAATATGATATACTTTATTCCATAATATTTTTATTCTTAAAACAAAAGAATATTTTTGTTTTAAGAGTATCTTATACTTGTTTTTAAGAAATACATTCAAGATTAAATTTTTCTTTCGGGTAAAGCCGCACGTCTCTAAAGACGGCTAAACCCGATTGATTCTAGTTCTAGATATAGTGTTAGTTCTAGTTTTACACTAGCACACTTGAATGATTCTACACTGAGGGAAATTATTCTTGACTTTCAAGAAAAATTTAATCTTGAATGTATTTCTTAAAAACAAGTATAAGATACTCTTAAAACAAAAATATTAGTTCTACAGAGTAACAGTGCGAGTATAAAACTGGAACTAACACTATATCTAGAACTAGAATCATTTGGGTTTAACCGCACGTCTCTAAAGACGGCTAAACCCGAATGATTCTAGTTCTAGGTATAGTCTTAGTTCTAGATTTTATGTGAGACTTTTCTAGATAGTAACAGTGCTCGTATAAAACTAGAACTAACACTATATCAAGAACTAGAATCATACACTAGTTTTACACTAGCACAGTTGAATGATTCTAGTTCTAGATATAGTGTTAGTTCTAGTTTTACACTAGCACTGTTACTCTGTAGAACTGACACTATACTTAGAACTAGAAACATTTGGGTTTAGCCTTACGTCTCGAAAGACGGCTAAACCCGAATGATTCTAATTCTGGGTAGAGTGTTAATTCTCGATTTTATGTGGGACAGTTCTACATAGTAACAGTGCAAGTGTAAAACTAGAACTAACACTATACCTAGAACTAGAATCATTCGGGTTTAGCCGTCTTTAGAGACGTGCGGCTAAACCCAAATGATTCTAGGTCTAGGTACAGTGTTAATTCTACATAATAACAGTGCTAGTGTAAAACTAGAGCTAACACTATACCTAGAACTAGAATCATTCGGGTTTAGCTGTCTTTAGAGACCTGTGGCTAAACCCAAATGATTCTAGGTCTAGATACAGTGTTAATTCTGCATAATAACAGTACTAGTGTAAAACTAGAACTAACACTATACCTAGAAATAGAATCATTTGGGTTTAGCCGTCTTTAGAGCCGTGCGGCTAAACCCAAATGATTCTAGTTCTAGATCTAATGTTAGTTCTAGTGACAGTGCAAGTGTACAACTAGAACTAACATTATACCTAGAACTAGAATCATTCGGGTTTAGCCGTCTTTAGAGACGTGCGGCTAAACCCAAATGATTCTAGTTCTAGGTTTAATGTTAGTTTTAGTGATAGTGCAAGTGTAAAACTAACACTATACCTAGAACTAGAATCATTCGGGTTTAGCCGTCTTTAGAGACGTGCGGCTAAACCCAAATGATCCTAGGTCTAGGTACAGTGTTAATTCTACATAATTACAGTGCTAGTATAAAATTAGAGCTAACACTACACCTAGAACTAGAATCATTCGGGTTTAGCCGTCTTTAGAGACGTGCGGCTAAACCCAAATGATTCTAGTTCTAGATCTAATGTTAGTTCTAATGACAGTGCAAGTGTAAAACTAGAACTAACACTATACCTAGAACTAGAATCATTCGGGTTTGGCCGTCTTTAGAGACGTGCGGCTAAACCTAAATGATTCTAGGTCTAGATACAGTGTTAATTCTGCATAATAACAGTACTAGTGTAAAACTAGAACTAACATTAGACCTACTTTTAACACAATAATAAAAAAAAAATATGTTAAAAAGATTTTATTTCGTATCTAATACTGTTTTGAGTTTAAATTTTGGCACGTGAAAAGGCGGTTGCTAGGTGGGTTTACAAGTAGTCTCCTTTTAGACATCAGAATGCGATTCCAGACGAGAACCGCCGTACAGGAGCGTGCCATATGTCATACGTTTCACAGACCTGTGGAGCGCACATGTGGCGGACTGCGAGTTCCCCTGCGGAAGTCCTTTAAATAATGGGCATACGTGAGCCCGCCGCAAGTGTCTTAAAGAAAACGGGGGCCTTCATCCACCTACGACGACGTCTACGTCTGGAGAATGCCGAAAACTCGTGCCAGGCAACTAAAATCGAAAATAGAACCTCCACCATCCCAGTTCAAATCGTTGTTGTTTCTATAAATATTTCTTTTAAGGTGGTCGATATTTCGTTGAATAAAATTCGTTGGATTTTTATTACGAAATTAAATTCGGTCATGCGAAAGCTCTTTTAAGTCCCTTCGCATTTCTTTGTCTGCCAATCTTGAATGGTCCATACTTTTAGAATAAATAAATTTTCGCTTCAAGAATTTTTGAGTTGGGATGATATTAAAAAAAGCGACCCAGGTAACTAATAGACAATAGCCTAAAAAAATTAATCTGGCTTGGGTAATCCAAAAAAAAAAAGGACGCCAACCCTTTTTGCTAAAATAAATTTCTTTTATCTTTCATCTTAATCGTTTTCGAAATTTTCGAAATCCCAATTTCAAATAACAACCTTTTCATTTACTATGACTCGAAAAGCTTCAATGATCTCGGTATCGTTTTACTAGGAAACTTAATATTTAAATGATACGTCTCGATTGTGTCTCGGAGATGACATTGAACCTTGGAGTTTTTGACCTTAATAGAGGCGGCCGAGACCCATTCAACGGGGCTAACTACACGCGGGGCCCTTTTATTCCGGCTCCCGTGGCCCAGACGGTCGCTTCTTTTTCACAATGCCGAACCACGAGAGTCAGCCATTCTTCTCCTTCTCTTCCAGGACGCTTTTGATCCCCGGGGATTCAATGCGCGAAAAACGTAACTCCGGAAGAAGTGAGAAACGTGTTTTGCGCGAGGAGACGACAACCGTCTGGACATTGCTTGTTGAAAAACATAACCTATCCTAACCCGTCTTTACCCTGCGGGTTTTGATGCTATGGTTTCTGGTGTTGCTGGGCAAAATTTTGTTTTCACGACCGGTTTTTTTTTTAGAAAAATACGTTAGGTTCTTATTGAAGTATTAACCTGCATCGATTCTTTAAAAATAAAGATATTTCATACGGGTAGCAGGTGATAATTTAAAAACAAACATTTTCTTGTTAAAATAAACTACTCACGTAAAATTAAATGAAAAATTCCTCTGACTAGCTATTTTGAACCTGAATATGTTGTTGTTCCCACCATGACGATAACATTCCAACGTGTAACATATTTTCCTTGTGTTCTTCAGGCACTTCAAGCTCGATTGGTTGTTCCACTTTAATTTTTACGTCCATTTCCGTTTTGAAAACGTTCTCAGTCTTATAAATGGTGTCCTCTTTGAATACGTTTTCAGTTTTGAACGTATATTTTTCGTTTTTATCACTTGGTGAAAGAGAGTTATCACTGTATACTTCGGGGGATAAAGAAGCTGTGGTGTGTATGGAATTTAGCAAATTCAAATCTTCATCAAACACCATATTTTCATCGATCATTTGTTCTGTTAATAAGGAATCGTCGATGTTGATTGTAGTTGGATCGTCGTAAACTGGGATGATGTGGTGATATTGATGGTTATTTTCGAGTTTGTACGTTTGTGTTGGAGGTGGAGTTGGATTTGATAAATCATCATCATCTGAATGTGGGGATGAGATGAAGGAAAACGTTTGGTTTGAATATGTAGGCATTTCGCAACCATCTGAAGCTAAAATGTGCTCTAAACTTCGAATGTATTCCACAGCCATCCTTAAAGTTTCTACTTTACTTAGTTTTTTATTCCCAGATCTTCCGGAGTTTGATTCAAAAGCTGCTGCTATCGAGTTGGGTATATGTTGTCTTAAAGTTGCAAAACCATTATTCACTTGCTTTACTCGATTTCTTTCTCGAGCGTTTCTTCTCGCAACTGCTAAAGGAGCCGGCTTCTGCACGTATTTGTTGTTTTTCTCTGTTTGTCGTTTCTTTTTGGCCGTGTTGGTGAGAAGTATGTCGTCTTTAGTATTTGGTAAAATAGCCGGCTTCCTGATTATGATCACGTCACCTCGTCTTTCGTTCGTCGTGTTTGACGTTGCGGACTGTTGCAAAATGTTCATTTTACTTTCCGTGGGCGCGCAAACACTGAACCCGGTCATTTAAGACGCCGTTTGTACGTAATTATCGCCACTTCGAGTGTATGACTAAACGGTTCTTGGCGGTTTTACGTTTCGACGATCCCGCGCTAACGAGCGACGTCGCTAATTGACTCGTATACCAATTGCGACCGATTAAAAGTTGGTTTTGTCGCGTGTATTGATACCGACTGACTGTATTTCGCAGCAGAACGCAGACGGCACGAGTCCCATAACAAATAAACTCCTCCCCTCGAAGGGGGTTGGCGCGGTTTTTATAGCGTACAGCTGTTATATTGGAAGGAAATATATGAGGGTCCCGGTGAAAGCAACAGCTTAGGTACGTTAAGGGGGGTATTTTTCTAGAGGGGTCGAAATGTAGCGGTACTTTTTCGAAACTAGGTTCTTTTTTATCTATTTTATTGATATCCGGGAGATCCCTTTGAATCAAATTTTTACCGTTCTTGTACTGATCCATGACCCAAATTCCATTTTAATCTTCGTGAATATCGTTTTTGCGCGGGGGTGTCGTATTTCTGGGTTATGAGGGTGTGCATCTGGACGAAACGGTTTCTGATTTAAGGGTATAACGGTGAACAGTTATAGTAGGAAACGAGAGATTTTGTGTAGATCCCTTTGAAATTGATTTATGGTCGAGCTGCGAATTAAAACACGTCTCGAACGCGCAACAACGACAACTTACATGAAATCGACATTGCGAGGACGAAATTTGTTGAAGAAGAAAAAAGGACGATTAAAGTGACGAACGTGCGTGCATCACGAGAGACGCCGCCAATTAAGCTCCGATATTTATTGACCTCTTCGGTTTGAACGTACGAAATCTTCCGCCAAAAGGCTCGATTCCTACCATATATGAACCTAGTTTAATTAGGACCCGGCGCTGTACGATTCAACGTCGACCACAATCCGCCAAATACAGAGTGTTTTATTGCGGACCCAATACGCTATACACGTGTTCGTACACGCGAATAACGCGTACGCACTAATTGCAACCGAATACTATTTTTGTATAAATTATGATCTTGACGGCGGGTTGCGAATCTTAAGTCCATACGATTCTCGTCGTAAATAAAAATAACGGGTGGAATGGATGAGAGGAAAAGATCAGGAAGTTATTGCGAATACTTGAATAAGGAGAAGAACCGAATGAGATGAAAAGGAAAACTGCGAGGAGTGCGGTAGGCGCGATATGTAGGCCGGCGGTCTTCTCATTACTATGCGTATATAAATTATACAAGAGAGTTTCGGCTGGATAAAAACACCTGCCCCCGTAAGAGTGTACACCAATTCTCGTATTTCACATTATTGGTGTACCTTCACTTCGATTTTTAATAAAATTGCATTCGTACTTTATAATTATTAAATACGGTATTAATTTACCATCATTTCTGCAGATATTACGGACATAGTCCTTATTCTTGACGAGTTTTCTGGTCTTGATGTACTCTTGCGTAATATTTTTTTTGCACAATTCCGATTTTTATACATTTTTTAATCCTACAATCCTCTTCTTATCCATTTATTTGATTCTACTAATTCTTCTGAACTGAATATCTAAGGAAATTATATATGTGCCAGTTTATCCAAACAATATTTCTTACTTAAATAATCAATGATTGCAATTTCTTAGTCATATTCTGCCATAACCTGGTATATTTACTTCTTTACATAGTAACCGTGCTAGTGTAAAAGTAGAACTAACACTAGACCTAAAACCTGAATCATTTGGGTTTAGCCGCACGTCTCTAAAGACGGCTAAACCCGAATGATTCTAGTTCTAGGTATAGTGTTATTTTTAGTCTTACACTTGCATTGCCACTAGAACTTTCTAGTTCTAGGTCTAGTGTTAGTTCAAGTTTTTATTATTATTAGCGCTAAATTGTTGTCTATTTTTACTGAAATAAAAGTAGAACTAACACAAGACCTAGAACCAGAAACATTCATAAGGACGTCACCTTTATAGGTGACCTTTATATGGAATGAAAAACAAGTGTGAGGATGCATAGGCTGGCGTCGAGCATTGCGACCATAATACTACTAGAAGCGAGCAGATTTGTTTTAGTCGCAGCTAACCAAAGAAACATCCTCATCATCATATCAATTATGACTGAAGACCATGATATTGGAAAAACATTGTGTCAGATAAAGCAAACAAAACTAAAACTGCTGAAAAATCAGTACTCTAAACCAAAAGATGATGATCAAAGCATTTTCGATAGTTTACTCACTAACATAAAACTATTACCACAACTTTATATGATCTGAGCTACAACAATGAAAGTCAGCAACAAAACCAGTCACAGTCAGCAACACCCTGTCCTGATAGCATTTTGCAAGAGTTGTTATCATGTTTAAGTAACGTCACGGATGATAGTAGGCAGTCTCATTATTGATATTTTCATGGTTCATGGTTCAATGGGTTGACGATTGAGGTTGGTAAATTTTTTGATTATTTTATGATGTATTTTACCCAAAATATAATCAATCATTGAAGAGTTCATGCGAAAATATGAGTGAAATTTTGTTGGAAGTATTCGCATGTGATAAAATTTACCAAAATAATGTCTATCTTTATATATGTCGTGAAATTCTTGTTTCATGTTATTGTAACTTATACCAAAGTGTTAATGATGATGTTTCCATTAAGGACAAATTATTTTCTTCGTTAGTAGTCATTTTATACAGTGTTAAAAATACTCTCTGGGATCAGAAGGACCCTCATCATCATAAGTGATACTTGCTAAATAAGTTATGGGATGCTGTTGCAGCAGAAGACCATGGTATTGGAAAAACATTGTGTCAGATAAAGCAAACTAAACTAAAACTGCTGGAAAATCAATACTCTAAACTAAAAGATGATGATCAAAGCTTTTTCGATAGTTTATTTCCTAACATAAAACTATTACCACTACTTTATATGATCTGAACCACAACATGAAAATCAACAACAACCCCAGTCATAGTCAGCAACAGCCTCTCCTGATAGCATTTTGCAAGAATTGCAGAATTTTACAGATTATTATCATATTTAAGTAATGTCACGGATTATAGTAGGCAGTCTCAGTAGTTATATCTTCATGGTTCGTGGTTCAATGGATTGACGATTGAGGTTGGTCCATTTTTTGATTATTTTATGATGTATTTTACCCAAAATATAATCAATCGTTGAAGAGTTCATGCAAAAATACGAGTGAAATTTTGTTGATGAACCTAAGTGATGAAATTTGCCAAAATAATGTCTATCTTGGTATATGTCGTGAAATTCTTGTTTCATGTTATTGTAACTTATACCAAAGTGTTAATGATAACGTTTCCATTAAGGACTAATTATTTTCTTCGTTAGTAGTCATTTTATACAGTGTTAAAAATACTTTCTGGGATCAGAAGGGCCCTCATCATCATAAGTGATACTTGCTAAATAAGTTATGGGATGCTGTTGCAGCAGAAGACCATGATATTGGCAAAACATTGTGTCAGATAAAGCAAACTAAACTAAAACTGCTGAAAAATCAGTATTCTAAACCAAAAGATGATGATCAAAGCATTTTCGATAGTTTACTCACTAACATAAAACTATTACCACAACTTTATATGATCTGAGCTACAACAATGAAAGTCAGCAACAAAACCAGTCACAGTCAACAACACCCGCTCCTGATAGCATTTTGCAAGAGTTTTTATCATTTTTAAGTAACGTCATTATTGATATTTTCATGGTTCAATCAATTATGACTGAAGACCATGATATTGGAAAAACATTGTGTCAGATAAAGCAAACTAAACTAAAACTGCTGGAAAATCAATACTCTAAACTAAAAGATGATGATCAAAGCTTTTTCGATAGTTTATTTCCTAACATAAAACTATTACCACTACTTTATATGATCTGAACCACAACAATGAAAATCAACAACAACCCCAGTCATAGTCACCAACAGCCTCTCCTGATAGCATTTTGCAAAAATTGCAGAATTTTACAGATTATTATCATATTTAAGTAATGTCACGGATTATAGTAGGCAGTCTCAGTATTGATATTTTCATGGTTCATGGTTCAATGGGTTGACGATTGAGGTTGGTCCATTTTTTGATTATTTTATGATGTATTTTACCCAAAATATAATCAATCGTTGAAGAGTTCATGCAAAAATACGAGTGAAATTTTGTTGATGAACCTAAGTGATGAAATTTGCCAAAATAATGTCTATCTTGGTATATGTCGTGAAATTCTTGTTTCATGTTATTGTAACTTATACCAAAGTGTTAATGATGACGTTTCCATTAAGGACAAATTATTTTCTTCGTTAGTAGTCATTTTATACAGTGTTAAAAATGCTTTCTGGGATCAGAAGGACCCTCATCATCATAAGAGATACTTGCTAAATAAGTTATGGGATGCTGTTGCAGCAGAAGACTATGATATTGGCAAAACATTGTGTCAGATAAATGCTGGAAACTCTCTAAACAAAAAGATGATGATCAAAGCTTTTTCGATAGTTGACTCACTAACATAAAACTATTACCACGACTTTATATGATCTGAACCTCAACAATGAAAGTCAGCAACAACCCCAGTCATAGTCAGCAACAGCCTCTCCTGATAGCATTTTACAAGAGTTATTATCATATTTAAGTAATGTCACGGATAACAGTAGGCAGTCTCATTATTGATATTTTCACGATTCATGGTTCATTGGGTTGACGATTGAGGTTGGTACATTTTTTTATTCTTTTATGATGTATTTTACCCAAAATATAATAAATCCTTGAAGAGTTCATGCAAAAATATGAGTGAAATTTTGTTAGATATTGATGGACCTAAGTGACGAAATTAATGTCTATCTTTGTTTATGTCGTGAACTTCTTGTTTCATGTTATTGTAACTGATACCAAAGTGATAATGATGATGTTTCCATTAAGAACAAATAACAGAACAAGTTTTCTTGAGACTTTGCTCGTCGTTCCACTATGTACGTACTATATATCCTATATATATCGTCTTTGACCAGCTTGTCCGCCTTCTCATTGCCCTCAATGTCTCTGTGACCTGGAACCCACCATAGAGTAACATCATTGCCCCTAGCGAGTTCTCTCAGTCAATTTCCTTTAGGGCGGCTCGACTGTCTGTGAAAATGTTTATGAATGCCACCTTTCTGTCTCTTCTGTAGGTTCAAAGCAGTGCAGAAATTTATTTATAACAAGTACTTCTGCTTGAAAAATGGTTATATCCGAGCTGAGGGGCAATTTAATGATTTTGCGGCGGTTAAAAGATTTTCTTAAATAATTTAAGAACATCAAATTATTATTGTTCAAAATTATTTCGAACAACCTGAATTCGAAAAATTATTGACATTGTCTTTATTACCCCATTCTAAAGCTTGCAATATTAGGGATCTCCACTGAGGATAATTTGTAAACAATTTTCCTAATTACAAAGAACAATTAAACAAACGCATCATATTAGAATTTCGTTATTCTTATTATCATTCTTATTTTCTCACAACCTTTCATATTAAGGTTGTTAAAATATTAGGAATATATTTCATTCTTGGACAAGCGGGCACAATACGTATCTCATTTACGTAATTAATGTGGACGTGTAGGTGCAGTAACATTGTGCTTAAGATAAATACCTTCATTCTCTGACTAAAAAGTGATCCATAACAGTTTAAGTAACACATCACCTGTGGCGGTTATTGAAAGTAGTATTCTTTCCGAAGAAGCAGCAAGTTGTGGCCACGGTCATTTTTCCAAACGTTAATTATCCTTTAGGCGTCCTTTTGACTACTTTATTTAGTGGTAAGCAGTAAACTCGCGTTTTAAACGAAGCCGCCAAGTGGTGTACGTGCGATAATATTAAACCGATCTCTTGGGTTTTAGTATCTTTTAATGCGTAATCTAAATCTCGTAGCTTTACTCTTCCCCTGTGTCCCCCTGTATCTCCCTCCGCCTGTAGTAAATTATGAAAACATGTTTATTTCGTTCGGCTACCGATCCCCCTGTTTAATGGAGTAAATCTGTACTTGGAAATTAAAAAGGACCCGTGATTTCATCGGACCTTTTAATTACCGCCAGTGAGTCGTTTCAGTACCCGGTCAGGATGAAGTACTTTGTCTTCTTTTCGGGGGCTTTTATATACCTCGTTTATGAAGGTGCGTCGCCTCCTGCTAGCAGGGTGGTCCTACCGAAATAAATTACTACTGTTTTTTCTTGAAGCTTCCTCAAAAAAACGAAACGGCCACGGGGTACGTGTATTTACCGAAAATGAGTAAATATTAAAGTAAATTGCTGATATTCGTTTATCAGGTTAAAACCATCTGTATGTAAAGTATGAACGGTTTCTTCTCTTTTACAAGGTATTGTTAAAACCCTAAGGATGTATATTCGAAAGAAATGAACCTGTTTATCAGATCGAAAACATTGCAACTTTATTTTATTCACCTGGATACACATTTTCTACTTATAAAAGAAGAAGAAAAACGTCTTACGACAACAAGAAAAATAACATTCTATTTACCAGTTTAGTTCCAACCTAGTAGTAGAAGTGAAAATATTTACTTGGGCCCCCTAAAAAAATCCTCGTTCCGCACGAATCAATTTGATACAAGACCTTTCGCATTACGCAAGGACAGGGAACTTGAACAGTTAACCAAAAAAATCGTGTCCCTTCGTTTTGAAATGATTCGGAATCTCGTTCAGTATTTATTTGGACGATACGATCGCTGGCAGTTATATCAAAGAATAGAAAATCCGAACAATTGTTGTGCAAATCCGTTCAGAATAGGCGCGTGTCAAGAAGCGTGGCTACCAGACGGACCTTTTTAGTCGTCTTTCTTGCACTCATTGCAAACCTCATTTATTGACGAGGTGTTGCAAGAGAGAAGGCATCATGTCGGGCTTCGGCTCTGCATAAAAGCCAAACTGAACATCTGGCGATGTCGAGCCCCCCTTCTTTTTTCGGGGTTACCGTGCTGCATCAAATGTAACCCCCTTTCGTTCCACCTCCGATCGTAGAACCTACAACTATTTTTAATGTTACCCTTCAGGTTATAGGTGAATACAGGAAGATTTAATTTATTGAGAGGAAAGGGGGAAATAGTTTTTATTGATGAGATGTAATTGATGTAGTTTGAGAAAATTTTTATTGTACTAAATTTAAAATTTTCTTCCGCCTAATAAAAAATGAATTATAAGTAATAAATAAAATGGTATAACAACATTCTGAAATGGTTATTTTATTCAAAATTGTCGAACTTTTTTTTAGTTCTCAATAGAAATTTTAAAAAGGATGAGATAAAATAAATCATTGAGGGATTCTTTTTTTTGAAAATAAAGGTTATTTGTCCGGGTAGCGGTTGGTCAATTATGCCCTCGGGATTTATGGTCTCGTTGAAAATTTAACGAAGAATCCCCCACTGTTACCGTAAGCCGTATGAATTTTAAACTCATTACCGGTGCAGTGTCGCTCAACAAAAGGGTTTTTGGGTATTAATCAAATGACGCGATCAACAAGTATTTACAATGGTTCGGGCCGTGCATACAAATCGTTCCTTTACCCAACCATTTACGGTCCATATTTTTCCATTCTTTTGATGACAAGCGCCGAGTCGACTAAATTAGCTTATATGTAGTTGTAATTCTCATGATATTTCTCTGTCCAAATTTTGCAAAACACCAAAATTGTGTCAAGACTTTATTTACTATTTACTTTAGCGTAGATTTACGATCCAAAAATGTGAGCCGTTACGAAGATAACCCCAATTGACCTGTAAAGTTATTTTGTAGAGCTCTGTGGTTATTTACAATCTACCGGGGGACACCTGCAAAAGTCACATTTCGAGGCGAGTATTCATGAATATTCAGCTGTAGTTTATCGTAAGCAGCACGCGTCAGTCGTCTGAACCCGTTCAAAAGATCCGGGCGACAGGTGGCGGATAATTTTTTAGTAATTTTTCTTCGGATTAATGAAACCAGCTTGATAACTTACTAAAGGATCAAACGTATTCCAATAGGTCCGTTTCATCACCTCAAATTAGTCTTCGACAAATTTTACGATTAACTTAAATTTTCAGTGTTACACAATTCAGGTATACTTAGATACAGGTGTCTTAAAAAGTTAATAGAAAACACAATCAATTAATCTGATGTTCGGTCAGCAGGATTAAAAGTAAAACCACTTCTTCTTCAGAGCATTTTATTGCTAAAAGATTTTACAAAGAAAAAACGCAAGTCAAGCAAAAGATATAACTTACTTGTAACTCGAAGTGGCGTAAAATCTCAAAATTCGTCAAAATTAAATTGATCAAAAACATGTTAAAATTAAAAACCAATCAAAATTGAGTAATGAACAACAACGTGGAACAAATAGATGCAAGACCCACGACTGTCAAATGTAAAAAGGGAAAAACAAGTTTTCCCTGTTACTTATGGGGATCAAACATTGGCCAAGTTACAAAGATTATTGGTCCAGTGCACCAGATCTACGTGATTCTTACATTAGCTCTCTTATGACTCAAAAAAGATTTTGACACTTGCATATCAATCATTACTCTGCTATGCCTAATAGTGATTCGGAATATTTTGATCGTCTTTATAAAGTATGGCCGTTGTTAGATCATCTTTTATCAAGTGACGTATTAGTCTTGAACGAGTCGATGATCAAATTTAAAGGTAGAAGTGTGCTAAAACAGTATATGCCTAACAACTTCTGCGATAACTCGGGATGCTGTTTGAAATTCGATATTTATGTTGGAAAATCCTAGAGCCTAGGTTCTAGGGTTGCGTACAAATTTACTGAGGGTCTTGAACAAAAAAACCATACAATATTTTTTGATAATGTTTTTAGCAATGTGGAACTAAGTGAATGTGGCTCGAAAGTATTTACCTAATTTTAAAATCGACAAGCAGCTCCGAAGAGGTGAATTCGATTGGTACAGAAATGATACAAAACAATTTGCAGTAAAATGGAAAGATAAAATGTACACTTTTCATCAAATTACCACAATCCTGAAGATTGCACGAAAGGTACCTAGTAAAAGAGGAAAAAATGGAAATATATTGTAGATTATACTACGCTACTATTACGCTAACATGAACAGAGTCGATAAATTCGATCAACTTTTAGCTAACTACTCAATAGATCGTCAAAGCAACAAATGGTGGCATCGTATATTTTTCCAATTCGTAGATTGTAGTCCCAGTTTTAGTATCTAATTCCAAAAGGACTAAGAAATCAGGATCACAAATACAAATTCTGTTAAATTTTGGTAAATTCTGTTGCGCATTAGTCTAAGCGTGGAACAAGAAGAAGGTGTGGTGTATGTAAGACACTCGAAGATTCTAGTTCTAGGTATAGTGTTAGTTCTTGTTTCGTATCATTAGAATTAACACTAGACTTAGACCTAGAAACATTCGGGTTTAGCACTGCGTCTTTTAAGTCAGCTAAACCCGAATGATTCTAGTTCTAGGTCCAATGTTAGTTCTAGTTTTATATGATCAGAACAATCATTAGACCTAGAAACATTCGAGTTTAGTCCTTCTTCTCTCAAGACGGCTAAACCCGTATGTTGCTGGTTCTAGGTGTGGTATTAGTTTTAATGATATAAAACTAGAACTAACACTAGTTTTAATTGTTATTCAGCGCTAAATTGTTGTTAATTCTTATTGAACTAAAATTAGACCAAGAACTAGATAGATTCGGGTTTAGCCGTTAGTCTCTTAAGATGGCTAAACTTGAATGTTGTAGCACCAAGGCAAAGCCACTGCGCACTTAAAGAATATATTTTTGTTTTTGTCAAGATTATTGTTTTCTGTAGAATTTACATACTCGTATGTCCAAAATAAACCAAAACAGATATAGGATATTTTATTTTTATGCAAATGGAGCGGTGGTACAAAAAGTGGACCTCCAATTTTTTTAAAAACCTTATATGCTTTAATGAAATATCATATAATTTCAACCTATGTATGACCTTTTAAAATCGTTTACTTAAAAAATCTAAAAAAATCAATCTGCTCCAGTTGAGCAAAATTTTATGTTAAACACTTGCTCCAATAAGAGTTAACTGGTCGGTTAACCTTCCTATGTATGGTCACATTTTTGATCAAGTGCAGAAGAAATGGACTCATTCCTACTCATATAGGTAACAACACGAAGAATTGGGTCAATTTACCAACACGTTCAACTTCATTAGGAAGATAGAACACATTAGGAGCAGGTGGGCAGCAAGTACTCTTAATTTAGAAATTAAAATCACTATTTACCTCATAATATTTTCTGTAATTTCAAAAATTCATTAAAAGTTAAATTTAACAAAGTTTTCAGTCAGATAAAGGGTGTTAATTGTAGAAAATTTAATCACTTGTTAATCAAGTCTAACTTCATCAAGTCTAGCTTGTTAATTTAACATCGGTGGATGTTCCTGAGGAAGTTGCAACTTTGCTTTCTTTTGGTCCTAAGTTCCACTTACCTGTCAATAATACCAATTTCAATATAAAAAGGTTACTTATGTATTTAGAAAATATAGTTAAAGATTTGAAAGGTGACCAAAAAAATGTTGTTAGAGCTAAAATTACATATATCATTACTAATTATATGGTTGCTGGGACAACGTGTGTTGGGTTGCATCTTCGATTGGTTAACATGTTAAAGAAAACAAAAACTTTTCTCAGGGATGACTACCAAAGCTGACAAAGGTACCACCACTGTCATCCTTCACAAAGATGATTACTTAATTAAGGCCAAAGATATGTTAAGTGACACTAATGTTGTTAGCCTTATTATTGTCATTCCGTTGGATTTGGTTGGCAGAATTGTGGAGGAAAAATGGCATTTAATTGCTAATCATTGTTTTGCTTGGCTTGAAACTTACTTTTGATACTTCCATTTTCACCTTCGATAATGTAATTTACCATCAAATGAAGGGCTCTAAAATATCGCCGATTCTGCCTCTGATGGTGATGGATTTCGCGTTGGATGAGATTTTGGTTAATAACAACTCGGGTTTTCGCATCAGTTTTATCAAAAAGTATGTTGATGATTTGATCATTGGAATACATAAACATGATATAGATTTAACGTTGAAATTGTTTAACAGTTTTCATACCCAGTTCATAATTGGGATCGAAAAAGACAACTATATTTCTTTCCTAGACACGAACATTATAAGAAATGAAAATAACATCATTCAATTTGAATTATTTCTCAAGTCACAATTTAAAACATAAGATTTCCACCGTTCTTGGCTTGAAGCATAGAGTTTCGAATATCTGTGATAATCAGTTTTTACAACAAAATCTCAATTTTCTTAAATTGGTCAACAAACTATTGTTTTCAACGTATTTACATAATAATATCAACCAGATCAGTTTAACTGGTCCTGAATTAATTAATACAAAGCGTTTCACTTATAAAAAGCTTCCATACATAGGAAGGTTAAGCGACCAGTTAAAGAAAACGTTGAAATGTATTGATAACATAACGATCATTGACTGTTATGATAACAAATTAGGGAACCATTTTACTAAACTTAAGGATTAGACTGATGATAATTTTAGATCCAACTTGATTTATTGGGGTTGTGATGGAAAGTATGTTGGTCAGACCAGTCAGTGGTTGAAGTGTAGAATCTCAAAACATGCAAGTGACTGTAGACTAAAAAAATCCAGTAATGCTTTATCCCAACACGTTTTGGAGTGTGGACATGAATTTGATTTTGGATGTAAAAATCTTGGATTCAGATAGTAATTATCATAATAGGCTGTTTTCGGAGATGGTACACACCAATTATACACATAATGCTGTAAATTTTAAAACAAATACTCAGAACCTTAGCAACGTTTATGCTTATTTGTTTGCCTTGGATAGGTTTAACCACAATAATTCACCCAACTTACAAGGTTCTAGTATTAATAACAACTCAACTTCCTCCAATGATACGTTTTTTTTAGTTTTTTTACAAGTAAGTTATATTTTGCTTCTTAAATATAGTTGCTTGACTTGCGTTTTTTCTTTGTAAAATCTTTTAGCAAGAAAATGCTCTGAAGAAGATTGTATCTGGAATCCTGCTGATCGAAAATCCGATTAATTGATTGTTTTTTTCTATTTGTTGCTCACGTTGTGGTCGATGATACTTCTTGTTATTAAAAAGTTAATGCTTCATTTAGTTAATAAAAAAAAAGGCTCGTATCGCAACAGTTTACTCGCATGGGTACCTTTCATTTAAGGGACGTTTATTTTTTTATGTAAGGACCAGATGGGAAAAGCCTAACGAAATGGTCCTTGAACCGCGGATGCCAAATGTCGGATCAAATAGCGTATAAAAGTGGGCATTTCTCAAGGGCCATATGCCCAACGATAATTGCTCGGTTCGCGTGCACTTCTCCCACGACAGTTGTGATGCGACTTATGCGAAACCAATCTTTGCGAACCGATGAAGGTCAACTTTAAAAGCTTAAATGAATACAACCATCGATTTTTGATTGATAAGTTTTTAATTTTTTCAATTTTTACTTTGTATAATCAACATCGTTCCTCATTATCTTAACAATTTTTACAGTTACTCAGTCGTTTTCGAAGTTTTCGAAGAGGAATACTTTATAACCATACATCAAGGCACGTCTCGCGGCGTTCAGCCGTAAAGAAGTCGTTTTCTTTACGGAGAATTGACTTCGCAGTGTATTTCGTCCACTTCACTTTATTATACGAAGATCGCGAATCGCGTGAAAACCAAATATTTATGAAAGAATTCGTTTTTATTTTTCGTTTAGTGGAGGTACGTTGTGGTAACGGCGATTTGTTTGAGCAGTTGTTGCTCTTTTCCAACGGTATAAACGCACCCCTCTGGATTTTTGTAAAGTTTTGTGATGGGGACGGGAATCAGTATTCAATGCAACAAGTAACGTGCTTGCACATGTCCAAAGCGTGGGTAGATAAACCAAAATAACTGCTGAAGGGAGAATAAATAAATTCGTTAAAAAAAAAGCTTGAAACCTCAGGGAGTTGATGATGGTTGGGGTAGATAAAGGTGTGACATATGGCGAAAAATTCCGTTAAATTACACAAAAATATTAAAAAGGTAAATTTTTAATGGTCATTAAGAGGTTTATGTAAACTTTTTTCTTTGGAATAACCAATGATTGCATCTTTTAAGCGTTTCGGAAAAGGTCCAATCATAACGAGAGGAATTATTTACGTAATTTTGGCGTTTTTGCTTCGATAATGGGACGGTCCGGGATCGTTCATTAATATACATTTTGTACGCATACGCTTAAAAATATAGCAATTATCGATCGGACGCAATTATGACTTTTCAGTATTTATTCATGCGGTACCGTTCGCTAAATTGCTTTATCCCGCTCTTCGATATGCGCGGAGATGCCGACACCGCGGTCTCACCAAACGAAAACCCGCTCTCTTTAACGATGAAATATATACATAATTGTCCGTATTTTTTTCAACAGTTTCACGGTCGACGACATATCTCGTAACCATCTTTCCACAACTTTACTAACCAGTTTAGCATTTTTTTAATAAAAATACTAAATACTTTTACTTTCTGGTTGCAATTCTTTTTGGGGTACCTAAACCTGAAAAAACCTTGTCTATTAACTTTTTTTAAAGGTTGAAATTAGCGCTGCTGTAAGTCGAGTTTGTGCCGGTGTACAACGCACCAAATAATTGCTGCAATTTTCCCTTGCAATTTTCGTTTTCACCCGAAAATACTAATAATGCCTCGATACCCTCTTGTGTCGTCGTCGTTTTAGCTTCTTCTTTCTGCCGGTAGGCATCTTATACAGATTAAGAGCGCGGATACACCGTCAATTACGTCCAAATGGGCCATCAAACACGGTCGTACGTGAGATATGGTAGCTAATTGCTCTTCGAACGCGCTTATACGGCTCACTTACCAAGACCCAGTGTTGTGCGAACCAATAATTATCGCTGGCGATACGGCGCTACGGGTTGTAGTGGCATTAAGAATTAAATTGGATCACCGTTCTATCCGATGATTTACATTAGCTTGGGATATTGCCGTAATACACGGGGATACGTATAACATGTTGTAGATACTTGGGGTATCAACGATATTTTTCAACGGAAGGGTAAAATTACTTTCGCATGGAATATGAGTGTTTTAGCTTAAAAACTTGATAAGCTTTTTATGACTTAATGTGGGTTTTGAAATTAATAGTTTGTAGTTGGTAATGCACCTATTAAAAAAGATGGAAACGTCACATAGTCTACTATCAGGTATGGTACAAGCTTTATTATAATCTCATCAACATTAATTAAAATCATTTTATCTTCTAAGTAAAAAGTTGATATACATGAAACGCTCTAAGTTAATGAAGGAAGATGCGAATCATTTTGAGAATGATGATAAAAGGAAAACCTTATGGAGTACGTTCTGAAAAAACATTTCTATTAAGATTGGTGGACATAAATCTCAAGCTTTCCAGAATAGCTACTAAACACATTGAGAAAGAGAGATGGGGGTTTTTATGCCATGAGCTAGACAATGTTTAGAGTTAATGAAATAGTGGAAGAGCAAGCTTATTCGAGAACATACAACTCCTTACAAAAGAAAAGCTTATAGTGGTGGCTACTAAAATAAAATTGAAGAAGTGTTCTGAACTGTATCAGAAAACAACTAGAAATATTCTTTGCAAAGGTAAATATTCAGATATATTTCTAATAGAAAAATTCATTTTAGGGATAGAATTAAAATAGAAATGGAAGAAAGACATTGCAAATACCTTTAATCGGCCCAATTGAAAGACATTACAGGTACTCTGAGAGAGGAAAACTCTCTGTAAATACTTGGTTTGAATAGTACAGCCTTATTTGTCGGACAGCTTTTAAGAATACACCTAGAGAGTGAAGTAAACTGTGTCCATAATACGGGTTCAGTTGCAAAGAGTAAAAACAGCCCTAAAGTATAAAACATATTTGGTTGGGTTGCCAACCTATGCCGGCTAAATGTTGATTCGGATTATATTACAAAAAATCTTTTAGAACAAAAGTTGTAGAAAATTGTATACTTAATAATATTGCACTCTTGCATTTTTGTTGTTAGATTCGTCAATATTGAGAAAAATATGAAAGTTTGAAAATTTGATGAGTTTGTTGCTTTTTTAAGTTATCAATGGTAACGCTCGGAAATTGGAGCATGTCAAAAAGAACTTTTAGAAATTTTATGCTTAACAATATTGGTCACTTTTACTTTTGTTTGCTCTCAGATGCATAGATTTCGAGAAAATACGAAAATTGGATGAATTTCGTTGTTTTACAAATTGTTAATGATAACACTCAGGAAGCGGAGCTTGTTATAAAAAACTTTTAGAACAAAAGTTATAGCTAATCTTATTCTTAACAACATTGGTCTCTTGAACTTTTGCTCTCAGAGGCATAGATATGGAGAAAAATACGAAAATGTGAAAATTTGACGAATTAGTTGCTTTTTCAATATGATGGTAACGCTGGGATATCTGAGCATGTTACAAAAAAAGTTTTAGAACAAAATTAGTAGCAAATTGTATACTTAACAATATTGCTCTCTTACACTTTTAATCTCAGATGCATAGATATCGAGAAAAATACGAAAATGTGAAAATTTTACGAATTGGTTCTTTTTTCAAGTTGTTGATGGTAACAGTGGGGAATCTGAACATATTACAAACATATTAGAACAAAATTGTAGCAAATTTTATGATTAAATAAGCAATATAAATTATTATTAACACATGTTGTACCAATGAGCCCTACTTTTGAAATTACCATGGTTAAAACCAAATGTTGTAGAAAACATATGTCAAATTAACGTGTTTACTTGTCTCAAAATCGTTTTATATTCGTAGCTGCTTATTGTAGCAGTCCCTTCAGTTATAAGGTTTATTATTAGTGGGGTTTCCATCATTTTATTTTTATAATTCCTCCATCCTATGTAAAAATATGTCCCATTTTCATTTTACTAATGATCTTCTTATAGTATAAATGTTTTCACTATAAATCAAAACTAATAATGGCACGTGTCCAATTTCTAGATATCTCGCGTAATTAGTACAAATTAAGATTATAATCCGAAGATAATAAATAGCATGCATAAACGTGTGGTTTTAATTTGGTCTCTTTTCATAATATGTTATCTATAACCATTTGCAATGAGTCAATCGACTTATTAGTCGCTATCTTGCATTACAAGTTCAATCTTTAAATTATTCCAGATTTAATCTCAATTTATTTTGAATGAAGATTCAATGTTGTTAAGTTATAGTTCATTGTATAGGTTTTTGATGAACAATTTATTTATTCAACTTGATAATAAATTTCAGATTAGTTATTTTAAATTTACGTCCTCGTAGATCATCAAAACATAAATAACTTAAGACACGTTATTCGCAGTAATTCCGGATATAAATTACCAGCGAAAGAAAGAGGTAGCAACGTCGTGAGCTCTCGGTAGTTCGTGTTTATCTACAATAAATATGATCCTATGATTTAAGTGTACTCTCGTGTATACCGTAACTATCTGAGTCTTGTGAGTGTAAAATTTTACACCTTTCTTTTTCCGTTTTCACGCTACCACTAATTACGACCACATCATATCCACCAAGCAATTAAACAGCATGCGGTTCAAACATTTTCCAGCCGTAAATTGATTGCTTATTTTCTATCTAAATATAAATCAAAACTTATTATGAAACAAAACGAAATCATTTTTTGTTTTCGATGTCTAATTAGTTACCACAAATTATTTAACATCATTATCATTGAGAATCTTCGGATCTCTTTTTCTTGTTAGCAAAAGGATATAAAGTTTAATGATCTCGCGTTTGTATGGTTTAATCGATGTGAATCGATATCTTAATAGGTTCCGATTAAATTTTATTATTTAAAATTGCATCTAACGATTGACAAAAAATTAGTTTGGAAGAAAAAGATGATGGGATAAAATATACAAATAAAAATGAAAAGACGAAAAGAGTTGGGGTGAACAAAAAGGTTGGGCAGAATCTGTACCGGATGGCACTGGTTGTTGTGGATGTCGAAGTCGAGTCGCGCACTGCTAGCGAAGAGAATAAGAAATTGTAAAGAGTAAATTAACGCGTGCCCATTCAGTAACAAGTTAAATCGCTAATTAAGAAGAAAAGGTGGTTGGCAGGTCATGTACCTGTCTACTTATCTCGATAATAAATTGGAACGATATTGATCACCCAGAATGATTTCAAAAATAAATTGAAAAGAAAAACATTTTTTTATAAAACCCATATTTATCTGGTTGCAATATGAGTTAAAAGAAGTAATATATCATATGAATACGCAGCTTATTAACGTTAAGATTTATGAATGAAAGTTCCGTAAAAGGATTAAACGAACTTCTTTGGCCTCCGAAGTGGTGACCAAAGGCGTCGAGAGCGAAAAACACGACGCTGGGTTATGAGACCTGAGGTGCTGGGTGAAGTATGATCTCCCGAAGTGGTTAATTTGGGAGACAACACTCTCCCGAAAACCGTCCAACTCGAGCACAAATTTAATTTATTATCGCCGTCACTACTCAATTTAAACGAACTCTTCCAAGCCACCGAAGAAAACTCAAGTGAACAGGAATACAATGGATGGTAAAAAGAGAATTAAACTCATTGTCCCGGGAGCGAGGAACCGTTCTCAATCATTGTCTTACCGTAAAAACGGCGACGACGGTTCGACGTATATTTTATTAAAAGGCAATTTTGCAATTTCCCGTTTTTACGCGTTTAACCCTACGGGCTTTACCGAAGAAGCTGCTACAGCCGCAATATCTTCGGCATATACATTAATATGCCGTTCGTTCAACGCCACATTGCGAACGGTGATGTTCTATAAATATTCATCGCGCGCGCGATCCGCAAATTGAGAAGATGGGACGTGTCATCCCCCATCGTAAAATAACTACGGTGGTCAATTAAAAATTTCCAGCATCTTGTCGACAATTATTTACACTCTCTCGATATATGTATATAGGTCGAAACCATTACAATAATTTGTTAAAGCTTCAATATCGTTTTTTTTTTAAATTCCTTTTATACACAATCATAAATAATTACTATCAATTTTTATATTTTCCTGCATATAATTCATAAGAGAAAGTAACTCTTCAGTACAATTGTTAATCAAACTTCTGGAGGATTCATGAAAATATTATGAAATTTTATTGCATAGATATAGAAAAATTATGAAAATTTGACAAGTTGTTGATGGTACCACTGGGGTATCTGAACATGTTACAAAAAAAGTTTTAGAACAAAATTAGTAGCAAATTGTGTGCTTAACAATATTGCTCTCTTACACTTTTAATCTCAGATGCATAGATATCGAGAAAAATACGAAAATGTGAAAATTTAACGAATTAGTTGCTTTTTCAAGATGATGGTAACGCTGGGATATCTGAGCATGTCACAAAAAAACTTTTAGAACAAAAGTTGTAACAAATTTTATGCTTATCAATATTGCTCTCTTGCACTTTTGATGTCAGATGCATAGATATCGAGAAAAATACAAAAATGTAAAAATTTCACGAATTGGTTGTTCTTCAAGTTGTTGTTGATGATAACACTTGAGATTCTGATCATGTTACAAAAAAACTTTTAAAACAAAAGCTATATCAAATTTTATTCTTAACAACATTGCTGTCTTGCATTTTTGTTGTTAGATGCGTCAAAATCGAGAAAAATACGAAAATATGAAAATTTTACGAATTAGTTGTTTTTTCAAGTTATTGATGGTAATACTGGGGAAACTGAGCATGTTACAAACTAACTTTTAAAACAAAAGCTATAGCAAATTTTATGCTTAACAATATTGCTCTCTTGCACTTTTGATCTCAGATGCATAGATATCGAGAGAAATACAAAAATGTCAAAATTTCACGAATTGGTTGTTCTTCAAGTTGTTGATGATAACACTTGAGAATCTGATCATATTACAAAAAAGCTTTTAAAACAAAATCTATAGCAAATTTTATTCTTAACAATACTGCTGTCTTGTATTTTTGTTGTTAGATGCGTCAATATCGAGAAAAATACGAAAATATGAAAATTTGAAGAATTAGTTGTTTTTTCAATTTTGATGGTAATACTGGGGAATCTGAGCAAGTTACAAAATAACTTTTAGAACAAAAGTTGTAACAAATTTTCTGCTTAACAATATTGCTCTCTTGCACTTTTTATCTCAGATGCATAGATATCGAGAAAAATACAAAAATTTACAAATTTCACAAATTGGTTGTTCTTCAAGTTGTTGTTGATGATAACACTTGAGATTCTGATCATGTTACAAAAAATTTTTTAAAACAAAAGTTATAGCAAATTTTATTCTTAACAATATTGCACTCTTGCATTTTTGTTGTTAGATGCGTCAATATCGAGAAAAATACGAAAATATGAAAATTCGACGAATTAGTTGTTTTTTCAAGTTGCTGATGGTAATACTGGGGAATCTGACCAAGTTACAAAATTACTTTTAGAACACAAGTTGTAACAAATTTTATGTTTAACAATATTGCTCTCTTACACTTTTGATCTCAGATGCATAGATTTCAAGAAAAATACGAAAATGTGAAAATGTCGCGAATTAGTTGTTTTGTCAAGTTGTTGCTAATATTACTAATTATAAACTAATTGTTTCGTTATCCTTTATTTTATTAGTTATAGTGTTAATTCTAAACAATTTTCTCTCTGTATTCGTGGAGAAATTTTATTATGTAGAATCAATCAATTTTTAAAGATCAATAGATAATCAAATCACAATCTTAAATTTATCTTAAAATAAATTTGTATTCTTTTAATAATAACTTTACCGGAACATTATCGTTTTAATATCAACATCATCATTTTTAATGATTATTCGTACTGCACATCAACCTCATCGGCATCGAGATAAAAGGACCTCCTGGAAACGCGAGAGATCAAAAGCTTAAAGGATATCTGATCGAACGTGAGTGACCGATAGACATCTAAAATGCGACCCTCCAAATCGAGACGGGGGTTGGAAAAAATTCCTTTGTGAATTTTTACTACGCGGATCCATCGAAAGACGCATGCCTAGGATAACCTGGGTGATAATTTAGTCCGAAATTAGGTAAAATCCGATCGATATAGGCGACAGATAGAAGAACTAACAGGACATCGGTAGCCAAGGGGTCAAAGGAAAAGGGTCTATTTTTCGAAAAGAAACGTTTAAGAATTTTTTGAATTAGAAACAGCTTTGTTGCTGTGTCAGTTTAGGGGTTGTTAAATAAGACAACCCTTCAGATAATATTTTATTGATACAATCCTTTTTTTCTTAAGCAGAAAAATCTAACTAAAAATAATTTCGTTTTTAGGCGAAGACTTTAAAACACCATGATCGCAGCTTGACTCAATGTTGAGTTTTTAAAAGATATTATCGACTAATTAAATAAAAGCGACGTATTCGAAACCCCCCGCCGGGTGAAAACGATTCAGGGTAAATTACAACGATTCCTCTTCGTCTCGCCGCTTCCTCGTTCTTAATTAGCGAGTTTCATAATTTTCGGTTCGAATAAGACAAGAATGTTAGTCGCTTATTATCGGTTCCCTCCAATTAGGGCTGCGATTTTTTCTGAGACGACACAAAAATTATCGACGAAAACGGTTACGTTTCATCCTTTGAATGTGACATTTTTTTATCAACGTTCGACTTTTTCATTAATAAACACAACTGTTAACGACTCGATCGTTGAAACGTCGATGATTATAAAATGAGCGTTTTAATAGTTGTTGTTAACTTAATGAGGTTATTGGAACGCAGATATGAAACGTTAATTAAATAAAAAAAAAATTAATGTTCAATAATTGTGACTTCATCAGATAATAAGTAGCGTTTACGTAATCGAAGATTTAAGTATAATTTAATTAATTAGTTACGGTTAATATAAATTTATTTTATTTATACGAAAAAAAAAAGTTTTAATCTCCACGCAAAATCTTGTACTCAAGTTGTGTTTTATTAGTTGATAGCACCATTAGAAACAATAAAAAGGGTGCGATGCACGTCAAATGTTACCCGATACGTTTTCGTGCGGTTCTTGCGGTAGTCTAAGAACGAGAAGGCGTATTTACAACTCTTCGAGTTGGATCTTTAACAAGATCTCGAAGAGAAATCGAGACGCGGTTTGTTGCTGTGGAAAAAAGGCGAAGGATGCATTTCCGGTCTTGGGACGCAGCACCGTCTCAAGTGTACTTTGGTTTCCCCCCAAACTTTTAGAATAAGATGGATGTTTATGGCATTTTAAATACCTATATCCCGGTTTCTCACGGGAGAACAGTAAAAACGAAATCTAAATGGGAAAGGGGTTGAAATGAAAGTGGATTTAGAAAAAAGGAAATTGAATGAGGGTTTGATGAGGAGTGATTTTGATGAAGGTACTTTTTTAATTGGGTTAATTGGATTTTCTAGAATAATTTTATTTTAAAATTACAATAATTCCTGGATTTAAGCATTAGATACTATTTGGTACGCAGCTTAACCGCAATTTATGTTTAACGTTCTCGATTGTAGCGTCTCGGTCGTAAATGACCTTGGTTGTTGTATATTACACTTCTTAAAGATAAACCTTTATAATTTTTGTATATAATCGTAGCCGAGGTCGCTTGCGGCCGAGGCAGTCTATTTACAACCTGCTCTATTCATTATATCTTGAAGATATTAAGCATTATATAGTACTTGGTGCGCAACTTGATCGCAATTTACGTTTGACGGTCTCGATTGTAACGTCTCGGTCGTAAATGACCTTGGTTATTGTATATTATACTTCTCAAATATAAATCTTTATAATTTTGCTGTATAATCATAGCCGAGGTCGCTTGCGGCCGAGGCAGTATATTAAAACGTGCTCTATTCATTATATCTTGATGATATTAAGCAGTAGGCAGTTATATTTAAAACATGCTCAACTCATTATCTCTTGACGATATTAAGTAGTAGATAGTATTTAGTGGGTAGCTTAATTGCAATTTATGCTTGACGGTCTTTATTGTAGCGTCTTGGTCCTAAATGACCTTGGTTACTGTATATTACACTTTTCGAAGGTAAACCTTTATCATTTTGATATATAATCGTAGCCGAGGTCGCTTGCTGCCGAGGCAGTCTATTTGTACCCTGCTCTATTCATTATATCTTGAAGATATTAAGCATTATATAGTACTTGGTGTGCAACTTAATCGCAATTTACGTTTGACGGTCTCGATTGTAACGTGTCGGTCGTAAATGACCTTGGTTATTATACAGGGTGCCCATTATGTATGGAATATAGTATATATCTCGGTAAATGCTGACTTTATGAAAAAACATTTTATACAAAAGTTGTTTAATATTTTATTTGCCATAATAAGCCTGCATTCAATTCTTTTTAATTTAGAAAACAAATGAGTAACTAACCTTTCGTTAGGCTGATTTGATAGAGATTACTTTTCTCTTTACGATGACATAAAATTTTTGTACCTTTACAACGGAAAATTTTTGAAAAAAATGTAAAAATTGTTTATTAATAAAAATGTATCAACAACATTAATCTAGATATCCGAGATCGTCAAGTACCCCAAATTATTACCGTAAATTAAATTTCCATACAAAGTAAAACAGATAAACGAAAAAGGGATGAAATTCTCCATATTTCTCAAAAATTAAATAATAAAAATAGGAAAAAGTAAATACTTTTTGTGAGAAATATTAAAAATACTTAATTATTATTAAACATTAATATATTAACTTATTATTGATAAGTTAATTTCCAAGAAATTTAAAGGATTTTATTTGTTTTGATTTTGTAAAAAATTTTTTTAGAAATATTTAGTATTTTAAGAAAGAAAACCAAACCTCATTCCTATTTCCAACATATTTTAAAATTTTTCCATCCTTTTGTAATTATTTCAAGTACTGAAGATGAAACATTTGTTTATTTTTTACTTTTTTGAAATAAATTAAGTATTTTTAATATTTCTCACAAAAAGTATTTACTTTTTCCTATTTTTATTAAATAAACGAAAAATTAGTGTACATCCCCAATAATTCCAGGTACTTCGAGGTACTTGACGATCTCGGATATCTAGATTAATGTTATTAATTAAATTAGTCAAAAGTTTTCTGATATAAGGGTACCAAAATTTTACGTCATTATAAAGAGAAAAAAAATCTCTATCAAATGAGCCTAACGAAAGGGTACATTGCCATTTAAAAAACTTCAAGTGTTATTCGTTGCTCATTTGTTTTTTGAAATAAAAACAATTCAATGCTGTCTTATTATGACAAATATAATACTAAACAACATTTGTATAAAATGTTTTTTTATAAAGTTAATACCTACCAAGATATATACTATATTCCATACATAATGGGCACCCTGTATATTATACTTCCCAAATAGACATAGTATTTAGTGGGTAGCTTAATCGCAATTTATGCTTGTTGGTCTTGATTGTAACGTCTCGGTCGTAAATGACCTTGGTTGTTATATATTATACTTCTCAAATATAAATCTTTATAATGTTGCTATATAATCGTAGCCGAGGTCGCTTGCGGCCGAGGCAGTCTATTTATAACCTGCTCTATTCATTATATCTTGACGATATTAAGCATTAGATGGTATTTGGTGTGTAGTTTAATCGCAATTTACGTTTGACAGTCTCGATTGTATCGTCTCGGTCGTAAATGACCTTGGTTATTAATTATATAGTGCTTCCCAAAAGTAACGGATAAATTCGTTAAAACAATTAAAAACGGTTTATAAAAAAATCGCTGAGACGGGTCTAAGGATTTAAATTTTTTGGGATAGATTTAAAATTTTTTCCTCCATTTTTAAGCTAGTTATGACGTCATCGCTATTTCTTTCAAATAGGAATCCCCCATTTTTATTACGGAATATGAGAGAGGATTTTTTTCTTAATTTAGTACAGCCAAAATTAATATTAACTGCATAAGAAAATTTTCGAGAAAAATTGCCTTAAAGTTTCATGATTTTCCATTCATTTGAGGTAGTAAAATAGTAGTAGCAGTGTTTTAGATATTTTATTTAGACAATGATTAATTTTTGATACCTGAAACAGTTGGTTGCCATGGTTACGCATAGCTACTGCTATTTTTTTTATCTCAAATGAATGGAAAATCATGAAACTTTAAGATGATTTTTCGCGAAAATGTTGGTTACTGTATATTACACTTTTTAAACTTAAACCTTCATAATTTTGGTAGATAATCGTAGCCGAGGTCGCTTGCGGCCGAGGCAGCCTATTTATAACCTGCTCTATTCATTATATCTTGACGATATTAAGTATTAGATACTATTTGGTGCATAGCTTCATCGTAATTTACGTTTGACGGTCTCGATTGTAACGTCTCGGTCGTAAATGACCTTGGTTACTGTATATTACACTTTTCGAAGGTAAACCTTTATAATTTTGATATATAATCGTAGCCGAGGTCGCTTGCGGCCGAGGCAGTCTATTTATAACCTGCTCTATTCATTATATCTTGACGATATTAAGCATTAGATGGTATTTGGTGTGTAGTTTAATCGCAATTTACGTTTGACAGTCTCGATTGTAACGTCTCGGTCGTAAATGACCTTGGTTATTATACAGTGCTTCCCAAAAGTAACAGATAAATTCGTTAAAATAATTAAAAACGGTTTATAAAAAAATCGCTGAGACGGGTCTAAGGATATAAATTTTTTGGAATAGATTTAAAATTTTTTCCTCCATTTTTAAGCTAGTTGTGACGTCATCGCTATTTCTTTCAAATAGGAATCTCCCATTTTTATTACGAAATATGAAAGAGGATTATTTTCAGAATTTGGTACAGCTAAAATTAATATTAGTTACATAAGAAAATTTTCGGGAAAAATTGCCTTAAAGTTTCATGATTTTCCATTCATTTGAGGTAGGAAAATAGCAGTAGCCATGGCAACCAGTCGTTTTAGATATTTTATTAAGACAATGATTAATTTTTGATACCTGATAAATGTTGGTTGCCATGGTTACGAATAGCTACTGCTATTTTTTATCTCAAATGAATGGAAAATCATGAAACTTTAAGATGATTTTTCTCGAAAATTTTAGTTACTGTATATTACACTTTTGAAAGGTAACCCTTCATAATTTTGGTAGATAATCGTGGCCGAGGCAGTCTATTTATAACCTGCTCTGTTCATTATATCTTGACGATATTAAGTATTAGATACTATTTGATGCATAGCTTGATCGTAATTTATGTTTGACGGTCTCGATTGTAACGTCTCGGTCATAAATGACCTTGGTTACTGTATATTACAATTTTCAAAGATAAACCTTTATAATTTTGGTACATAATCGTAGCCGAGGTCTCTATTCATTATATCTTGAAGATATTAAGTATTTGATTCATAAAAGTCAATTGATTCAAAAATTCAGAATTGTTTTTTAAATATTTTAATTTTTTTGTTGAATAATTCAAATTGTTAACCTAATTACTGTCATCATCCTCACGCAATGGATTATAATATTATCCCAGAAGAAGTTGGTAGGAAGTTGAGTATTCCGAGCGATGGATATTCAATAAACCAGATCGCATTAAAAAAGTACCGTTTCGTCCATCCAAAAAAACGGTACCTCATCCACGCTTATCAATCATCCAGCTAACTGGGCAGGTTCAGCCTTAGGGGACTTCTCGCGACTTACGTTAAGACCTGCACAATTAGCGGCGATTAAGAATTTCATTACTAACCGTATCCCGGCAATTCTTTAACACTTTGACCTCCGGATTATCGATAAAAATTGGCCGATTAATTTACATACGCTTCCTGTACTTACTAGGTTGTCTTGTCGGCACGAAACTCTTTTAGTCTCGAGTAGTATCTTTTAGTCGTTTTTATCCTCTTTTAGTAACCGCACTGTAATCACTTCGTAATTGCACGAAATGAAAACATTTAAAAAATCGTTTATTTTTTATGAAACGTTTGCCCGAAGTGGGTTATTATTTATATTTAATTAGATCCGGTTGAGTTTAAAAATTGCTCGCTTTTCTCGAATTCCAAACAAGATTTTTGGAAATTACGTAGTCTTAAGAAATTGTCAAATCGTGCATAAACGAATGTCAGAATTAAGAAAGGAATTTAAGTTTTTATGTCTTCGCAAACATAAAACTTGAAAGAATTTAACACGGGTTTTAAAAACACGAAAATTTATTTTTTCGCTGTTATCTTAAGATTTTAGGTGGTCCCTTTTGACTGATCGCAATCTTTGAGGCGTCTAAAACTTCTGTTTTACAGTTTTCGGCAAGTCCCAAAACAATTTTTTTGAAACGCAAAAAGATCCTGTTACCACAACCATCTGATAAAAATCTAAAAACTTATTAGATATCCTTAAAGATAACTAACTTATTTACAGAAACATTGTATTAATTGGGTCTTTAAATTTTTTTCGCTGCACTAAATTAAATTAATTAGGAATAAATCTCAAGGAATCTATAGAAATCTAAAGGTTTCGAACTCCCTTGTGTTATCTTTTTTAAAGATTTAGATTTTTTCGTTTTCTTTTATTGGATAGGTCGTTAATAAACCATGGCGAATTGTCAGAGAGAAACTTTTGTAGACGCAAATAACGGTTTGTAAACCGTGGAAAATGAAACGGGAAGGCCCACACACGATGAAAGATCATAGAAATTATTAAAACGTCCGGGAATCTGAAACCCCCGCGGAGCCAGTAGCGTTCACCCTTTCCCGATATCTGAATTCCGTTGCTATAAAATTTGAATTTCCAACCCGACTGGTATTTCTAACGCTCATCGTCCACTCCGGCAAATTCTTCATTTATCACTGTCGTAAATTAATTTAAGCGTGGTGGTTTCATAAACGTCGTACGAAATTTATCTTTAGATTTTTAACATTTTATAGGCTCAAACTTTTATACTCTTAAATCAAATATTATTATTTATATTCTTTTAAGTCTTTAAAAAAATTAATTGCTACATAACTTATAAGAAGAAAATGATGCATGTTCATTTTTATGGGAACAAACTAAAACTGTCTGCTTAAATTTAGTTGAAAATTTGACATTTCGCAAAAGATAAATAGCCAACCCCAAGTAATTGTTTACCGTGGGCATTTATTTTGCCAAGTTCGGAATCCGGTATGAAGGAGAATGAGATACGATGGTAATTTGTATCTCCTTGGGAGGCATCAATCTGGACGGGCCGACATATTTTTCAAATGCCCTAGGAGGGCGTTACGCTCGTCAGGAAGCAATTTTAGCATTGTTTTAATTGCTACGTTAGAAAATTGAAAATTAACGGATCAGCTATTTGTTTACACAAAACTCCATTAGCGCCCCAATCAGATTACACACATTTATTACAACATTTCACATACGGGGTTAATATCCATTTTTCAACTGGCGTAGAACCCATTAACTTTTTTAAAAGAATATTCCCTTAATATTCTGGTTACAAAAATAAAAACTAAAATTTTCCCTTCCTGCTTTATACGTTTTGCCGGGGCATAAAAAAAATATTCATCTCGAATACTGGAACAATCTTATCTCGTGCACGGGTTCGGAATAAATTTCAATATACAAATTAGGCGGTGGCCGAGAATGGAGCGGTGACGTCTCTGATCTTTAAATAATACCGAAACGCGGGCGATGGTAGAGATATTCAAATACCCCTAGAAGTTTTCGATCCCAACCTAAAGAGAGAAGCTCATTTTACCGTCGACGAACCATTTTCGTCAATTATTAGTTTGAAATTCCATTAGATGAGATGTGAGAGGTGAATAGAACAATGCAGTCAACGTTTTGGGTCATCGATCAAACTCTTAAGAACTTTCAAGAACTATGAAAGAATCACTCAAAGGATTTCTTGTTGTTGAAATAGTGCTACTGATGGCATAAATTTATTAAGATTGGAATGTAGGGAAGTTTTTTTCATCGGCTTAATGCTGCGCTTTTTGATATTGCAAGTTTGAGATCTCTCAGATTAATGTACCATAACAGATAAGTTTTAAATTAGGTCTATGTGAGTTAATGTGCCACCAGGATTGTATATAAAGTACCACGAAAACCATTCGGTCCTTCAAAAAAATTATGTTATAAATAAAGCCATATTATTAGTATTATTATAAGCTTTGTGTAAACACAATGAACTGAAAGTTCAAGTTTTTTCAAAGACTTAAAAACTCCTTAGGCAAGTATTACTGAGAAACAACGTCAGGAATAGGGATTGCAATTATGTTCTTGACTAGCGCTAGGCAAATTTTGGTCACCTGAATGTACTTTCAAATTGTGCTTTGTTAATAAATGCGTATGAAGGCCCTTTGTAGAACCACCCACTTTTGTAGATTTAGGATAATCCGCATTTCTTACATTTTACAGTTTTATAGCCACTCGACTTTAAATAATGCGACCACACAAATGTTGAGTCTTTATCTTTATTATGTAAAATAAAAGATGGTTCTTTTTCAGACACGTTTCCAAGGATATTTTTTTAAACACAAGTGCAATCAAATTAATTTGACTAAATATACAGGCTGTTCAGAATGAACTCAGAACACATGTTGCCAAATATGTTTTTCATGAAGATATGATAATGAAAAAATGTTAAAAACGAACTTTAAAGCTAAAGAAAATACCTTTAACAAAAAACTAGTTTTTTATTCTAAATTACAGCTTATTTATCAACAGATATTGAATATTAATGATTATTTATGGACAAATTATCATGATACAACATTTTACAATTAAGATTTTCGCTTTAGAATCGAACGAAGAATGTCGCTACGTGTAGATTATCCGCTAATTTCTGAACATCCTGTATATCAATTAATATTACTTTTAAAATGCATTTATTCACCATTTCATGTAGTAAATATCGTGTCAGTTCACGTACTCGTGTGTCAGAGTCGTATCAGTCAGTATATCGGCCACTACATGGCTGAAAGAAATTGATTAATTTTTACAAAATAAGTTAATTATTTCAATTTTCTTATAATCCCGAAAATCCCGGGATTCAGCTTTAAACATTCCGGGATTTTCGAGTCCAAAAATCATCCGGCATCCGAGATTCCGGCATTCGGGATCCCGGGAATGCATTCCCTAAACAGGAACCACGTTAATCAAGATTTTAAGAGAGATTTCGAGTTGCCTCTGACAGCTTAGGACAAACGTGGTTGTTAAAAGATGAAAGCTTACTTCTAGCAAAATTCGCAACTCCATAAAACTCAGATCTCTTTCGACTTCGAACTTCAGTTCTTTGNCCCACTTTTGTAGATTTAGGATAATCCGCATTTCTTACATTTTACAGTTTTATAGCCACTCGACTTTAAATAATGCGACCACACAAATGTTGAGTTTTTATCTTTATTATGTAAAATAAAAGATGGTTCTTTTTCAGACACGTTTCTAAGGATATTTTTTTAAACACAAGTGCAATCAAATTAATTTGACTAAATATACAGGCTGTTCAGAATGAACTCAGAACATATGTTGCCAAATATGTTTTTCATGAAGATATGATAATGAAAAAATGTTAAAAACGAACTTTAAAGCTAAAGAAAATAACTTTAACAAAAAAAACTAGTTTTTTATTCTAAATTACAGCTTATTTATCAACAGATATTGAATATTAATGATTATTTATGGACAAATTATCCGACCTTTGAGAACCTCCTATAGACGTATGAAGCATGATACAACATTTTACAATTAAGATTTTTGCTTTAGAATCGAACAAAGAATGTGTAAGACGTGTAGATTATCTGCCAATTTCTGAACATCCTGTATATCAATTAATATTACTTTTAAAATGCATTTATTCACCATTTCATGTAGTGAATATCGTGTCGGTTCAAGTACTGATACTGACTGATACCGGGAATGCATTTCCTTAGTCAGGAACCACGTTAATCAAGATTTTAAGAGAGATTTCGAGTTGCCTCTGACACCTTAGGATAAACGTGGTTGTTAAAAAATGAAAGCTTATGTCGAACAAAATTCGTAACTCCACAAAACTCAGATCTCTTTCGACTTTGAACTTCAGTTCTTTGTCTTATGAGAAAATTTTGAGAAATGCTTTGAGCATCATCGCCCTGTAAAACTTTCGTTCCACGATTTCATCATCGTGCTGATGAGAACCAGATAGTTCGAAAATGGTAAGCAAACTTTGAACATTACATCCATGTGGAGAATCTGCGTGGGCGGAAATCACTTTTTAGTGACTATCCCATTTGGTCTTCAACAAAATCAGTCGCTTCGTCAAAAGCAAAGCCTCTTTCTGTACAAACTTCGTACTTTAGAAAGTTTGGCAAAGCGTTTTGAGAATGTCGTTTGATAAACTTGACAGAATTATTGTGTTTCGACTTAGATTAGTCTCTTCAGCTAAGGAGATTTGTCACAAAAGGCAATAATACCTCTAACATATTAGGACAAACGTGGTTGTTAAAAGATGAAAGCTTACTTCTAGCAAAATTCGTAACTCCACAAAACTCAGATCTCTTTCGACTTTGAACTTCAGTTCTTTGTATTATGAGAACATTTTGAGAAATGCTTTGAGCAACATCGCCCTGCAAAGCTTTCGTTACACAACTTCATCATCGTGCTGATGAGAACCAGATAGTTCGAAAACGGCAAGCAAACTTTGAACATTACATCCATGTGGAGAATCTGCGTGGGCGGAAATCACTTTTTAGTGAATATCCCATTTGGTCTTCAACAAAATCAGTCGCTTCGTCAAAAGCAAAGCCTCTTTCTGTACAAACTTCGTACTTTGGAAAGTTTGGCAAAGCGTTTTGAGAATGTCGTTCGATAAACGATAAATTTTTCAGAAAAGGTAATAATGCCTCTGACACATTAGAACAAACGTGGTTGTTAAAAGATGAAAGCTTACTTCGAACAAAATTCGTAACTCCACAAAGCTCAGATCTCTTTCGACTTTGAACTTAAGTTCTTTTGTCTTATGAGAAAATTTTGAGAAATGTTCTACGAGTTTAGTTCAAATTGTCTCTTCTTTGCTGGATACACTGGGAATAAAGATATTACTTAGACTCCATAAGATTTCGTTGATTATATTTTAAAATAAACAGCAAAAAATTATGTAAATTAAAATTTGAAATTATCTTTAATGTCTTCTTCACTTTTAAAATTAAATTAATTTTAAAAATGAACCATAATTCAAAAATGTCATTTCTTATCTTGAAAATAATCCCTTGAGGACTTTTTCAGGATAATAATCTAATTTTAATAGAGGGAACTAGAACTAAGACAATTTCAAATTTAAATTTATGCACGCGACCAGACGGCCTATCTAACGTGCTATTTAAAGAAACATTTTTCATCGGCGACATCGTTGCTGCCGTTGTTGGTTGATTCACGGTATTAATTCCCGGACAAACAGACCTTTCTCTCTCTATCTGTTGGTCGCGTGCAATATATTTTAAGAATTTCCTGTTAGCCTCTTTGCGCAAAGATCCACGGACAAATGCGACGTCGATTTTTTATATGCGATACGCGGCCGTGTCTCGACCAAATTCTCGATATGCAAAACAGCCCCGCGAACTAGTCGATTAATCTTGAAACGTTCTGAGGTTCCGAAAGAAAAACCGGGTAATTATTAATCCGAACACCCTGTACGTTGTTCAAATTAAGTCGTATTAAGAGCATCGTTTCATTAATTCTGGCCTCTACTCGGTCCATCGAACTTTTGAGGGTCTAAAATATCTTCTTATACGAGTATATTTTAAGGGAGGGCGATTTGCATGCAAAATTTTACCATGTAATGTATTAATTAAGAGGGTTCACGGTTAATTGGGATCAGATTTAAGTTGGGTAGAGGAGTAATAGGGCAATTATCGTTTAAAAATGTAAATAATTTTGTTTAACCTTGATTTATACAAAGAATAAATCATTCCTTTTTTTTGATCATTTGAGAATTTATTTTATGAACAGATGGTGTAGAAACATTAAAATAAACTCATCTTTTCTTTAATTTAAATGTAAATGTGCTTTTCTATATTAGTAAATGCCTTATATGTGACCCAATTACATAGGATTTTACATGTATAGTATTTTGATTATAACAAGAGAAAGATGATGCATAATCCAACGTCTTGGCTGCTTCGTTTTAATTATTTGTTGAGCACCTAATTCTTTTGCAGGAATTGTTTAACATTGAAATTCGATTATAGTTATTTAAAAGTTGTTAAATTTATTTTAGTAAAATGACGTAAGTTTTATTTGAAATGTTTCGAGAAAACGAGTAATTTTTTTATTGAAAGGTTGAGTTTTAAAACCAAACATTTTTTGTTTATTCACCTCCAGTATTCCTTCTTCACACAATAAATTAAGGAGGGGATGTTTGGAAGTTGACAGGAAGTTGTTTAGAATATATGTCGAGTTGGCTGAAATTAATTTTTTTATATTGGCGGCTACACTTTCGGGAGTTCATACGTGCATAAACAACGAGCCGAACACGGTGTCATTCCGAGGGCTGTACAAAGTTAAAGGGAGAGAATTGAAATCGGGCATTTTGTGATTTCGATAGAAGAAACTATGACGAATCGAATAACGTATAGATCTTGAACATCCGGTACGTCGTTTACGAGTTATCACCACTTAAAAAAGGTCATTTTTGTGTTATTTTCGTGTACCTTCGCATTATTTTATCGTTTTAACGGAAATCGAAAGAGATTTCGAATCGGGCATTTCAACTTTCGTGTTGGCTAAGGATTCAGCTTTTGAATGAGACATTGTTTATCAAAATCGGGTCAGTGGTTCACTTTTTATAATCAAAATACTATACATGTAAAATCCTATCTAATTGGGGGCTAACTTCGCATAGGTTTATACATACAGTGTGTTCGTAAAATAACGTATATAGGCGATAAAATCATTATAAACGGTTTATGGAAAAATCCCTGAAACATGTCTAAAGATTTAAATTTTTTGGTGAGTAATGACGTCATCGAAATTTTTATATTTTTAATGGAATATGAAAGAGGATGTTTTTTTGAATCTAGTACAGTCAATATTAATGTTGGTTACATAAGAGAATTTTCGAGAAAAATTACTTTAAAGTTTAACTACTTCAAATTTCTTGAAATGATAAAAATTGCAGTAGCCATGAGTAACTGTGGTAACCAATTATTTTAAATAATTTTAAAAGTGTCAAAAAGAGAATGAAAATGAATTGAATCATATTTAATCACAATCCGAGGTAAATATGATTCAATCATAACTCAGCTAATGCAGAAAGCCCTACTACTCACCAGTACTTGGTGTAGAAGCAATGGGCTCAGCATCAATCCCAATAAAATCGAACCCTCCATTGAAAGCAGAACTATTAACCTCAAAACAGAAACTAAATACCTAGGGGTAATACTTGACAGTAAACTAAACTGGAACTCACACTTAGATAAGGTGAGGAAAAAGGCCATCATGGCAAACCAGATCTGCCGCAGGCTCCTAGGAAGGAACTGGGGTCTCAAACCACGAATGGCTCATTGGGCCTACGTAGCAATAATCAGACCCATGGTCGCCTACGCCTCATTGGTTTGGTGGCCAAAAACAAAACATAAGACAGCTCAACAACAGCTGGCACAAATCCAGCGGTTAGCATGTCTTAACATAACGGGTGCAATGAGATCCTGTCCGACGGCTGCTTTGGAAGCCCTACTCGGTCTCACACCGCTCCACATATATATACAAAAGGAGGCAGCCTTAAGTGCCTTATCACTGAAAACAGTTTCTTCACTCAAGTTGATGCAGGGTAATCTCAGAGGACACCTCGAGATCCTCAAAGACCCATGTCTAAATCACCTGATTGAAATTAAAACGGACCTTATACCGACGGAATACAATTTCAACCAACCGTATAAGGTCATATTTAGTAGCAGGGATGATTGGGCGAAAGGAGGGCCTCAACTAAAAAGAGGAGCCCTAGCCTGGTACACCGATGCTTCAAAGACAGTAAGATCTGGAGTAGGCATGGGCATCAGTGGACCAAATAGCCACATCAAATTGCCCCTCAGCTCGGACTTAACAATTTTCCAAGCAGAAGTTCTTGCTATAAACTTCTGCACCGCTTTGAACCTACAGAAGGGACAAAAAGGTGCATCCATAAACATTTTCACAGACAGTCGGGCCGCCTTAAAGGCAATTCAGGCCTACACGTGTGGCTCCGCACTGATCAGAGAGTGCACCAACAACCTGAGAGAACTCGCTAGGGGCAATGATGTTACCCTATGGTGGGTTCCAGGTCACAGCAACATTGAGGGCAATGAGAAGGCCGACAAGCTGGCCAAAGAGGCAGCAAACACGCCCTTCATTGGACCCCAACCTGGATGTGGACTACAAAAAAGCCACCTAAAACAAATAATCAACAACTGGGAGGCTTCAAAGATAGCCTTACGCTGGAAAGAACTTCCAGGTCACAGACAAGCGAAGAGTATGATAACTCCGTCGCAAAACAAAACCAAAGAGGTTTTATGCCTCAGCAAAGGGGATCTAAGAACGCTCTCAGGCTACCTAACCGGCCATGTGCCCCTAAAATACCACCTCTTCCACATTGGACAAGCTGAGGATCAAACTTGTCGACTATGCAACGACGAGTCAGAAACTGCTGAACATATACTGTGCAATTGCGTCGCCAGAGGACGTCTAAGGCACAACGTCTTCGGTAAAACTCCCCTGTTACCTACCGACATAAAGGTTCAAGACCTCAGGACAATACTAAGGTTCATTAAGGACCTACATTTGCCCTAAACCTTTGGAGGGCTAAAGTTACAATAGATCTTATAGGTCGCGGTAACGAGAGGGGCCGCCCTCCTCAGCCCGGCGGCAATAATAATAATAATAAGTGTCAAAAAATGATTTAGTAAGTAGTTGACCTCCTTAATGCAACATTTCTTGATCGAAAACCGCTTAGCTCATTAGTATGGTAAGCCTAGCTGTGACTAAATTTAAAAAACCAAATGTTTTAGGGGAAGTTTAACAAAAGGTGGTCGAATTTGAACATTAGTAAATCAACGGTTCATAAAATTTTAAAAACTGCAACATTTTATTCCTATAAAATTCCTCTGTCACGAGCAATGAGCCGTAGTTTTTCCAACAACAATTTTGTTACCATGACGAAGACTTTGTTAAAAACATATTTTTTCTGATGAAGGAACATTCACATTGAGCGGACAAGAAATAGACAAAATTGTCTGTATTGAACAATCCACATTGGACAAAAAAGTCGCACAACCAATATCCGGAAAGGATCAATGTGTGGAGCGAAATCGTACTGGATTCTGTCCTGAGTTCTTAGTTTTTGAGGAAACCTTAACTGGAGGGAGATGTTTAGATTTTTTCAAAACGATATCATAATATTGTCCAACCTGAATTCCAATAGTAGTTATTCCAACAAGATGGCGCGCCACCACACTTCAACTAAAGTCCCTAGATTTACAAAGTACCGCGAATTGCAGCCATTTTGGCTCGAAAGTCAAGCGGGAAATTTAAAACTATGTCGTTCTATTGAAAACATGACACCAAAACTCCATTCTTTTTTCTCGTGGTACTCTTAAGAGTCGAAAGCCATTCTTACTGCTATTTTTGCAACTCCAAAAGCAACAAGACGGCAATATTTTTATAAATAAGTGGTGAGATGCAGTGACAAGTTGTCAAACCGCCATTTTGGCTCGAAAACAGGCGTCATGAACCGCGGTACTTTGTAAATCTAGGGACTTTAACTTCAACAAGCTTTAGTAATGTCAAGCAAATTTGAAGAAGTTAATCTTTAAAGTAATTTTTCTCGAAAATTTTCTTATGTAACCAATAACGTAACCAACTCTTTAATATTCCGTAATAAAAATGGGAGATTGCCATTTGAAAAAAATATCGATGACGTCATAACTTGTTTAAAAATAACGGAACAAATTTAAAATCTACACCAAAAAATTGCAAAAAATTTAAATCTTTGGGGATTTTTCCATAAACCCTTTATAATGATTTTACCCTTTACCTACAGGGTGTACAAAAAGTATGGAATAATGGTTCTACAGCCTAAACTTAAACTTACATTAAAAAAAGTTTTAAATAAAAGTTACTTGAAACTATTTTCCGCATATCTTGCCGTAGAAATACAATAAAAATGATGACGCCAGTCTGAGTTACGACATGGTGTGTGTGTTTTTTAAATGCAACAACCTGTATATTTTAAGGTTTGTGGATTCCTTTTAACAAGCTGTTGCAAAATGCCATAAGGTTTTAATACTTTAAACTGCATAGTTTTCGAGATATTCAAACTTTTATTTAAAAAGATTTGACGTAGCAACAACCAAATTATGACATCATTATGGAATAGACTGCCTAAGCCTTGACATCACAGGGATGGGCGGAGCTTATACCGACTCCAAACATCTTCGTTGCTAACCACAGTTGCTAAGATAAATAAAAATGTCATTTAAAATGTCATGTAGTTTATGTTATTTTAACACTAATTGAAAAATTGAATATGGGGATTTATCGTTAGCAGCACAGTTAGCAACGAAGTTGTTTGGAGTCGGTATAAACTCCGCCCATCAATATGACGTCAACGCTTAGGTTGTCAAATCTTTTTAAATAAAAGTTACAATATCTCGAAAACTACGCAGTTTAAAGCATTAAAACGTTATGGCATTTTGCAACACTTTGTCAAAAGGAATCCAAAAACCTTAAAATATATAGGGTGTTCCATTTAAAAAACACACTCACCATGTCGTAACTCAGACTGCCGTCAATATTTTTATTTTGTTTCTACGCCAAGATATGCGGAAAATAGTTTCAAGTAACTTTTATTTAAAACTTTTTTTAATATAAGTTGAAGTTTAGACTGTAGAACCATTATTCCATTACTTTATTCCGTTACTTTACGGACATACTGTATATGTACTAAGGTAAAGTAGCTTTTTTATTTTTACTTTTTATATGCATTATTTGGTTTAATCGTTCTACTTTATACCTGTAACGTTTATCCCTTATTATAAAGCCTCTCGATTAACATGTATAAGGTATTTATTTAAAAATAACTTGTCTTGGAGGTCGATTCGGGGCGGTGGTAATCGCGAGATGGTTTTAAAAAAAAGTCGGTTTACTCAGAAAGCAAAAGCCCGGCAGCTCGTAAATTCGGTTGAAATCGTCGGTCGCACTCCCTGTTGGCTTCTTGGTGAATTTTTTAATATCGTTTTAATTACCGGTGCCCCTACGGCGGCGGCTCTGCGCTAATAATCGCGTTGGCGAACGTCGTCGCACTTTGAAATTTATGTCCCAATGGTAACAGGCGACAGCAATTTGCTTTTACCGGGTTCCCGGGATCGCTACGGCCCTCGTTAACGTCTTAATTATCGAAAACGCGCCGCTTGATTGTTGATTACAATTAACGCATTCCTTTTCACTCCAAATACAAGGCGAAACTCAAAATTTTAACTGTTTTAAGCCCACTTTTACCACCTCTTGATATATTTATCCGATAGATAATTAACATGGATACAGCGGTTTTAAGCGCTCTCATTGGCTAAGGGCCATTACTACCATCTTCTGGTTAAGCTATCTAAGGGATTATTACCACGGTTACGGCTATTTTAAGCGCTCTGATTGGCTAATAGATGGGTTTATCTATAAGATAAATTTAACTAAAAGGTAGTAATGGACCTAAGAGCGCCAATTTATCTATCGGTTAAATTTATCAAGAGGTGGTAAAAGTGGGCCTTAGGAAGAGAAATTTAAATGGTATTGATAATTTTTAAGATATTGATTATTCTTGTACAAGATGTATAAATTGCATCATTAAATGACTTTCCGGTTAATGTCGCCAAATTTAAATTGCATCGTTATCGAACGAGATCTACATATGTTAATTATAATATTATAAATAGCTGTATTAGCATTTACCATGTCGGTAATCGATGTGAAACTATAGGCACGATAATGATCGGGTTCTTTGCGTGACCGTGTTCTCGTCCAAAATTTCGGAATTTTCCCGTTGACATCGCAACACGGTAGCTAAATTATAACGGCAAAAAATTAATTACGCCATTTGCATAAACGCGTCAGCGTCTTCGTCGACCAGGGTAATTATTCGCGCTCGTGCTCGATGGCTTCACGTGCTTTTGAGCGATTTCCATCGATTACATCAATTATATTGGACGAGGTTATAAAAAAAATCAACGTTGATTAATACTTATTTCGTGGAAAAAATATTTTCACCCACGTCTTGTTATACATTTTTTAATCGCATCCTGCTTTTAATTCTTTTTTATTAAAGACCTATTAATAAGGATCCATTAACAACCCCATTGCGTGATTGTAATAAAAATTCCTCGGTGTATAAACTGAAGTCGACCACACAGCAGATGTCGCATTCATTAAATTTAGTTATTTCACAATAACTTTACTACCGTCGTTGACTCCGCTACGCGTGTGGAGGTAATTCTAATAATTACAAGTGGAGTTATGATCGCAACCGGGAGGTGTAGAAAGTGAGGATGTTCTGAAGATTCAACCTGTTTTTACTATTAATAAATAATTCGGTGATGGCCACTTAGCGTCTACCCAATTTGTAGCGATTAATATTTAAAATTTAACCTCGCAATAAAACCAAATTGTTAACGAGCGGCGGTGGCGGCATCGCGACAGAATACGTCGCGGGAAATTTCTCAGCAAACGCGTCCTTAACAGGAATTGGTTCCTTCGCGCAACCGTTCAACAAGATATCCAATATAGATAAGCCGATTAATTGATTCAATTATTTATCAGCCCCGTATTTTGTTTCGATCGAAGGCGTGCGAGCACCAACCAACAGTTTTAACGTACGACCGAGTTGGTTTATTGGGCAAATTTATGCCGTTTCCAATGAATACGTTTATATTTCATACGGCGTGCTAATTGACTGGAACGCGGCCACTCGAGACCCCCCAATCGTGAGTTATTGATAATATTTGTAAGACCTTATAAATGAACCTTGATTAAAACTTGGCCCCGATGTGTTACACATAAAATATTTATTATAAATCAAGCTCATAAATTTTATTTTACGACATAACCATATTTAGGAGAAAGTTTTTAGCTTCGTTTAATCACATCACTAAATCAATTTCAAAAAAATACCTAATCATTTTATTCTACATAAGTCATAAGTTATAAGCTAAAAGTTCGTTACATGAAATATTTTTAATTTGGGCTTTAAACTGTTTAAATTCACATTTTATTGGACACAAATTCGGACTAAACTCGAAACTTTCTCGTCTTAGGTCTAGTGTTAGTTCTAATTACTAGCAATAAAGCAGATCTTAAATAGACTGACTCGGCCGCAAGCGATCGAGACGTTACATTTGAGACTGACAACCATAAATTGCGATAAGCTACGCACCAAATACTATACATTATGTTCCCGGATCGAGTTACAAAGAGGAAAAAAAATTTTATTACTGATTTTTCAAACTTATCTCAGCATAAATAATGCATCGGTTATGTTTATCTATCGGATAACATTTATCTATTAGTTAACTGCGAAACGACTTTTACCATTTCGATCTAACTAATGGATAGGCTATCTAGTAGTTAACGTAAAAATCTAGGGGAATATTATAATGACTGTTGGTGATTACGTGTAAAAGAGGTATTACAGGTTTCTATCTCCTTTGTCCGTCGGTAATGGTCGGTAATTCGTGGGTAATTCTCATAAACCTGTCAGTTCTGTTAGTGGCAATTAACGATCACGAAAAAATAAAAACCGCAAATCTGGCCGAAAAGCGTATTCGAGGGGCAAATTTTAAACCTGAAGAAATAACACTTTTACTTGACTTGGTGGCGGATCATAAAAATGTCTTCGAAAATAAAAATAGCCACGTGGAAGTGGTTAGTACGTGGAAAATAACGTTTGGGTTTTGCAAACAACAAGGAAAAGTAAAAGTACGATCAAAATACTAACTAACCTACTATGTATTTATAAAAAATTGATCTGCTTTATATGGTGTAGTATCCAATAAAGCTGTCGACGATACCTATAATGAGTTATTAAAGAAAAGATTAGAGTTAACAACATTAATGTTAGAAAATGAGAAGGAAAGAGATGGAAGTGATAAAATTGAAAAAAGAAGTGAAGATAAAAAAATTAAGGAAAGAAAACGACAGTTAATCTATTTTTTAAATACTTGTTGACGATATTTAAATAATAATAATGTACATATTTATTGTAAATAACGTTTTTTTTTATTATTATTTGTTATAATTATAAAGTTTATTTTTATAAGTTCCGAAAATAATTGATAACTACTAATCTTCTATTATTAACTTGAAGCTAATGATTCGCTGATTCCACAAAAGTCAGCTACATCCAATAACTTGTTGCCTGTAGCAAAAAAATCTTAAAGTAAGCAACAATCTATTTGAAACAGGGATTGCAGAATTTCTAAAAAAAAATAATTATTAATTCTTCTACTGATAAAAACTAGGTGCTATACATATATAATACTTCCTCGTTCGTGGTTTGATGTCATTATCAATTTGTGCTAAAATGTGGTGAAAACACACATTCCTTTGATAATCGAAATCTTTTAATAAATTCATCAGTTTGACGGCGGACGTGGTCTATTCCGAATTCCTTTCGAAATCCATGATTTTTCCACGACCTTGGTTACGATTATATACTAAAATTATAAAGGTTTACCTTTGAAAAGTGTAATATACAAATACCAAGGTCATTTACGACCGAGACGTTACAATCGAGACCGTTAAACATAAATTGCGATTAAGCTGCGCACCAAATACTATCTAACACTTAATATCTTCAAGATATAATGAATAGAGCAGGTTTTAAATAGACTACCTCGGCCGCAAGCGACCTCGGTTATGATTATATACCAAAATTATAAAGATTTACCTTCGAAAAGTGTAATATACAGTAACCAAGGTCATTTAGGACCGAGACGTTACAATCGAGCCCGACAACCATAACCGCTACAGTTACTATTACACTAATACCATTTCAACACAATGCTGGTATCAAACAACCCACTGCCTCGGCCGCAAGCAACCTCGGCTTAATACACAATGACACTATAACATCGTAAGGCATCGACTGGTATCAAACAACCCACTGCCTCGGCCACAAGCGACATCGGCTTAATACGCAATATTAAGCCGAAGTCGCTTACTGCCGAGGCACTACATTTAATAACATTTCAACACAATGCTACAGTATCAAGCATGCCTCGGCCGGAAACGACTTTAGCTTCACACAGTGACAGCGGATATTAAGCCCAGGTCGCTTGCAGCCGAGGCGGTACCATTAACACCATTTCAACACAATGCTGGTGTCAAACAACCCACTGCCTCGGCCGCAAGCGACCTCGGCTTAATACGCGATGTCACTGTATTAAGCCGAGGTCGCTCATGGCCGAGGCTGTACAATTAATACCATTTCAACACAATGCTGGTGTCAAACAACCCACTGCCTCGGTCGCAAGCGACCTCGGCTTAAAATACAGTGGCATAGTGTATTAAGCAGAGGTCGCTTGCGGCTGAGGCGCTGTAATTAATACCACTTGAACACAATGCTGGTGTTAAACAACCCACTGCCTCGGCCGCAANAAGTGTAATATACAGTAACCAAGGTCATTTAGGACCGAGACGTTACAATCGAGCCCGACAACCATAACCGCTACAGTTACTATTACACTAATACCATTTCAACACAATGCTGGTATCAAACAACCCACTGCCTCGGCCGCAAGCAACCTCGGCTTAATACACAATGACACTATAACATCGTAAGGCATCGACTGCACATCGGCTTAATACGCGATATTAAGCCGAAGTCGCTTACTGCCGAGGCACTACATTTAATAACATTTCAACACAATGCTACAGTATCAAGCATGCCTCGGCCGGAAACGACTTTAGCTTCACACAGTGACAGCGGGTATTAAGCCCAGGTCGCTTGCAGCCGAGGCGGTACCATTAACACCATTTCAACACAATGCTGGTGTCAAACAACCCACTGCCTCGGCCGCAAGCGACCTCGGCTTAATACGCGATGTCACTGTATTAAGCCGAGGTCGCTCATGGCCGAGGCTGTACAATTAATACCATTTCAACACAATGCTGGTGTCAAACAACCCACTGCCTCGGTCGCAAGCGACCTCGGCTTAAAATACAGTGGCATAGTGTATTAAGCAGAGGTCGCTTGCGGCTGAGGCGCTGTAATTAATACCACTTCAACACAATGCTGGTGTTAAACAACCCACTGCCTCGGCCGCAAGCGACCTCGGCTTAATACGCGATGTCGCTGTATTAAGCCGAGGTCGTTTGTGGCCGAGGCGGTACAATTAACAATATTTCAACACAATGATGGTGTCAAACAACCCACTGCCTCGGCCGCAAGCGACCTCGGCTTAATACGCGATGTCACTGTATTAAGCCGAGGTCGCTTGCGGCCGAGGCTGTACAATTAATACCATTTCAACACAATGCTGGTGTCAAACAACCCACTGCCTCGGTCGCAAGCGACCTCGGCTTAAAATACAGTGACATAGTATATTAAGCCGAGGTTACTTGCGGCTGAGGCGCTGTAATTAACACAATTTCAACATAATGCTGGTGTTAAACAACCCACTGCCTCAGCCGCAAGCGACCTCGGCTTAATACAGTGACATCGTGTATTAAACCGAGGTCGCTTTCGGCCGAGGCGCTACCATTTCAACAGAATGCTGTAATTTGGTAATTCTACAAATTACAAGAAACGAAAAAATCATACAAAATATATTTTAATAATAGAAATTTCAAAACAATTTATTAATAGCAATAATATGTTATTAATACATTTGTTATAAAAAGTAAATCAAGTATCGATAAATAAAATAAATATTTCTCGAACTATTTTTTCACGCCAACCACTTCAAAACACCTATATAATTACACTACAAGTTGATATTACCACAATATCTTTATAAATTACACAACATAATCAACAAAATGTTATTGAAATATCTTCTTATTTCTGGCTTTATTTCCATTGTCGAGGTAATTTATTTTTTGTTATTAATATAATAATTATTTAAAACTTAATAATAGCCTACAGCTTTAAAAAAGTTAAACACGATTGACGAAATTTTCACCACCTACAAATCAGATATCACTGATATTAAGAACTCTTTGCAAGTCTTGATGGAAGAAAATTCTCAAATCGAAAAAAATCTTGCTTTGGCAAATTCAAAATTGTCGTACACAAAAGAAGAAACTGATAATCTGATTACTTCGGTAGATTTTATTATTCTTGGAATAAGTTTTAACTCGACCTCTACACACAATTGTGAAGAAATTGAGTTGTACAACGAATTACAAGATACCACAATGAATAACGTTACTAAATTCACTTTTAAATATTACGACAAACTTAATGTATTAACCGAGATCATTACAACTTTTAAAGCTATGCTGACAAGTTTGAATAATAACATTGCGTTTGTAGTCCCGAATTGTTGGCTACATAATTTATTACCATGGCAAAACGACCAACTTAATGAGTGTGTTAGAAAAAGATTCGATGAATTTCAAACTGAAATAAACAGAGTTAGTAATGAGAGTTATCACATTAATCTTGATTTGAACGTGATGATGAATTCTATGAGAGTGGACACTGTTGAAATTGTGACGTGGATGATTCAAGATATCGTTAAAATCGTTAATTATGTTAATGAATGTTATAATTCTCAATCTATTACTACAGAAGAAAACGTAATAACCACAACAGAAATAAATGTTTCAACTGAAGAAATTAATAATTAATAAGCATGTTTTTCTTTATTGATAGGTCATTGTAATTGATCGAGTTTTACAGACAATAAATATTAGCTTAACCTATTTTTTCAATTTCTTTATAATATTTACAAACCACTTCAAATCATCTATAAAAATCGATCGAACGTCTTAATCCATCAGTAACAATTTCTCCCTCACCGATTTAAAATGATTTTAAAAACTTTAATATTTCTCATTGCATTAAGCAGCATAAAGGTAATTTTTTATTAAAAATTTATATTTATTAATTAAAATAATAATTTAGGCCGCACCTTCTGACATAAACACCAAATGGATTTACGACGTCTTAAACAAATTCAATCCAGAAATAACAGAATTAAAAGTATCAATAGAAACTTTAGCGAATAAAACCACAGATAATGTAGTGATGTTATCTTCGGGGATGTTAAGAATAATCTTGGTTAGAAACGAATCTGATACTCTGATTGCTTCGTTAAAAAGCGTCGTTAAAACAACCATAGATGAAGCTACCCAAGAAAAAATAGAAATTGAAAGTTGCGTTGACGACGAATTAAAATCTCAAGAAAATTTAGAAATCAATTTAAACGAAAAAACCGAACAGATCGAGGCGAAATATAATTTATACTTCGAGGAATTTTTAGGCGAATCTATAAAAATTAAAAATCTTTTACCCGATTTAAATCGAAAAATTGATGAGTCACTTCGTAATTGTGCTTTGCATCATTTTTTACCGTGGCATGAAGATGAGTTAATCAATTGTATCAATCGAGATATTGAACAATCAAAATCTGAAATTTCAGAAATTAATTCCAATATTATTTCAATTATAACAAAAGCAGAAGAATTATTTGGTGAGATGGAAATCGACGTTGTAGAGATGACTAAAAATGTTTTGTTAGAGATGTTTGGAATTATCGAAACTCTTAAAGTGTGTATTGTTATGATTAAACCTGAAACAACTACTTTTGTTGAAAATTAAATCATCTTGAAATTAAATTATCGCTAAATTAAACCATATTTTAATCCCCACTTAAAATTATTTAACACAATAATGTAAACAATACATTTTATACATAATAAAAAGATAAGAAATGCATTGTAATTTCTATATTGTACCTTAACACGTGTATTTTAAATTAAAATTCGTTTTATAAACGTTTAAATAGTCCAAATAGAATAGATAAAAGTGATTAAAAATGAATTTAAATTTTGAAATGTAGTGCATTGTAAAATGGTGTTCAACTTACTATTAGTTTTATTATTGGTGATAAATAATCATTTTTATTGATATTATTATATTAAAATAAGTTTGTTTTATAGCTCAATGGAATCGTATTTTCTAAAGAAATCGAAGAAATAGGAATTAATTTAAATTTAAATAACGATTTAAGTGAGAAAATAAGAAATCTTAAACCATTATGGACAAATTTTCAATCTTTAAAAATAGCGTTTGAATCGCTTTTTTTTATACACTTGGACGAAGAAAATTTGGAGAAAGAAAAATGTTTTAAAAATGTTCATAATGAATCGATGAGAATTTCAAAAAAAATTAATACTTTACATAACGACTTAAAAGAAAGGATTTTATCATCAAAAAATGAAACATTAAAGTTAAACAAACTAACGGAATCTTTTCAGATTAATCGTATTCGATGTAGTGATCTTTTAAAAAACGAAAAAAAACAAGAGTGTTTAATTAAAATTATAGTAAATATTAAAAATGATTCGGAAGCGATTAAGAAAAGAATTAGCGATGATTTAAACGAAATTGAATCGGATATTATCGTGAATTCGAACAAGTTTTATTTAAATTTGGTGATGTTACATATTGAGTATCTTAATTGCATTTTATTCTCCAATTAAATTATTTTTAAAATTTATTTTCAATTATTTAATAGGAAAAATACAAATTACTAATTTTAAAGTTCCAGAAAAAAAATGAATTTGTACTTAGTGTGCTGATATTGCTTCTAATAACATAGAATTGCAAAAAAAGGGGTGTTGATTGTTGTTGGACGATCATTTTCTGTGTGAAATCAAAATCCAAGCTCAAAATTGGACCATCACGTCAGAATTTTGAGATATTTGAGGTTAGGTACAATAAAAATGGCTTTTGAAGGTGTATGCAGGTATGTAGTTTCATGTGGGGTGAATTCCTCCACACCACTTAGGCCCTACTGGGTTTAGCCTTTGCACATCCCCACAATTTACAGTTCATTCAGGGGTCAGAAAATCAGCCCAAGGTTTTAATGAACGAGATGTGTTCGCCAGTTTTATATAGAACATATGCTTATGTAACCTGCAGTGTCTGGTCAGGAAGTGGGTGAGGAGCCTCAAGTCATTTTTTGATTTTCCCAGAAACTGAGTTGATCTCTTCCGGTCATGGTAGAACAGAGTTTTCTTTGCAAATATACCTACTGCAGTCTCATCCCATCTGTTGCAAAAAGTTCGATGGGAGATAGAGTCGATCAGCTTTGATGCTATATTACTTACCCGACCGTTTTGCATGATCGTGTTCCTTATTTCCGGTATGTCCTTATCGTGACGTTCTAAATATTAGCCTCTTCAAGTGATTGCCGATAGGACTTCACTAATGATGATGTAGTTCGATGCCTACTAAGCGCTAGCATAGCCTGTCTACTATCATTGCAGATTACTCCGTTTCTGCAAACTTTTTTTAGAGTCGATGATCACATTAGCTGCTATATTCATAGCAGTTTCTAGCGAAATGGAAAGTTAGCTTTTGAAGTTATGTGTTATGTGTCTATTTCATCATATAGAACTATCCTTATCCTTCAAAATGCGCTCTCGAATTGTGCTGTACGATTTTTCCATTATAAGTTATTGCCATTTTTAAATAACGTAATGAGTTGGAACTCAGCATATGGATGTCACTTTTATGGAATCTCGTTTACTTGTGTTCCATAGATCTTGTGCCTCTTGTGTTGAGTATACGGCTCATCACTTTGAGGTGAATACTCGCCTAGCATAGATGCGGACATTTTCCCGGATACCGTTCTCCCATTTCTTTTATATAATGATGGAAATGCTGCTCTTGCTCTTAACATCACCTAAATGATCAGGAAATCAATGTAAATGAGATTGCAAATAGTGCAACTTCACGCTAATGTTACAAGCTAATTTTTTGAATATTTTTAGCATATCTGCGAGTAGGATCTTAGAATTGGCAGTTTAAATAGAAGCAAGTTACTTATATGTTTACTAAATCTCAACTCAGAGTCGACAATCAAGCCCAAGTTTCGCGCGTCAGTTACCACATTTACCATTTGACCATTGACACATATACCACTTTGAAGGATTGATCACAAGGCAGTGCCTAACCGCGAGCGTGATTAGGTCGTTCAGATCTTTATTTATATTATCCCGTGCAGTCAAAGCATCCGATTTAGAAAAGCTGTAATAGAGCTGCGTATCATAACCATACATATGAACATTACAGAACGAGATTCGGCTATACAAATTCGCAGTGTAAACAAGATAAAGTATTGGGCCCAAAATGGAACCCTGTGGCACTCCCGATATGATGCTACCTGGTCTAGATAATTTATCCTTAAAGTCAACTAATTGTAATTTGTCGCAGAAGTAGCTTCTAAACAAGCATATAGCTGCATCTGATAGACCAATGAAATGAAGAATTGAAAAGAGAGTTTCATGACGCAGTATATCAAAAGCTTTAGAGAAATCAAGTAGTACAAGCGCGGTGCTCCATCGCCCGAAAAATATCGTCGGTCACATCCAACAGAGCAGATGAGCAACTAAAGCCAGGCTTAAATCCAGACTGTTTGCTAGGAAGGATACTAAATCTGTCCAAGTGCTCTCTCAGTCTGGTAGCAATTATTCTTTCAAAAACCTTCGACAGAACAGGCAAAATACTTATAGGCCTAAGATCTTTCAAATGAGATGGGTTGTTGGTTTTGGCTAACGGAAGCACCAAAGCGACCTTCCAATCATCAGGAAAAACGGAATGTTCAATACAAAAGTTCAAAATATGACAGATAAAAAAAAATATATATATATAAATATATTGCTGTATATTTTTATTAAACGAAAAGTAGAACTAAAACTAGCCGTACAGCTTTTAAGATGGCTAAACCCGAATGTTTCTAGTTCTAGATCTAGTGTTAGTTCTAGTGCTAGTGTTAGTTATTATTTAATGTAATTGTAACATAACAAATGCAATTTAAAAATTAATAGAGTTCTCGTTATAAAATAAATTTAAATTCAACGAAAACCAAGTTTCAACCCCCTCATCAACCCCCGGTGAGTTTAAAAGCGAGAAGAAAAAAACCGGTACTTTCGATTTCTCCTACTAACGAAAAGCCGATCCGGTGCGTTACCAGTTTTAGTTCTCCACTCAATCGCAGTAAAATGCACCCCTTTCGTTCAACCGACACAACAAGCAAGTACCTACACAGACCGGTGCCCCTAACGGCGGATTGAAAAAAGGGGTTCCGCTGTGAGTTGCGACGCGGGAGGGAGGTTGGGGCCGCGGTAATCACCATCCGCGAACGACGGCATGTGCGTTTCCACCCCGTTCGCGCATTCACCGGATTCGAAGTCGGAAATCACGGGGGGTGAGCTTATTACAAATCGTACTCGCACGTGCCGCCGCCCCACCGAACGGAATAATTGTAGAAAAAGTGCCTACGCGCGACGACGAAAGGGGTGCAAAGCGAAAGCCGCCGCGGCCGGATATTTGCATGTTTGACGCATTTTTCTTTTTTTACTTCGGCTCTCGACCGCTCTTTGTAACGGGGGACACGTGTTGAATGAATCATATTGTACGGGGATGGTTGAATTAATTCTCAAATCCGCTCGTGGTGGTTCGTTACGCCCAGATGCTCACCTACAATATTTAAATTATTTTTATACATACTTATTTACACATTAAATTGTTAATTTTATTTAGACAATATTGTTAAAACTACTTATTGTTAGACTCTCTCAGTATGATCTATAAATAAGTCAAGTTTAAAATACTCCCAATACATATGGATTCACACCGAGATAAGAGACTTCAAAATTCTGCATATCTAACATCAAAGAAAATCCAATATCAGTAAATAAAAGAAATGGTTCAATAATTTTGCCAGATTAATTTTGAAACCGTTTTGTGGTTTGTTAGATAACCTTTTCTGACTTAAAAGATTAACGCAAAAAATTTAATACTCAGCAATCACCTGAAAAAATATTTTGAATCTTGATCCTAAACTGACCAGAATTTTTCGACAACCTTTCTAGCCTTACCAAGTCGGTAATTCAAGATCTTTTCATCATGCGTAATCGATTTTTGATTATTAAAAACTCATTTTTACCACATTGACTCAAAAGATGAATTATACAGATCTGCAATCATACGAGCTCAGAATTACACCATCTCAAAATCCTGACGTGATGGTCTATCACGTCAGGATTTTCAGATATCTGAGGTTATGCATAAAAAAATGGTGATGCAACCGTATACTCAACACAAGAGGCACAAGATCTATGGAACACAAGCAAACGAGATTCCATAAAAGTTAAATCCATATGCTGGGTTCCAACTCATTACGTCATTTAAAAATGGCAATAAATTATAATGGAAAAATCGTGCAGCACGATACGAGAGCGCATTTTGAAGGGTAAGGATAGCCCTATATGGTGAAATAGACACATAGCTACATAACTTCAAAAGCTAACTTTCCATTTCGCTAGGGTCGTACTGCACGACTGCTCAGCCCAAAATAACTGCTATGAATATAGCAACTAATGTGATCATCGACTCCAAAAAAAGTTTGCAGAAACGTAGTAATCTGCACTGATAGTAGACAGGCTATGCTAGCGCTTAGTAGGCATCGAACTACATCATCATTAGTGAAGTCCTATCGGCAATCACTTGAGGAGGCTAATACTTATAACAACGTCACGATAAAGTGGCGATAAGGACATACCACTACGAATAACCACTACGAACACAGTTTGTCATAAAAGATCAACGCAGAAAATTGAATACTCAGCAATCACCTGAAAAAATCTTCTGAATCTTGATCCTAAACTGGCCAAAAGATGAATTACACAGATCTGTAATCACACGAGCTCAGAATTAGACCATCACGTCAGGATTTTGAGATATCTGAGGTTATGTATAAGAAAAATGGCTTTTTTGCTCTATTCAAGCTGCTAATTCTAAGATGTTAGTCGCTGTGAGGCTAAAAAACTTCAAAAAGTTAGGTTAGAACATGAGCATAGTGAAATTGCACTATTTGAAATCTTATTTACATTGGTTTCCTGACAATTTAGGTTATGAAGAGCAAGGACAGCATATCCATCAGTATATAAAAGAAATGGAAGAGCCGACTATTCAGCTCAACGTGATGAGCCATATACTCAACACAAGAGGGAATCTGGCACAAGTTCTATGGATCAGAAGCAAAAGAGATTCCATAAAAGTTAAATACTAATCCTTATCATTGGTTCCAACTCATTACGTCATTTAAAAGTGGCAATAACTTATAATGGAAAAATCGTACAGCACAATTCGAGGGCGCATTTTGAAGGATAAGGATAGTTCTATATGATGAAATAGACACATAGATACATAACTTCAAAAGCTATCTTTAATAGCTATGAATAACTGCTATGAATATAGCAGCTAATGAGATCATCGACTCCAAAAAAGTTGGCAGAAACGTTGTAATCTGCAAAGATAGCAGACATTAAAACGTTCATTAAAACTTTGGGCTGGTAGCTAGTGAAGCTACATACATACAAGGGTTACATTATATTGGTGTACTGCCAGACATTTCGGATTAACTACTGTACTGTATTTCAGGCGGAAGTATTTGCTATTGTTTATAAACATTTGATTGAAACGGGACACAAAATTGATTTTGAGAACGTAAAGTTATTGCATAAATGTGAGAAAGATTTCAAGATGGAGGCTTTTGAAATAACTAAATATGCTAAGTTTTAAATGATCTAAACTGTATACCACTCTTTAATGTGCTTACAGACTTAAAGGATTAAGATATAATTCGAATTCTTCACTTTCCCGCGTCATGACATGTTTATCATATAAAAATATCTAATGCGCAGAATCCATCCTTCATTCTTGTCTTTTTCGTGGTTGATTGATGTGTCGCAAATATGTAAGGTAGTTGTTTATCTGTAGTAATCCGGATTTTTAACATGTTAGTAATTTTATTAGTTCAAGTAAGTTTGATAATGTTCTCTTCTAGTGCTTTTTTCAACGATATTTTCTTATTTCAGAAATTTTGTCAAAAATTCTCTTCTTTTTTTTGTGTCTTTTTGCTTGTTGAACATGACTTTTTCCTTTAACAAAAATTGCTCAATTAATGTGATCGCGAGTTCAAATTTCGATAGGTGTTAGAGATTTTATAATATTTTAGTGTGATTTTCAAATATGTAGATTCTTAGAAATTTGAGAAATTTTGTAATAAAGAGCAAGAAAGAAGTTTTCTGTTTTATTGAAATTTTAATTAAAACTAGAACTAACACTAGACCTAGAACTAGAAACATTCGGATTTAGCCGTCTTAAGAGACGTACGGCTAAACCCGAATGATTCTAGTTTTAGGTCTAGTGTTAGTTCTAGTTTTAGTTTAATGAGAAATATACAACAATCTCACGCTGAATAACAACTAAAATTAGAACTAACACTAGCATTTGTACTAACACTAGAACTAGAACTAGAAACATTCGGGTTTAGCCGTCTTAAGAGACGTTCGGCTAAACCCGAATGATTCTAGTTCTGTCTACTGTTAGTTCCATTTCTATTTCAATAGAAATATACAAGAATTTATCGCTGAATAGCAAATAACACTAGACCTATAACTAAAAACATTCGTGTTTAGCTGTACGTCTGAAGAATAATTTGAGTCATTTCGTAAGCGTGCCAGTTATAAAACGTACCCCGCCCAAAATCGCAGTTGCACGTCCGTTTCAAGTTATACTTGTCGGATTTAGGGGTGGCAACGACGCTTTGTCGACTCACGTGCAACAACCCTTTGCCAAAGGCATTAAGCTCATTGTAAAAGCAGCGCCGAACATAATAACAGAGTATTCTTTATTTCAATACCGGTAAAAAATAACGACGCCCCACCGCCCCAAGTATAAAGGAATTTAAATAAATAAATTAAAGTAAAAATTTTAATAAAGGGTGGATTTTGAGCAATGATAAAAACTGGTTTTTAAGTTAACTCTTGAGGTTAACTTCGCTAATGTTGTTATAAAAATGGTGACAAATAAAATCAATTTTGAGATTAAATTCAATTTAAAAGTTAATTCGAGGCAATATCTATATAACTTTAAATTTGACTTAATTTTTTTGGTTGTCTTGACAAATTTTTAATCAAAAAATTTTTCATTACACAAACTTGATGACGTCTACGTCTACGTAACAATTATGTTTCATGTAAAAATTACACCAAGTTATCCCTTTAAATAAAAAATAATAAAAATTAATACTCCTTCTTACGTTAAGTACTGTGTGTAGCGTCGCATTAATCTCGCGGTTTAATTTTTGGTCGGGAATATTCGAAATTTTACAAGGGAGCCCTGAAACCGTCCTCTCATTAATATCGTCGTCCGCATCTCTTCACCGATTAAAACGAAAAAGAAAATAAGATGAGGTGACCGCGGCACGCGATTCTCCTCGCCGAAGAACAAAATTAAAGTAATTGCGGCGGCATTAAAATCGAAAAACCGCGAGAGTAAGATAGAGATCGAGCCCGATTAATTAACGCAATTAACCGAATTCAGGGTACCTCCGTAATTTTACATAAATTTTAAACGAAACAAAAATAAATAAGGAATGTGGTATAAACAACGTGAAAGCAGACTTTATAATCAAATTTATAACAAAAATTTTGTCTTGAAAGAACTTTCACCTTTATTAATGTGAAGAAAATAATTTTTCAAATTTTTGATAAACTATAGATATTTATCGTTTAGTAGCACCAAAAGGTTGTCACCCTCATTCCTCGCACTACAACAACACGGGCAGCTGCTCGCACCTGGTGTCGATTTTGTCGAAAGCGACCGGTGCTTTTGATTAGCTTGGCACAAGCTTCAAGTTGAAATGGTGCCATCTGAACGTACACACACAAATTAAAAATAAAATAAAAAACGAGACCAAAACAGATCTTGTTACGACATTTTTAATTTTTTCATCGTTAAAACTCGCTGACAGCTCTTTTCATAATTACAATGAAAAATGTTCAAATTCGACAAGCATCGTTTACTTTTAATTTTTTTTTTTCGTTTACCTCAAGGCGATTTATTAGAAAGTTAATAAATCAAAGCATTAACAAGCGATGAGTTTAAAAGTTACTTTTGAAACCGAATGTTAATGATAATCTTTTCAAACATAATCCTCAAAAATATTACGGTTGCTCTTTAATTAATTTCAAAATTAATTCTATGAAGTATTAATACGATTTTATAAATGATAATGATTTCTGTTAAATGGTGAGAAATCTGACGTAAAAATTTAATGAAAGTTCTTGCTTGATTTCGTTTCTTTTTGAAACGATTCGATTTTTAAATCAATCGATTCTCGCGCGAGTCGTATCCGGATATCGTTATCGTAATAATTGGGTAATTTTTAATGTAAACACTACGGCCCAACCGCGGTAGGTGTTTTGATGAGACCAATTAAAAGATTCGCTATCTGCTCGCATTTATATTGTACGGTAATTAAAATTGGATCGAGATGGCATACGATTAATTAAAAAGATATGGGGAAAAATAATCGACAAATATAATAGCTACTGAAGATGAAGGCGACACACTTTCTTAATAAAAATAATCAGTTTTGTATTAACACAATTTTTTTTATAAAGAATGTCTGTAAATATTTTGTTGATATCATATCCCATTGAAGCAAGAGGAGAATCGAAGTTATTTCCAGGAAGATACTCTGAACTAGTGGTGGAAACTGCAGATAATAATCAAGTTCAACCCCAATAGCACTTTTTTCATTAAATACAACTTTATTTATATCAGGTTTGTCTTTAGCAACCTCATTGTAACAATACCAGTACGATATATAAAAATCTCTTGTTGGAGTTTCGTCACATTCATTACTAACAGAACTGTCGCTGTTATCACTTTCGATTATTAATTAAAGTATTCTCTTTTTAATGCAACAAGCCGTTTTGAAAAATCGCTTTTAATTCTTCAGAAATAAATTTTTAATATGATCCATAATTTTTTCGAATTCTGCAATTTTCGCCGATTAAGTTTTAAAAATTCGTATAAAATCCATTTCTTGGAATATGAGTATGAAAATTTCCCAAAGTGTCAATAATAGTGTAATCTTTCCAATGAACCAACCCGTTTTGAAAAATAACTTTTAGTTTTTGAGAAAACAATATTTGAAGTTTTGATAAAATTTTCGATGTTGCTATTTTCATCGATAATTTTCAAAATTCGCTATAAAATTAATTTCTTGAAGGATCCTTATGGAAATATCACCAATTATTAATTAAAGTATCGTCTTTTTAGAGTTGCTTCGTTGGTTAAATCAGCATCAAAAAAGTTCATTTTGTATCTTGGACCCAAATAAGTTGACATATCTTATCAGCTTTCTTATTAATTTCAGTTTTATTCAAATATCGCAACTCTGAACAGATAACGATTTCTGCACAATCAAACACAAAGTGAGACGTTGATTTTGAAAAATAGATGAAATAAGGATCTCAATTGCCGCTGTTTTTCAGTTCTTCCAAAACATATCCTTCTCGTATCACTATATAATTAACATTTTAGTTGGTCGACCCATTTTTGACATATCTGCAGTTGCGGAACCATGTCTCTAAAAATATCTGCGACAACATCTCATCTATTAATATGAACCTCAACTTCCACTTTGCATTTCTAATTCTCCATAGTGTTCGATGTCATTTCCAGGAAGTTACTCTGAACAAATAATTTCTGCACAATCAAAAACAAAGTGAAACGTGGTTTTTGAAAAATACATGAAACAAGGATCTATTCGTAAAGCAGAAAATCTTGTTTTTTTCTTCTTCTATCTCAATCATCACACCTTATTTTTCCGATACCTTTTATTACCGCTGTTTTTCAGTTTTTCCAAAACATATCCCTTCTCACATCACTATTAACATTTTAGTTGGTCGACCTATTTTTGACATTTCTATAGTTGCGGAACCATGTCTCTAAAAATATATCATCTATTAACAAGGCATCTAGTGGCAACTATACTTGTTTCTACCAATCTTATCATTAATTCCATTTTGCCTTCCGCCATACACGATTGCATGGTTGCTCAAAATCGACCTGATTTAATGATTACTGACTGATGAGTTCTTTTTAGGCATAATTATGATTTTGTCTGCCATATTTGATTGAGTGCAGGCAAATTTGAGATCGTTGGCAAATTTCTTCAAAATCTACTGAAAGTTTTACACAACAGTAATTGATGCTGATTTGAACGAATTCTCAGTAAATATATTATGCCAGGATAACTTAAACACTTGGTGATTTTACATTGTCAATAACACTATATATACTATAGCTTCGAATGTTGTACTTAACATAATTAACTCAATGGAAACTCTACATATTTCTTCAAGTTATTATTATAAGTATATCAAACAAGTCCTTAACCTTCACTATTACACTTAAACATAAGTCGCGGATCTTTTTCGATCTTTGAGGTTCACCATTACATATCAAAAGCAGTTCTTCAAATTAAGAGTTAAAAAGCAGTATTGGACATTATCTCGATTTGTTCGTGGAGGCATTCGCTTGGTATTCGAAGATCATCTCTTGTAATTGTGTTAGGTCCACCTTATTTAAATAAACGCATAAAACACCAACTATCTCCATCTGCATCTCAGTAAGTTTTCGGCATCAAGATTTCACTTCTCATGTCATCACATTTTTAATTTTGTGCCTTTAATTATTGAGTTATTACAATTTCCTGTTTATGCCACCACTGCTTTCTCAGACTTATTGTACGAGTTTGTCTCTTACCTCATGACACTTATGTGTATTGATGCATAGCTCTGTTTATTATTATTTTTATTTCGTCTCAAAATGATGAAAACGTGATGCATAACGAAGTAAAAACCCCAATTATTGTGAAGTTGATGTAAAGCATATACGAAAACAACATTATTTCGATTAATAACTACAAGAATATTTTCAAATTAGTACAAGACATCTTTCCAAAGATACATCTAAGATTTAACTTTAGTTTAGGAGGACACAAGTTTTTATACCCAGGTCGATCATTCATATAGCCATACACACACAGGTGTTCATAAAAGATTTAGTTTAAAACTAGGAAGCAGGTACGCGATTTTTTTTAGTGACGGTCAGCGCGTTTGCAATCAATCTTTAGATTTCACGGCAAATATCAACCATTCTCGTAAAGCTCACAATCCGGCTTAGAAATGTTTGTACAGAATGTGGTCAGTTGATGTGTCTCCCGGCGAGGGGTTTCTAAAAGAGATTTCGTGACCGTTATTTATTTATACGAGATATCGAGAAATAACCTTTCTTCAAAACGTCCCTAGAAAACGTCTTATCCCTAGAAATCTTCTTTTGCAGGTCAGAGTGCGCGCGAGTTCTTTGAACAGAACCGTGTTCCATTCATCCCGACGATAATCTATTGATTTTAGACGTCATCGATTGTGTAAGTCGGTGATGAATGGAACATTTCTCGATTTGTACATTTCGAAATCTTTTTTTTTGTAATATCAGTTACTGAACGTGTTCTTTTTAGAGATCGAAGGTTTCAGATAAGAATTTTAATGTGTTCGTAGACGGATTAATTCGCGGTTGTCGCCGGACGGACAAAACCCTCCTTTTAATCGTAATTACCGGTGCGAGACTCTGTAAAATATATCATTGTCCCGAAGAGTGGGATACATGATACTCTTGCGGTTAGTTAACAACCCCTCCATCGTGGGTATTCTCATCCAAAGTCGCGCGCCGATGATCCAACTCGAAATCAACCACGAATTTCGATCTTTCAGATTAGATATAATTTACGGTTACGAAAAGTCTGCGAATTAGTAGTTGTTAAGATTTTATCTTTTTGTGGTTCCTGTTTCAATTTAGAGATGCGTTTTAAAATTATTTATAGAGAATATTTTTCCATTATATGAGTTATAATCGTTTCATCTTGAACTTACACGTCAGATGGTAAGCGAGATATCTCAGATACCGCCCACACTTAATGGCCAACCAACGGTAGTAATAAATTGATTTATTACCGGGACATGATCGATCTCGTCCGGCCGATTGATTCGGATCTCGTAATTAATAAATTACTACTCATGTGAGCATCCGAAATCGACGTGAAAATAAGAAGAAGTCGATTGAAACGGCCGAGGTGGTCCGCGGCTTTCAAACTGGCGCCGAAACAGAGCAAAAAAGGTGCCCGAAAGGGACGGTCCGTATTGAACGAAAAGCGTGCACCCATTTATTTATCTTTTTTTTTTTAATTTTTCGATCTAGAATATTGCACGTAACGGCACCGCCCGCCGATCTGTCAGATGATATCCGGCGATCGACGTTTTTCTTATCCGAATCAATTGAAACGTGCGTAATGGAAAACGAATGGGCAACGAAAGTTAATTTCTCCGCGACGCCAACGATAAGTTTCAAGATGATCAATTATTAAAGTGTATAGCGGCATTTTCAGGAGAGGTGAAATTCATTGGAGCCGCCCAATCAATTATGACAATACAATCACTTGTATGTATGTATGTGTTCTCTTTTAAATATCTTGTTCGATGTGAACTCAATTTTTGCAAAAATATTTAGGTTAACTCAATGGTTTTTTTCTCAATTGAATTTCGATTCGTTTATTCTGACACTTCTTCCTCGGCTGCTTCTCTGATCTATAGGCATTTTCTGATCACATATAACATTTTTAGATCGTGCAGATGCATAGTCTTAAAGCAATAAACATTACACACTTTTCAATGGTATTGCAAGCATTTTCTACTCTTGATTTTTAAATATTTGTTTTTGAATGTTGCAAACAGAAAGTTGTACGACATTTAGTCAGAGGAAATTGAACAGATAATATTTACCAGTCGTTTCTTCCTAATGATCAAGTGTAGAACTAATAACATCTATAACAAAAAATTTTTTTTAACGTGTTCGTGATTCATTTATATGTAGAAATGTTATTTATAATTTAAGATATATGTGTACATCCGTCGTTTTTTAATAAATTTAAAAAAAAAATTTTAAAGTTTTAATGATTGATTTGTATGTAACAACAAAAAGTTTCCAAGATAGTTTTATTGACAGTAAGTTCACGTTTTATATTTATTTGAATATTACTAACTATTTTTATATATATATATAGCTTCGGCTGATGATGGGAAACAGTTTTTCCCGAAACTAGAAACTGGAAAAGTTTCAATTTCCATTCTCAAAATTTGTAAACTTGCAACATGGATTTTCAAACTAACTAGATAATATTTATATTGGGCATGAAACTAAGATAGACACAGTTTCCTATTCAGAAGTACAGAAGAGTTTCGAATCTCCGCAAATTCGGATGTTCTTGCAATCCGGACAAAATTGCCTCAAATTTTAATGTGTTAATATTTTAAACTTTAATCATTTTTATACAAAATTATAATTTATAATGTATATCCGTCAATAATTTGTGACAGAAATTCTTCAAATGTTGATAGTGCACGTGCGTTTTTTAAACTATGGGTTTGGAATCAACGACGCTTCTGAGGATGACGTAACTCGAAACTTGTCAAGCCGAATTTAAGAATAAACCAGTAAAAAAGTACAAAATTCAATTAATTTATATTTTCCGTCATTTACATTAAATTTATTATAATACTGGTAAAATGGATTACACAATCAATATTGATCATTTTAAAATTAAAACTGCCAATTTTGTATTATGTTCCTTGTAATTCGGACCGACCACAGATCCGCTAATTTGTATCGTATGATGTGTGATGGAACATAAAAAGGGAAATCCCCCAAATCAGTTTGAATCAACATGGTACTAAAAAGGGCCATACACAACTTTAACCTTCGCATTGCAAGTTGTGTTTCTACAGTGCATATGAAAATTCTGGCAAAACCAGAATACCCAGAAATGTAGAAGGAATTGTACAGCAGGAAAGGGTACAAATGGGGAGTTGTACAAATGGTTTCAGTTACAGCGAGAAAGCGAGTTTTCTTGCCTGTGCAAACGGCGATGGCCCCAACCCCAACCCAACCCAACCCTTAGCCCAAAATGTGATTATCGAAATAGCCTTTTGGTCCATGTAATAAGTTTGGAGGACAATGACATTTCTCGCGCTCTTAAGGATGTTACATTGAAGAACGCCGTGTTTTTTCCTGCCAATGCCTATAAAAATCTCTTGCCTGATCCAATAGCAAATTGTTAAAAAAATATATTTTGCTATTCAGTTGATAATAGTGATTCTGTTGGTGTCGCCACAAATTTAGAAACTGAATGGGATTCAGATGGCGATGATTGCCGATTCTCAAAGACATATTGCTATTAAATGATGAAGTTTGACAAGAAATTGTTGAAATCGAAAGCATTGTTGGAGATGAAGACCAATACCATTGGAAAGTGACGACAGTTCCTCCGACGAAGAAGTTGCCAGAGATGAGCTGAAAGTTAAACATGAAGAGGCTATTAGGAGTTTCAGTACCTGCATACAATGGGCAGAGGAAAAGTAGAGTCGCATTAAATAGTAATACAATTCTTCACCTAACAGCCACTATGTTTGGAAGAAATTTCTTTCCTCCGTATCTTTATTTTCCAGCACATACCTTACATAATTTCACTTATACCGGTCTCTGTGCCTTGGAGCAAATATATTCTATGTGAGCTCCCCACTTCAGGTTCTCTCTTTTAGTTTTTCTGCTCTTCAATATCACAGACTCTGTTTTCTCCGGACTCCAGTCTCCAATTTTTCTGCTATTTCTCTGACAATACAACCACTTGTGTGTATGTATGTATTCTCTTTTAAACATCTCTTCGATATGAATTCGATTTTTGCAAAAATATTTAGGTTAACTGAATTTTTTTTCGTCAATTGAATTTCGATTCGTTTATTCTGATTCTTTATGATGTCAGTTTTGAAGAAGGGGTGACATTTTGAACGGAGCACAAGAATTCGTCATGATGTGAAACCTAAGCTTCAGTCACTTCTTCCTCGGCTGCTTATCTAATCCATAGACATTTTCTGATCAAGCAATGATAAAGCAATGACCATTACACATTTTGGCATTGGAAGCATTTTCCTACAAAAACAGGAGATGGCGCGTTTATGTATTTACAGTTACATTGCAAGTAGTATTCCTACAACAGTTTTCTATGAAAATTCTGCGAAAACCAGAATATCCAGAAATGGAGAATGAATTGTACAAATGGTTTCAGTTACAGCGAGAAAGACAATTCAACGAGAAAATGTATGAGCTAAACCTACTGCCCAGCCAAATACACAATGTAGATAAATTTGCATTATTGAGTAATTACTACCTGATAGGACATTGGTGCATGCTGGACAAAACAACAGACCCAGGGCGAAAAACTTCGAAGCAGAGAGTAACTTTTCTTCCCTGTGCAAACAGCGATGTTACATGCAAACTCAAAATGATGGTAATTGGAAAAAAAAAGTAACCCAACCCAACCCAATACATAGACCAAAATTCTACGCTTAATTAAACTGTATTATCGAAAGAGCCTTTTGGTCCATGTAATAGGTTTGGAGAAAATGACATTTCTCGCGCTCTTAAGGACGTCATATTGAAGAACGCCGTGCTTTTCTTGCCAATGCCTATGAAAAACTCTTGTTTGATCCAATAGCAAATTGTTGGAAAAATATATTTTGCTATTCAGTTGATAATAGTGATTCTGTTGGTGTCGCCACAAATTCGGAAACTGAATGGGATTCAGATGACGATGATTGTCGATTCTCAAAGAGAGATTGCTATTAAATGATGAAGTATGACAAGGAATTGATTACTTTAGTGTTTGAGAAAACAATATTTAAAGTTTTGATAAAATCTTCGATGTTGCAATTTTCATCGATAACTTTCAAAATTCGCTATAAAGTTCATTTCTTGAAGGATCCTTGTGGAAATATCATCAATTATTAATTAAAGTATCCTGTTTTTAATGCAGCAAGCTGTTTTGAAAAATCGCTTTTAGTTCTTGAGAAATAAATTTTTGAAATGATCGACAATTTTTTCGAATTTTACAATTTTCGCCGATTAAGATTTAAAAATTCGTATAAAATCCATTTCTTGGAATATGAGTATGAAAATTTCCCAAAGTATTAATAAAAGTGTCCTCTTTTCAATGAACCAACACGTTTTGAAAGATAACTTTTAGTTTTTGAGAAAGCAGTATTTGAAGTTTTGAAAAAATTTTCGATGTTGCAATTTTCATCGATAATTTTCAAAATTCGCTATAAAATTCATTTCTTGAAGGATCCTTGTGAAAATATCACCAATTATTAATTAAAGTATCCTCTTTTTAATGCAAAAAGCCGTTTTGAAAAATCACTTTTAGTTCTTGAGAAATAAATTTTTGAAATGATCGACAATTTTTTCGAATTTTGCAATTTTCACCGATTAAGTTTTAAAAATTCGTATAAAATCCATTTCTTGGAATATGAGTATGAAAATTTCCCAAAGTGTTAATAAAAGTGTCCTCTTTTCAATGAACCAATCCGTTTTGAAAAATAACTTTTAGTTTTTGAGAAAACAATATTTGAAGTTTTGATAAAATTTTCGATGATGCAATTTTCATCGATTATTTTCAAAATTCGCTATAAAATTGATTTCTTGAAGGATACTTGTGGAAATATCACCAATTATTAATTAAAGTATCGTCTTTTTAGAGTTGCTTCGTTGGTTAAATCAGCATCAAAAAAGTTCATTTGTATCTTGGATCCAAATAAGTTGACATATCTTTCTTATTAATTTCATTGTTATTCAAATATCGCAATAATGTGGCAATATAGGGTATCACTTCAGAAATTATAACCATAATGGCCGGATAGATAAGCCGGATAACTAAAATCACTATCCGTTCCATCACTACCATAGCTTCCTCCGACTAAGAAGCTGCCAAAGATGAGCTGAAAGTTAAACATGAACAGGCTATTAGGAGTTGAATTAAATAGTAAATAGTTTCCTCCGTATCTTTATTCTCCAGCACATAACGTACATAATTTCACTTATTCCGTTCTTTGTGCTTTGGTGCAAATATATTCTATGTGAGCTCTCCACTTCAGGTCCTTTCCAATCCACACTTTGATTGATGTGTTCTCTTTTAAACTTTTTGAATTCGATTTTTGCAAAAATATTTAGGTTAACTGAATTTTTTTCTCAATTGAATTTCGATTCGTTTATTCTGATTCTTTATGACGTCAGTTTTGAAAAAGGGGTGACATTTTGAACGGAGCACAAAAGTAATAATTCGGTCACGAAATTTATACCCGAAAAGAAACGACCCCCTTAAAGGTAACGAGGGTCGTATATCGTCGAACGGTGGTCGCGCAACCACCGCTAAATGCGCCTTTAATTGAATTGTCCGCTCGCCGCGGACCACCAACATCTTTATTCGAGTATTTATTCCCTAATCAGCGGAGACATTGTTTATGTTCAATCTCGGTTTGTTTTATAGGTCTCGACCGTGGATCGCGTCGTTCGCCGTTTCTTCTCTCTCTACATCCAACCTTTTAAACACAACAAACACGAAAGAAGGGTTCTCCGTTTTTCTGTTTCACTTTTCGATTCACCTCCCCTCTTTAAACCTTTCGAAACGATCCAATGCGAAAGCTCCTTGCCAATTATCCGGTCGTAGGTGGCCCCAACACATTTAAAAATTCTTTATTTGTATCATATCATTTTATTAACTTAATAATAATGTTGTGAATTAAAAATAAATAATAATTTATCATGAGTTATTTTCAATTTACCATTTGCACATTTTTTTTGCGCATTAATGGTGAGAACTTGACATGAAGATAAACATTCCATCCAGGAAACAATTTCTTCTTGCTGGAGCTGGGAGGCTTAGTACGTTAAAACGAGTGACAGATCCAATAACCAACAACCATAAGGCACAGAATTCGCTTCGGTGCAACTTAATCAACGAAGAGAAGATGTCGCTCGAGGCTTGTTTCTTTAATCGGTTCGGTCTCTCAAACGATTTAAATTAAATCCGAATCGGTGCTCGCTTATTTGTCTCGTGGCGAAGGACCTTGACATGTATTACCCCAGGAGAGATGCCGATTATCATCTTATTACCTCGGCCATCGAAAGTTGAAGTTGCTTCGAACAGTCTGGCGGCGGTTACGGAGTTGCAGTGTCAATTAAGGATCTTAACGTTTTGATTAAACGACTCCGTGGGCAAAGTCAGACGTCCGCTCGGCGAATTTATGCAATCGTATACAGACCGCTAATCCGTCTCTGTACGATTTATCGGCTATAATGGTAATTTCATGTAGTCGGGTCGTTATTTTTGCTGATTATAATTGTCGCGTGTCGCTCAACGCTCCTCAAGTATGGTAAACAAGCACCGATAGGTGGTACTCTGTTCGTAAGAAACCCGTGTTATGTCCTTCTTGAGGCGTGGCAACTAACGATAACATCGAGGGATTACCGCGAATGTTGATTGGGAAAAAAATCTACCCTCGATATGACTTCATTTATCCCCACGCGTTCTCCGAAATCGAATTCAATATATACCTCCTTATAAGCATTTAATCAACTTTCCAATTTGCATAACAACCTACCTTGCGGTATTATTTATATCACCCAAAAAACGTCTTTAAATCATCATTACAAAACTTTTCAGTTTGTATTTAAACCCAAAAATCATCATTTAGCATACAGCTGCGCATGTTGCTGATCTCTTCGGTGTGAATATCTTACTTACGCGTGGTTTTTCTTTTCGTATGGGTACATTTTTACTTCTTAAGTACACGGTGCGAGACAACACTTAAAAACCAGTCGTAATACCCACACGCGTTAATTTTGTTTGTTTACTCGTTGTATCTTTAGGTCTTCGACAGATCGACGAAATCCGCTTCCACCGAATCCGAGTCGAACGAACAAGTTCGCCAGCCCGGCAATTATTTTTAACGTACCATTTCGGGAGCTTAATTTCACCTGGCGAACCATCGAAAACGACCAGGACGACGCAAAACGTCCTATAGTCACCGGCGTCTTCGTTGTCGCCTGTAATATGAAACGACGACGACGACGGGGCCGTAACGAAAATAACAAGTGCAGAGCCATAAAAACCCGCGGTTCGAATTTTTAATTTCGCGCGGTCATTCAATACGAACGGCCAAAGGAAAAGAAGTCGTGTAAAATAAAATCGCGCGGGAGCGTAAAAAGTCTGAGTGAGCAACGTGCGCTCACCACCTACGAGCACGTGCTGCACTCGGCGCTAAGGGATGTAGACTTAACAACAGTCCAAGACCTGAGCTTATAATTAAAAACCAAAACACGTGCACGTGCACCTTACGATCGTTTTATGGTGTATTAGAAAACTGTTCAATAACACTGTACCTATATATTCATGCCATTTTATTTCTCTTTGTAATATCTTAAGTTAATTCTTAACGTAATACTACACTAATTGAATCAAAAATTTCTGCCATAAGTTTTTTGATTTAGCCACTTTTTCTTACCATCATTTTTATGGTTTTCTTTGTATGATAAATCTATCCTTGTAGCAAACAAAGTGTAGCTCACTTCAGTTAATTTTATGATTGTAAGAAATTTTTAATACAAAATCAGAAAATGCTGCTTCTTTGGTCCATAGGCATTTTCTGATCATACATAATATTTTTAGATGGTGCAGATGCATGGTCTTAAAGTAATGAACATTACACACTTTTCAATGGTATTGAAAGCATTTTCCTATTCCTGATTTTTATGAAAAATTATCCGGCATAATCTATCCGGCCATTATGGTTATAATATCTGATGCATTTCTGAAATAATACCCTATATTGCCACATTATTGCGATATTTGAATAAAAATGAAATTAATAAGAAAGCTGATACGATATGTCAACTTATTTGGATCCAAGATACACAATGAACTTTTTTGATGCTGATTTAATTAACGAAGCAACTCTAAAAAGAGGATACTTTAATTAATAAATGGTGATATTTCCACAAGGATCGTTCAAGAAATTAATTCTATAGCGAATTTTGAAACTGTTTTCTCAAAAACTAAAAGTTATTTTTCAAATCGGGTTGGTTCATTGTAAAAAGGACACTTTTATTAACACTTTGAGAAATTTTTATACTCATATTCCAAGAACTGTATTTTATACGAATTTTTAAAACTTAATCGGCGAAAATTGAAAATTCGTAAAAAATGTCGATCATTTCAAAAATTTGTTTCTCAAAAACTAAAAGCGATTTTTCAAAACGGCTTGTTGCATTAAAAAGAGCATACTTTAATTAATAAGTGGTGATGTTGCCACAAGGATCCTTCAAGAAATTAATTCTATAGCGAATTTTGAAAATTATCGATGAAAATTGAAACATCGAAAATTTTATCAAAACTTCAAATATTGTTTTCTCAAAAACTAAAAGTTATTTTGCAAAATTGGTTGGTTCATTGGAAAGAGAACACTTTTATTAACACTTTGGGACATTTTCATACTTATATTCTAAGAAATGGATTTTATATGAATTTTTAAAACTTAATCGGCGAAAATTACAAAATTCGAAAAAATTGTCGATTATTTCAAAAATTTATTTCTCAAAAACTAAAAGCGATTTTTCAAAACGGCTAGTTGCATTAAAAAGAGGATACTTTAATTAATATTTGGTGATATTTCCACAAGGATCCTTCAAGAAATTAATTTTATAGCGAATTTTGAAAATAATCGATGAAAATTGCAGCATCGAAAATTTTATCAAAACTTCAAATACTGTTTTCTCAAAAACTAAAAATTATTTTTCAAAACGGGTTCTTTCATTGGAAAGAGGACACTCTTATTAACACTTTGGGAAATTTTCATACTCATATTCCAAGAACTGTATTTTATACGAATTTTTAAAACTTAATCGGCGAAAATTGCAAAATTCGAAAAAATTTTCGATTATTTCAAAAACGTATTTCTCAAAAACTAAAAGCGATTTTTCAAAACGGCTTGTTGCATTAAAAAGAGCATACTTTAATTAATATTTGGTGATGTTGCCACAAGGATCCTTCAAGAAATTAATTTTATAGCGAATTTTGAAAATTATCGATGAAAATTGCAACATCGAAAATTTTATCAAAACTTCAAATATTGTTTTCTCAAAAACTAAAAGTTATTTTTCAATACGTGTTGGTTTATTGGAAAGAGGACACTCTTTGGGAAATTTTCATACTCATATTCCAAGAAATGGATTTTATACGAATTTTTAAAACTTAATTGATGAAAATTGCAAAATACCGGATAGTTGCCGGATATCTGCTCCACCTCTAGTAATTATGTTGCAATCATAACGTTGTGCGACAATTAGTCAAAGAGTATTGTGCAAATAATAGTAATACTGGGCATAATATTAACATGGGTTAGTTTCTTGTTCAGAAGTATTTGTAATATTTTTACTCTTCAATGATAACGTTATCAAATAAAGCATTTTCATTGATTAAAGGAATATATCAATGAGCAAGTCTAGTACTAGATTAATCCCGTCAATTTCCATTTTTAATTTAGCAGTTAAAAATTTTGAAACCAATGGCTACACCTAACCAATCCAATCCAACACAACTCTTTTCTTAACGAGATCGGGAAAAATATGCTAACAGACACCCGGCCTTTGATCTTGAGCTCAGCAGGAGCTGCCTAAATCGATAATCTTCATCCAACAACTACAATATTTTTAAGAAATTTCTTTTCTCCGTCTCTACTCGTCCCCCCACATTGATTTCAATCTCTCCTCTAGTTATCCTGCTCTTCAACATCACAGCCTCTGTTTTCTTCAGTGGCAGCTGTAAGCTAGACTCCAGTCTGTCTGCAAGTTCTCTGATAGTTCGCTTTTTCAGCAATACTTTTTTCCAGCTAACTTGACGAGAAGCATTATGAAATAAATTAAATCTCTTTCGTTTAAAAAAAATACAGTTATTTTAGCTATGTTATCTGGATGAGGGGGGCGGTTCAACCTCACTTCTTCTTCCTTCAGCCTTCTCTCTGCAGCAGGTATCCATTCCAGCATTTATTTCTCTTGTTTCTATACATTAAAAAATAAAACCTTTAATTTTATGAAATAATTCACTTTGTTATCATACCTCCATGGGGGAGGTCTACTCCCCTCAATAGTCCTCTGCTTTGTCTCTGCTATGGTTAGCCCGAATTCGTGGTTTCTACGCTTTCTCTCCTAAACTCATCTTTTTGTTTAGTTTTGAAGATAGATATTAGATAGCAGATGATAGATAGAATCTTGTCCTTTCTACTTGAAACTTTAGCAGTAATATATAATAGTAACATAATCGTATGTCGTATGCTCCACAGAACCAACATTCGTCTGTTAATGCAGATACTTCCCATATGCGTCATATAGTGGTCAATTTCACCCTATTTTTTGTTTATCAACATTTAGACATTTGGAATGATAGCTCTAGCCCATCCATCATAGCCTTCTCATCTCAATTGAAATTTCTTTATTAAGTTCCTCCTTGCTTCCGTTCTGCTCTCCTTACCATTGTTACCAAAGCTCTAACCCAACCCAACCCTAATATTACCAAAGCTAATTTTCTAACCCAACCCAACCCATAACATTACTGGAACCGATTTCTTGTTCTAAATTGATGACAACTCAATATCCTGCTGTATCAAAAACGTGTTCATTTAACCTGTCTATAACATTGAGTTGTGCCTGCATACACTTTCTGGATTGTTAACCCCAAACCAGAATGGAGTCAACAAAAAGTTAATGATTCGCAGTTTTAGAAGGATCTATCAATGACAACTTCAACGATAATAGGATAATCTTCAGCCATTGAAAAGGCAGTACAAACAGAGTATCTAAACTTATAAACTTAAAACTTATCATCTTCTTTTTGTTGAAACTAGAAAGATACCAAAAAAACCATGAAGTTCTTTTATTCTACGTTGATGCTCGTTGTTTATCAAAATTAAACGTCACTAGCAGAGTGTTTCAATTGAAATAAAACAGTTCTTCAGAGGGAAAAAAAATCTGAGTTTTTGAATACCTTAATGATGAAAGTGAGTCTAAGCACCTGATTTATTCGGTATCTCATCTAAATGGTTAAATTTGAAAGTAAGGACGGTAAAACTAAGGTTGTAGTAAATCTTGGAAGTGACAACTTAAACTGTAAAAGCAGAAAATTATAACCCACTGCAATCCCGTTCATCTGAGTTAAAATTTATAGTAATAAGAAACAACTCTAAAGTTTCTTTTAGCACATTTCCCATTATTTTGTATTAAATGTTGATAAAGTGTCTAGTTTCATCTAGTAATCTAGATGAAATGATAGAAATATGATTGATAGGAATTTTTTTAAAATGGGCTTCGGTGACTAGAAAACCCCGTTATTTTGAAAGTATTTTCCCTTTTTTTTTTGAGCCACGCTCCCTAGTAGATAAAGTGGTATTAATAAGAACTGAACGAAAAAACAAATAACAGACATTTTATTTTTGTCCTTCCATTTTCGCAAGGGATAATACCGGGTGTCATTCCCGTAATTGCTATCTGCGGGGCGGGACGGGGCTATTACGAAGGTCTCATGAAAATTAAGCGAAATTTTTCTTGGCGCAGATAACGTGTACTTATCAGAATGGTCATCCTAAAAGCATTAAGCCACACTGAAGAGTGCGAAGAACCAAGACGAAATTCCAAAAAGAAATTTAAAATAATAAAGATCGCATTCTCTTTCCATGTTCCTTGTAAATTGGCCTCAAAGTGAGCGCTAAAATGAACTTTAAAGTGAGCTCGAAAGTAACCTCTAAAGTGAGATCTAAAGTGAGCCAAAGTGCAAGGAGTTCTTTAAATCGAATCTGATTTTTTTTTGGATTGAAGACACGTCAAAAACGTTCGACGTTATCTTTAGCCTGGTTCATTTCGTTTTCTTGGTGTAATTAAAAGGGGCGGCGGTATTCAGGAATGAAGAAATAAAGATAGCCAGTTGAGTAAACTTGAATTACCGCGGGGATAAATTGTGTAATTTAGCGAGACGATTCTTGAAGCTAAAGAACCCGGCCGTATTTTCATATCGAAAGGTTCGATAACGTATCCTTTTTGTGAATACAAATTTCATCATCAAAATTTCGACGTACACCGAGAGGTTTTAAATTAAATTTTTCCTAAAATAGTTATAGAAATATTACTTTCTTTTAAGCATTATTTTCTAGATTAATGTAGGTAATTAATGGTATGGTCTAGTTAATGAAGGTGGAATAATTAAAAAAGGCGCATTGTCCAGCGTTGGAAAAAATCTATTAAAGCCAAGACATAAATCATGGTCCGTCGTAAGTGAGGTAGTAGTAAAAGGCAACTGACGTTTACTGACTGTCGATCGTGCGGTTTCAAATCATTACTCACCGGACTGTGCACGCTCCAAGAAGGATGTTTTTTGTTGCTTGACGTTTTTCTTGTGTGTGTGCTGGTCGCGGGACGCATGAAAGACGACCGTCCAAAGTGGTTGCGATTTGGGATACTTGCCAAGATGAGTTCGGCAGGAAATGGAAAATTAAACCTCTCGAAAATGCGTGCTCGGACAGAGTTACAACACTAGTCAACTCCATTTGCATGCCAAGAACCATTACGTACAAGAAAAGAGTAACGAGAAATGATGAAGGATACACTTCTTCATATCAACTTTCATTATTAATGTTACTGATTACTGGAACACAGCTTGTTTCTTTTAAATTATTGCGATTAAAACTCATTCAATCTCATCTGATTTAAATTTGTAGCCCAAAGAATTCTTTTTTTTTTACTTAACTTGAAAAATTCGAATTCCATGTTCGAGTTTAATTGAGAATATCGATATAGCAACATAGAGGCGTATATGCTTCTTGAAGTTTCACGAATTGGGCGATTCTTTTTAATCTTGTTTCTCATCCGCCTTTATTTCCCAACAAGGCACTTAAGCGGATATAAATATACATGTACCGTTCGCACTGGGCAGCTCTTTCGCGCTGTCGATGTTACCCTCATTGTTTGCTGATTTATGCCGGGACGTATTTCGCTAAACCCCGGCCCGAAAATATATTTTTTTTTTTGAAATATAGGTCCGGTAATTAATAATATATCTTCGTGCGGCCGATCCTGTACGCGGTGTTAACCAACCCAACGAACAGTACCGGCTGAAGTTAATTAACGATATAGATTTCGAATGTCACAACTTAATAAATTACGAAGTTGCAATGGTTGAGAACCGGCAGGAGCCGGATACTGCAGAGTTATGGTTATTTCACGTTTACACAGAATAATTACGTTATGATCAAGTCTTTAAAAAAAAAGAGTAAAATCAAATCAAATTCCTTTATGGCACAAAAATGTTGTTTAATGTCTTGAGAAAACAACATGGAATGATTCTGACGGAGTGTTTGTCATAGTTCAGTCAATGATCTGGATTCCAGTCTGGAAGACAGTGAACTGAACGATTAAGTTAACGACACTTTCGGAGGGTTTATTGGTCGCAAACTTGCAACACTGGACCGATATCGTTGCCAAAATGAAGTAATTGAAAGATGATCAACGGCGGTCATATTAAATAATGACGACCACATAGCCGAATAATTATTAGTTTAGCGAATGAACGCTTCGCATGCCGCGCGATCTCGCATTTTATCGCATCGATAGAGCGGATTCCGGAGCCCGGTTCGGGGTCCGGAGGCGCGGCTACCGAGCCCCACGGAGAGTATTTACGACGTTGTCCTGCTTATTGACAATATCGCATAATCGCCGGTGCCGGTCGTTTACAAATTGCCTTATTTTAATTGTCGCACGATGCCGACGAGTTTTCCCAGATAATCCAACCCCGAGTCTCAACTCTCTCAAGAAATATTCAAGGTCTTCTAAAAATCTAAAAGGACATTGACATGACATATTTTTATTTTAATTTGTTAAGAAATATTTTGATCGATCTCTACATTTTGACATAATCTATCAATTTTTAGCATTATCTTTATAGCTTATGTATAAATATGATAGAGCAAAAACCAAAATATGGGAAACTTGACTAAAAATTAAGGTTGTTTTCGTTGAGAATGAGCACTGCGATAACAGTAGTGAATAGCTTCAGCGAAAGACTTAATCGCAATCTCATCTTGTTTGGTGTTAAATTACACGAATCGAGCTGAGATTAAGATGCTACAAGCAAATTTTGGATAGTACATATTATTCAGTTAAAGATTTTTTTTCCAAATCGTTTCCTGATTGAAAAATAAATTTGTTCCACAGTATGAGTAGTTCGTCCTCTTCAATTTTTGGAAACAAAAATATATTAAGCATGCTGTTAGTTTCTAAGGAAGATTGCTAAATGATGTCACCGTGCCAAAATCTGCACCAGTCACTAGTTTTCAGTGTTCCTTATTGACATAGTCTCCGATGTGGAAATGAGTTTCATCTGAAAAGAAGATTTTTCGGTAAAAATGCTCATCTTAGGTCAAGTGATCTCCAGCCTACTCGGTGAACTAAAAACGCATCGGATGGTCATGAAGCTTCAGTTCTTGGACTAATTAAACTGCAAAATTTTCCTCGGAGAAGTGCGAGAAATGTTCAGTTCCTGAGAACGATAACGAGTTGATGTTGATGGAGTTTACACACACTGAGCAACAGCAGCAATGTTTGTCCAATAACGATCTCAGTTTCTCTCATTTTATCTCATTTTTAACGTAAATTTCTTACACATTTGGTTGAACACCAACAACCTCAACCACAACCTCAACAACATCAATTAATTAACAACCTCAACATCAATTAATTAATAACCTCAACAGCATTAATTAAATAACAACCTCAATAACACTATTATTGTTGAACTTGTTAATTAATTTTTTTCGAAATTATGCATTAATTAATATTGTTGAGGTTGTTAATTATTGATGATGTTGAGGTTGTTATTTAATTGAGGTTGTTAATTAATAGCAACCTCAACAATATTAATATTGTTCCTTAATTTACCTTGGAAGTAAGCTTTCAATATTTCCCATTTTTGTGTATTCGTAAACCGTTCCTTTTTGCAAATCTCAAACATAAAACTGATTTTCGATAGTTGAAATTCCAAACGTTAAATGGCCTACCTGTACTTCTGATACCTTGACTTCTGGACCTGCACAAATAGATCGAAACACGCCTTGGCTAAGTCAGCATTTGATAGAAAAGTATAAAACTTTAAAGATGTATCTATCAAAGAAAATGAACCTATCATTCTGGAATATCTAACATCTAAGGTGAGCATGATTTTTGGCAAGATAAGAATAATGCTGGTATTAAATGAATGAATAACATCAGAAAATGACATCTTAAACCTATTCTTCAATAATTCCAAGATATATTTCCAAAGAGCTAGGAAAATATGCAAAAATAAGCCGGACAGGAAACGAGTTAAGAGCAAGTTATTTTTTTCCAAGGTTTTGCATACCATTCAGTTTTATACCATTTTGCTTCTTACTCCTTTAGTTTTGCATCGAAAAGTATGCCACATCCTTTCTTTCTTTTTTAAGTTGATAAGCAATCAAGTGCCAACTTTTTTAAAATAGTTGGTGTTGTTACTCCTGTTATAGACGCATTCACTTCTCTCAAAATTGAAGATTTGAATACTAAAGGAGAAGGGGAGCTTGTGAAGGATTATTTGATCACCACAGCTCCTGAAATGTATTGTGCATTAACTAGGTAGTACTTGAAAATGAACCTATCATTATGGAATATCTAATATCTAAGGTTAACATGATTCTTGGTAAGATAAGAATAATTCTGGTATTAAATGACTGAATAATGTCAGAAAATGACATCTTATACTTATTCTTCAGTTTTAACAACCACAATGTGAAGCTATTCTTCAATAACTTCAAAGTAGATTTACAAAGATTTTGGAAAATGTGCACAAATAAGCCCGACAGGTAAGGAATTTTTTTTTTCCAAAGTTTTGCATACTTGGTTATAGGGATTGCAATCAAGAAGGGTTTTTGCAATCCCGTGATTTCTGGGCTACATATGTAATTATAAATAAAAAGTGTTCAAGGTGTTTCTAACATTTCAGCTTATTCTAACCATAATACAAGAAATTTCAACCAAAGAAAATCAACCATCGATGGCACTATTTTTAAAGAAATGTCGCAGAACAAACAATTTATCAATTGTTTTATCTCCTAAACGAGATCTAAATTTTGTGTTGAAGAGAGATTTTTATCCATACTACCTCCATTATTGAATATATCAATTTCCTGGATCAATGTATTGAAGAGTGCATTCTTAGTTAACTACTTAGCTTTGTCTTTGTTTAAACATTTTCAAACATATTTTGTTCTTCTATCTCATTCATCATAAATTGTAAAGCTATATCTGCTTTTTCTAGTGCAATACACCGCTAACATCAGCTTTGCCGGTTCTAATATGGTTACTAACGCTTTAATAAGTTTATACTGTGAATCTACAAGAAAGGGCTTTTTTATTCACAACAAACAGTGTACTCCACCTAGTCTGACAATTTAAAATTAATTTAATTTCTTTTTCGTGGTCTTAATTAATTAAATATTATCATACCAATTTTCCATTTTCATTTGCATTCTTAATTTATACCTTGTATATCTTAGTTTGCATGTTAATAACGAAACAAAAAATAAATGAAATTTAAATGTGATGTTGTTTCTTTTTCATTTTCTAAAAATAACACCACTAATTATTATTTCCTCTTAATTTATCTAAACAATCATTAAGATAATTAGTTTTAACATAAGTGTGCACGCGTGTCTTACCAGAATCTCGGGTTCTTTAAAATTTTAAGTATGTAGAAGTGTGCCAGAAGACGTTGCACTTGAAGGATAATTTTCAAGTACCTACTAAGTACAAGATTTAACCACATTTTTTTTGTGGGTGTTATTATAAGATAAATTGATGTAAATACTAGTAGTAAATAAGATTGTAGTAGCAAAAATTGTAATCAATAATTTTTTTTCCGGGAAAACCAAAACGGGGGACCCGCAGGAGCGCGGAGATGGCGACGGCGGCGTCTGCGGTGTCTGCAATCATCGGCAACGTATAATTACCGATGTCTATCGGAAGCGCCGCCAACCGGTCCAGGGGTATATCTCGGCGCCCGAACGGCAGCAAGACACGCGGCCGACTCTCTTTGAGGGGCCTTCCCGAGACCGCCATCGTCTCAATGTCTTCTCTTTCTATCGAACGCTTTCAATTCGGGTCTTAAAATCCGATCTCTTTCTATCGGAGGCAACACTTTCCTCGATGCTTGAAATTAAAAGTGGCCAGGATTATGATAAGAAAAGATGAATCCACTTAATCTACTCATTAGGTTTAAACCATTTTTAAGATCATTTAAAAATAAAAATGGGGTAAACACAGAATTTTTCTTTTTCCCATAAATACCTTTCACAGTAGGTACTTTATTCGAAACTGGTTCAGTTTATTTACGGTTGATTTTTATGTTTTTTCTTTTTAATTTTTCTTGGTGAGAGATGCGTGTGTGTGTAGCAGACCCGTACCGTTTCGCTGTGGTCCGGATCCATATTCCGTTCACCTTCCCTTTAAGCGTTATCAATATTAATAATTCAACGTGCCGGTGGCAAACGGCGATTATCCCATATCGGTCGCGCGCGACGAGCGTTATTAATAGTAATACCGGGCGCAGAAAGGTACCGATGCCGACGAGAAGCGACTTGAAATTTATTAAAATTTTTCGTCGACCCACTTTCCGAGAGCGCCGCCGCAAGAAGAAGGCTCGAGGTGATAATGCTCCCCTTAATATATTATTATCGGCCCGGTACGCAATAAATTCGCCCGACGAATTGACTCGGAATTAATGCGTCGCTACTCGCTCTCCCGTAAAATTGCGCTAACGCCGCCGATATCGTCTTTTATCGTTCAAGTTCTTCATTTCGAACTTGCCATATTCGCCAAATGAAATTTCTTTCTCAACTCATTTTTCTGACCGTCACTATAACGAGAACGAGCGGCAAAATGTATTTTATTACTGTGTCTCTGCATATTAAAAATAAGAAAATTTCGAATACCAGTAATTGTATTTCTTCTGCCTCTATAAAGAAAGTTCTTTTTTCTATAGATTTTGAAACAAAACCTCGTCCAAGTCACCCTTTTCAATTTTTTGAGACAAAAATTTGTTAAGCATGCTGTCCATTGATTGTAATGGTAGCTCCTTACTCAGCTTCTAAGAAAGATGGCTAAATTATGCCAAAATCTGCACCAGTTACTAGTTTTGTGTGCAACGGCTTCTCAATCAATTTTGCTTATTAACATAGTCTCGGATGTGTCTCCATTCTACATTGGAGGTTCTGCTTGGCCTATCTCCTCTGCATTTACATATAGAGAAAGTGGCTAGAACAACCATTTACAGATTTAAGCAATATGCTCAAAACTGTTCCGACATGTCCTACCAATGGGCTGCGGAAGAGATTATAAGCACTGATACTGTACTACAATGCCGTCAGATTTGGCGGGATCACTATCAGTGATTAATGTTCAATACCAGATTGTGCTGCCTGAGCGGCAGTCCTGGATCGAAAATAAAAATTCTCTGGTTCAGGCAGATATTTGCATGTTGCAGGAGCAGGAGTGTAGTGCCAGACACCTCGAATTAAGCAAGTCTACAGCCTGGGTAGTGTCGGCTCTGATTAATGATTACAAGAGAACATTAAACACACTGAGTTGTGATAACAGAGTTTCTCTGATCTGGGTCCCGGGTCACTCTGGGGTTGCTGGCAATGAAGCGGCAGATGAGCTAGCACGAGAGGGCAGCGCTAAAGCGTTTGTGGGACCAAAACCAGCAGTTGATTTATCATTTGCGATGGCCAAATATAGGATTGGACTGTGGGCAGTAGTAGGTATTTGTAGTAGGTCACCTGGCGGGACCTTGACATTGGGGTTCCAGGATAAGGTTCGTCAATCGGCAAATAGATGTAAAGTAACCCTTGACCTTGAGGTTCTGCAAGGAGGTTTGTCAATCGGGAAATAGAGATGAAGAAAGACTTCGCCTACTGTAGACCAGTTCTCCTGGAATGAGACATGCTAAGGTGTTTATTAACATCGTCACTGTCAAACCCGGGGAACTTTTTAGGACTTGCTCGTAGCAGCATAAAAGTTTTAATGGGTGTCTTTACTGGGCATTGCCGATTAAAAACACACCTCAACTTGTTGGGTTTAGCCGTCGATGTTGAATGCCGACTATGTGCGGAGGAAACAGAGATGGTTGAGCATGTTTTATGTCACTGCCTTGCTGTTAACCGTATCAGATTCTCGATTTTTGGGCCGCAGTTTATCTCCTCAAAGGATCTGAATGACCTTTCACCGAGCAATGTATTAATGTTCGTTAAGAGCATTAGACTGCACGGTGAAATTTGACAACGGTATCTATCAACAACGGTTGGTTGGTACGCCTACCCGATATGTAGTCTATTTAATGTAATGTAATGTAGTTTCCGATGTGGAAATGGGCTTCACCTGAAAAGATGATTTTTCGGTAAAGTCATGTGAGTCATGAAGTTTCAGTTCTTGAACTAATTAAACTTTGTAATAATTAACTTTGTAACAACCTCAACCACAACAACAACAACAACCTCAATCACAACCTCAACCATAGCCTCAACAACATCAATTAAATAACAACCATAACAAAGTCAATTAATTAACAACATCAACAATATTAGTATTGTTAATTAATTAATGTTGTTGAGGTTGTTACATAATTGAGAACAACATCAATTAATTAACAACATTAATATTATTAATTAATTTACTTCAGTTTCTAAGAATAATGACGAGTTGATGTTGGTGGAGTTTTACGCATACTTTGAGCAACAGCAACAATGTTTTGGGCAAAGGGTTGTTTTTCCAATAACGATCTCAGTTTCTCTCATTTTATCTTATTTTTTATCTCATTTTCCAAGTAAATTTCTTAGAGTTTGGGTTGAACATAAACAACCTCAACCTCAACCACAACTTCAACTACAACCTCAACCATGCCACAACCTCAACAACATCAATTAATTAACAATCATAACAAACTTAATTATTTAATAACATCAACAGTATTAATTAAATAACAACCTCAACAATATTAATATTGTTAATTAATTAATGTTGTTGAGGTTGTTAAATAATTGAGAACAACATCAATTAATTAACAACATTAATATTATTAATTAATTTACTTCAGTTCCTAAGAACAATGACGAGTTGATGTTGGTGGAGTTTTACGCATACTTTGAGCAACAGCAACAATGTTTTGGGCAAAGGGTTGTTTTTTCAATAACGATCTCAGTTTCTCTCATGTTATCTTATTTTTTAAGAAATAAAAGACAATAACTTCTTTCTTGCTTTTTTTATATATTTCCTCGGTACCGGTTTCGACTAAACAGTCATCCTCAGCCGAATCTACATTTAGGTTAAAAATGTTTACATNTCACTACAAAATGTTTTATGCAAGATTTATTTCAATATGATGTGCTCAATTTTCATAAATAGATTTTATTGACCGTAAGTTTAATAATTATAGAATTAAGTTTATATGTAATTATTTTTAACCTATATGTAGATTCGGCTGAGGATGACTGTTTAGTCGAAACCGGTACCGAGGAAATATATAAAAAAAGCAAGAAAGAAGTTGTTGTCTTTTATTTCTTAATTATATAAAAATCTTGCAACATGGATTCTATCACATCTTATTTTTTATGTCATTTTCCAAGTAAATTTCTTAGAGTTTGGGTTGAATATAAACAACCTCAACCTCAACCACAACAACAACCTCAACCGCAACTTCAACTACAACTTCAACCATGACCACAACCTCAACAACATCAATTAATTAACAATCATAACAAACTCAATTATTTAACAACCTCAACAACATCAACTAATTAATAACATCAACAGTATTAATTAAATAACAACCTCAACAATATTAATATTGTTAATTAATTAATGTTGTTGAGGTTGTTTAATAATTGAGAACAACATCAATTAATTAACAACCTCAACAACATTAATATTATTAATTAATTTGTTTCAGTTCCTGAGAACAATGACGAGTTGATGTTGGTGGAGTTTTACGTACACTTTGAGCAACAGCAACAATGTTTTGGGCAAAGAGTTGTTTTTTCCAATAACGATCTCAGTTTCGCTCATTTTATCTTATTTTTTATCTCATTTTCCACGTAAATTTCTTAGAGTTTGGGTTGAACATCAACAACCTCGACCACAACATCAACAACAACCTCAACCACAACCTCAATCACAACTTCAACCACATCAATTACTTAACAACCATAACAAACTCAATTATTTAACAACCTCAACAATATTAATTAAATAACAACCTCAACAATATTAATATTGTTAATGAATTAATGTTGTTGAGGTTGTTAAATAATTGAGAACAACATCAACTAATTAATTAACAACCTCAACAACATTAATATTGTTAATTAATCTACTTTGAAAGTTAGCTTTCAATATTTCCCATTTTTGTTTAACCATAAACCGTTCAATTCTGCAATTATCAAACATAAAACTATATAATTTTTTGTCAATTCGTGAATGTCATTCTATCTTTCAAAATCAAAATAACCGATAGTTGAAATTCAAAACGTAATGGCCCATCCTATACTTCTGCCATTACTTCTGGATCTGCACAAACAAACCAAAACACGTCTTGCCAAAGTTAGCTCAAGGTCTTCATTTCGATCTTGCCATATTTGCCAAAAATATTTGCCAAACTCATTTTCTGACCGTTATTATAACGAGAACGAGCGGCAAGATGTATTTTACTACTGTGTCTCTACATATTAAAAAAAAAATCAAATTTTGAAAGAAAAAGAAAAAATGAATCGAATAGCAGTAACAGTATTCCTTGTAGACGATCGAAACGTGCTTGTCGATGTAAGGGAATATTGTTTAGTTACTGACCATGCCCAAACGATAAATCAAGAATTGGAGTTGGTGCGAGACTACACCGGGCGACCTATATTATTAATCGATCGAACCACGCAAGAGCGCAATTTGATCCCGCCAAACTGAAACAAGGCATCGATTACTGTTTTGGTGTACCTGCCCCAAGTATGCTAAACATTGAAATTAAAGTCTCCAGGTTACTCGGTTAACAGTGTTCTGACCTTGAAATCGATTCAATATAAGAAAATCCATTTCAAGGATTACTAACCCAACTTTACTACTTTTTCTAGTAGTTTAAATTATTTCGTTAACTTTTCAAATTGGATCTCTCCATCCCCAAACAACATCAAAAAAATCTCTTTAGTGGATTTACTCGGATGACTGCTTTAGTATATTGAAAACCACACCGAAAAAAAAAGTTAATGGGGTCTTCGGATATTCGTGATCTTTCAAGGCTCCGGTTAAAACGAAGAGTACATCGAAAACAAACCAAGCTTGCGGCATGTGCTTTACTGAAACCCGATTTACTCTCTCACTTCATCGTTTTACTTAACCATCTCATTGTCTTATTTGAGTATCTCGCTTTATTGTCTTGTTTGACAATCTCGCTTCATTCTCTTACTTAAGTATCTCGTTTTATTGTCTTGCTTCCACCTTAACAGGTGATAATTAATTTCGCGCGAAGAGCGTCACGATTGGCGACAAGATTGCGATGAAATCCGTTATTAAACCTCTCGTTGTGGTTTTTGACGTGTTCTCGCCCACGCGTTCTCGCCTTTTTTCCACTCCTCGTTGAACGTTTTGAAACAAGAATATCTTTGCAAAGTTGTCTGAAATTTCTTCCCTTTGGGGGATTTTAATAAGGAAAACGTAAATTACCATCTTGTTGGGATTTTCACTTCTTGTGGTCTACAGTTTCAAATTTGCACCTTCTTGACACTTAGACTTTAGGCGATGTTTTAATGATACGTTGTTTTCATCTTGTAATGTTGAAAATGTACTTGGTAGGTTTTGATGAAACTAAAATTATTGTTTTTCTAGGATGGTAAAGTCTGTTATTTGTTGTTAATGATGATTTTTTGTCAACGATAAAAAACTTTTGAAGCGTATAAAATTTTTATAAAATCTCATGCAGATCGACACATTTTGTGTTGGTTAACAAAGGAGGACATTAATTTCTTTGAACCCAGGCGTCGAAGTGAATAATTTCCATTGAAACTAACTTTCCAGGTACGCATTGTGTGCCGTCTCTGTTTTCAATATTGACTTGAATCGTTCTTTATAAATCGTTCTTGCGGAATTTCGTATAACAAAAAGTTCGAAACGAAAATGTTTTAGAAAATGTCTTACGTATTTTCACGCGTACTCGTCCAAGATAAGCTTATCGTTTCTTCACACCATCGAAGATCGCCCCCTATTTTGACGTAAAGGTATAAAGAAAAAAACTGAGAAAGGGGGACAGGTTTCTAAACTCCTACGCGTTAGGGTAAACAGCAAAAATATTTTGGTGCCTTCAACAATATTCGTCTCCTATGATTTTAAAATGTCGTCATGTCGGGAATTTACAATATTTGCATTTTGTGTAAATGTGGGGGAGATATGACTCAAAGAAAATCATTGTTCGCATTCTTGAGGAAATTGTTAGAAGTTAAGTAAAAGTTAAAGGTTTGATAACAAACAAGATTTTTTTTTAATTTTATCTTGAATCATTAATCTGCATACTAAGGTAAATATCAAACGACCCGCCAATGTTTATTGATGGCGACAGCAAGTCGCTTTATAACGGATGCAAGAAGTCATCGGCGGTAAAAATGTCACTGAGACAGAACCGATTAGGGACCGTCGTAAAAGAATAAAAGGGCCGATTATTTGCTTTGTCTATAAACTAGAGCAAAAGCGGCCGCCTTTTGTAACCAAGAACCCACGATTAGTCTCTATCGGGTATACACAGGAAGTCTTTGCGATAGCTATTTAGCACTAATTAGAAATAAACACAAAAACTTCTTTGATTTGGAATTTTTGCAGTGATTGTATTTGGTGTGAGTAAATAAATTCCTTAACAAGGTTCTCACGAAATAATTTTATTTACAAAAACATATATACTAACCTCGATATAACGGATTGAAATTTGAATGAATAATTTTAATGCACCTAAAAATGAGGATTTCGACATCCCGGGAATAGGTGCGTAACTCGAAGGCCCGTTCGTGACGTCACGCAAGGATAGGCAACTATTATTTCACACTTTATTAGCAAATGCTAAATTTATTCTATTCGTATGTTGTAATGTTGCTAGTTTGAGACTTAATAAGCTCAATTAAGAACTGTATAATGAGCTCGAACTCATACACTTCTACAAAGTAATCCAAGATGTCGCTGCATGAAAAAGTTCGTCAGCTGAAGATTTAGGCAGACATCAACCTCGCAAAGGCTAGAGATCGCGTTTAGAAAGTAAACAAAATTTTTTTTATTTTAACCAGTTTATACACACAGGATTCTTAATTAAGTGTTAATAACTTAACCTCATAATTAGGTTTTAAGAATTAACTTAATTAGTACCTATACTTAAGACATTGTAGGTTTTTGACCAAATTATCCATGGTTACTTAGGATGACATAGTTTGTTAAGTATTGTCAAAGTGGCAGAATATCTACTTTTCGACTTTCTTAAGAGTAATGGCGATGGCGTTCACGAAGAAATATTTCTGTTAAATGTGTATTATTTATCATGAAATGAATTTTATAGCGAATTTTGAAAGTTGATGAAAATTGTAACATCGAAAATTTTATCAAAACTTCAAATATTGTTTTCTCAAAAAGTAAAAGTTATTTTTCAAAACGGGTTGGTTCATTGAAAAGAGTACACTTTTATTAACACTTTGGGATATTTTCATACTCCTATTCCAAGAACTGGATTTTATACGAATTTTTAAAGTTTAATCGGCGAAAATTGCAAAATTCGAAAAAATTGTCTATNAAAAAAAAATTTCACCAGGTTATACACACAGGATTCTTAATTAAGTGTTAATAACTTAACCTCATAATTAGGTTTTAAGAATTAACTTAATTAGTACATATACTTAAGACCTTGTAGGCTTTGACCAAATTACCCATGGTTACTTAGAATGGCTTAGTTTGTTAACTATTGTCAAAATGGCATAATATCTACTTGTCGATTTTCTTAAGAGTAATGGCGATGGTGTTCACGAAGAAATATTTCTGTTAAATGTGTATTATTTATCATGAAATGAATTTTATAGCGAATTTTGAAATTTTATGAAAATTGTAACATCGCAAATTTTATCAAAACTTCAAATATTGTTTTCTCAAAAAGTAAAAGTTATTTTTCAAAACGGGTTGGTTCGTTGAAAAGAGTACACTTTTATTAACATTTTGGGAAATTTTCATACTCACATTCCAAGAAATGGATTTTATACGAATTTTTAAAACTTAATCGGTGAAAATTGCAAAATTTGAAAAAATTATCGATCATTTCAAAAATTTATTTCTCAAGAACTGAAAGCGATTTTTCAAAACGGCTTTATGCATTAAAAAGAGGATACTTTAATTAATAATTGGTGAAATTTTCACAAGGATCCTTCATGAAATTAATTTTATAGCAAATTTTACAAGTTATCGATGAAAATTGCAACATCGAAAATTTTATCAAAACTTCAAATATTGTTTTCTCAAAAACTAAAAGTTATTTTTCAAAACGGGTTGGTTCATTGGAAAGAGGACACTTTTATTAACACTTTGGGAAATTCCACAAGGATCCTTCAAGAAATTAATTTTATAGCGAATTTTGAAATTATCGATGAAGATTGCAACATCGAAAATTTTATCAAAAATTCAAATATTGTTTTCTCAAAAACTGAAAGTTATTTTTCAAAACGGGTTGGTTCATTGAAAAGAGTACACTTTTATTAACATTTTGGGATATTTTCATACTCCTATTCCAAGAAGTGGATTTTATACGAATTTTTAAAGTTTAATCGGCGAAAATTGCAAAATTCGAAAAAATTGTCTATCATTTCAAAAATTTATTTTTCAAGAACTGAAAGCGATTTTTCAAAACGGCTTTATGCCTTAAAAAGAGGATACTTTAATTAATAATTGGTGAAATTTTCACAAGGATCCTTCATGAAATTAATTTTATAGCAAATTTTACAGGTTATCGATGAAAATTGCAACATCGAAAATTTTATCAAAACTTCAAATATTGTTTTCTCAAAAACTAAAAGTTATTTTTCAAAATGGTTTCGTTCATTGGAAAGTGCACACTTTTGTTAGCACTTAGGCATATTTGCATGCCCTTATTCCAAGAAGTGGATTTTATACGAATTTTTAAAACATAATCGGAGAAAATTGCAAAATTCGAAAAAATTGTAGACCATTTCAAAAATTTTTTTCTAAAGAACTGAAAGTGATTTTTCAAAACGGCTTATTGCATTAAAAAGAGGATACTTAAATTAATAATTGGTGATATTTTCATAAGGATCCTTCAAGAAATCAATTTTATAGCGAATTTTGCAAGTTATCGATGAAAATTGCANCGATCATTTCAAAAATTTTTTTCTCAAGAACTGAAATCGATTTTTCAAAACGGCTTTATGCATTAAAAAGAGGATACTTTAATTAATAATTGGTGAAATTTCCACAAGGATCCTTGAAAAAATTAAGTTTATAGCGAATTTTTAAAATTATCGATGAAAATTGCAACATCGAAAATTTTATCAAAACTTCAAATATTATTTTCTCAAAAAGGAAAAGTTAATTTTCAAAACGGGTTGGTTCATTGGAAAGAGGACACTTTTATTAACATTTTGGAAAATTTTCATACTTATATTCCAAAAAATCGATTTTATACGAATTTTTAAAACTTAATCGGCGAAAATTGCAAAATTCGAAAAAATTGTCGATCATTTCAAAAATTTATTTCTCAAGAACTAAAAGTGATTTTTCAAAACGGCTTTTTGCATTAAAAAGAGGATACTTTAATTAATAATTGGTGATATTTCCACAAGGATCCTTCAAGAAATTAATTTTATAGCGAATTTTGAAAATTATCGATGAAAATTGCAACATCGAAAATTTTATCAAAACTTCAAATATTGTTTTCTCAAAAACTAAAAGTTATTTTTCAAAACGGGTTGGTTCATTGGAAAGAGGACACTTTTATTAACACTTTAGGAAATTTTCATACTCATATTCCAAGAAATGGATTTTATACGAATTTTTGAAACTTAATCGGCGAAAATTGCAAAATTCAAAAAAATTGTGATCATTTCAAAAATTTTTTTCTCAAGAACTGAAAGCGATTTTTCAAAACGGCTTTATGCATTAAAAAGAGGATACTTTAATTAATAATTGGTGAAATTTTCACAAGGGTCCAACAAGAAGTTAATTTTATAGCAAATTTTGAAAATTATCGATCAAAATTGCAACATCGAAAATTTTATCAAAACTTCAAATATTGTTTTCTCAAAAACTAAAAGTTATTTTTCAAAATGGGTTGGTTCATTGGAAAGAGGACACTTTTATTAACACTTTGGGATATTTTCATACTCCTATTCCAAGAAGTGGATTTTATACCAATTTTTAAAACTTAATCGGCGAAAATTGCAAAAATTCGAAAAAATTATCGATTATTTCAAAAGTTTATTTCTCAAGAACTGAAAGTGATTTTTCAAAACCGCTTGTTGCATTAAAAAGAGGATACTTTTATTAATAATTGGTGCAATTTCCACAAGGATACATCAAGAAATTAATTTTATAGCGAATTTTGAAAGTTATCGATGAAAATTTTATCAAAACTTCAAATATTGTTTTCTCAAAAACTAAAAGTTATTTTTCAAAACGTGTTAGTTCATTGGAAAGAGGACACTTTTATTAACACTTTGGGAAATTTTCATACTCTTATTCCAAGAACTGGATTTTATACGAATTTTTAAAGCTTAATCGGCGAAAATTGCAAAATTTGAAAAAATTATCAACCATTTCAAAAATTTTTTTCTCAAGACCTGGTAGTGATTTTTCAAAACGGCTTTTTGCATTAAAAAGAGGATACTTTAGTTAATAATCGAAAGTGATAACAACGACAGTTCTGTTAATAATGAATGTGATGATGAATTATAATAATATAAAGAGATTCTATATATCGTATTGGAATTGCTATAATGAGGTTGCTAACGACAAACTTGATATAAATAAAGTTGTATTCAATGGAAAAGTCCTATTGGGGTTGAACTTGATTATTATCTGCACTGAAAGAAATAGATTGTACGAATCGTATTATAGAAAAAAATATTATACATGCAGCAATTCATTGTATTATATTCATTATATTTATTGTACTGAATACAATCTCGTCTCGCTGTCAATTTTCGTAGTAAAGTAATTATACCTTATGGTATATTTTTAGTGCNTTTTATCAAAACTTCAAATATTGTTTTCTCAAAAACTAAAAGTTATTTTTCAAAACGTGTTAGTTCATTGGAAAGAGGACACTTTTATTAACACTTTGGTATATTTTCATACTCCTATTCCAAGAAATAGATTTTATACGAATTTTTAAAGCTTAATCGGCGAAAAGTGCAAATTCGAAAAAATTGTCTATCATTTCAAAAATTTATTTCTCAAGAACTGAAAGTCATTTTTCAAAACGGCTTAAATTTTTTAGTTAATAATCGAAAGTGATAAAAACCGCAGTTCTGTTAGTAAGGAATGTGATGATGAATTACAAGCGAAGAGAAGAAAACTGGACGAAACTGCAACAAAAGATTTTATATATCGTGACACAAAAAAAAAATATATATATATATGTAATTCTATTACGGGTGCTTACGGCTAATTCAGTGAAGACGGGTGTGAGTAAATAAAACAGTGATGTAAAAAAAAATATAATACGAATTAAATTTATTAAATGTTGAGCGCCAGAAATTTTTGAGAGAAATTTCAAACNATTGTACGAATCGTATTATAGAAAAAAATATTATACATGCAGCAATTCATTGTATTATATTCATTATATTTATTGTACTGAATACAATCTCGTCTCGCTGTCAATTTTCGTAGTAAAGTAATTATACCTTATGGTATATTTTTAGTGCATAGTACAATCTATTTCTCTCAGTGTGCAGTGTTGCAGTGTCTAACACCTAAAAGAGGTTTTTAATATCCGGCCAAAGCCGGGTCTGGTCTTAGTTTTAGTTTTGGTTCAATAAAAATATACAACAATCTAGCGCTCAATAACTATTAAAACTAGAACTACCGTCCTTAATTCCCCCTTGATCGGGGAATACCCCGAATTTATCTATGAAAATGGAATAGAATAACTTGAGGAATAACACGAAGTAGATTTTATCTATTTGCGTTTACATTTGTATTTAAATAGAATTAAATAAATAAAATTAATAGTATGACTTAAAATTATCTTGTGCGTTATATTATAAGTTTTAATGTAATTATAAAGAAACATTTGCAAAAACAAAATTCCAAAATTCTTTTAAATTGAATAGAAATGTTGGATTGAGCAAAANGGGTGCTTACGGCTAATTCAGTGAAGACGGGTGTGAGTAAATAAAACAGTGATGTAAAAAAAAATATAATACGAATTAAATTTATTAAATGTTGAGCGCTAGAAATTTTTGAAAGAAATTTCAAACTCCCCAAACAATGCAAAATACCTTTTAAAATCAATAACAAAAACTAAATAACTCTGGTCCGCATAAGCTTATGTTTCCCCTCACAACAACATTCAGAAAATTCATAAATAAAAAAAATGAAATAATATCTCGAACAAAATAAAGAAAACAAAACAAAAAAATATTTACTAGCTTGAATTATTGAAATCAAAATCAATTAATACTCCCAATCAAATAAATGATACTACTTCGAAG
>NW_019280567.1:2705-42745 GCF_000648695.1 Onthophagus taurus
ATATAAAACCGCTGACACAAGAATTACTGACTGAAACTTCCAAAAACTTTAATTTTCAAAGAGTAAAGTGCCCTTTAGAGAGTTGTTCTAGTGAAAATAATAGCTGTTCCAGATTGCGTTAGCTATAATAAGTATATATTTGTAATATGGAATTGATAATAGAAAAACTATGGTCACAGCAATCAACCAGACATTTCGGCGGCCAAACCTATTTTTAGTTATAACTTCGTAATGTTGTATCCCACAATTTTGATTTTCTAGAACAATAACTAGAACAACTAGAACAACAAAGAAAATTTCATTTTTCCAAAAATGGGGGGCTAGTCATGCGGTGCTTTTATTTTTTCGATTTGCCGCTTTGGAACAATGTAGAACAATTCTAGAACAATCTAGAACAACAATAAAAATTTAAAAATCAAAAAATGGGGGGCTAACTTCCCGCACTCAACATTTACATTACTTTAATCGAAAAATGTATTCTTTCTCCCATATCTCTGTATGGTGTGGAAAAAGGGGGGCGGCGCACACAAACTAACCGATTTTATGGGCCGCAGCGTACACGATATTTAGGGCCGGGTCGGAGACAGCCCGACATATGGTAAAGGGTTGTAAAAGCCGACTGTTGACGCTCCGACACAACGGCGGCCCGTTTATTCGATTTTAATTTTTCTTTAATTACGTCGGCGACGACCGTTTCATGGACGTTTGTTTACGCTTTACGGCTTTGCGGGGCCAAATGGTGCGGAAGAGACGCCCGCCCGACGCCTCCGATGCTGTAATTAACGACCGAATAGCAGATCTGAACTACGAATTCGACAATTAACAGCTCTCAAACTGATATGGACACACACAATAACATTTATTCTTTTTGTTACAACATTTAATTTGAATTTTATGATTTTCTTTCAAACATTATCCTTTACTGACTTCATTGATGTGTCATAATCTACTCTGACATGGTCAGCTGTTGCATATCGTTTTGATCCAACAAAGCGATGCTTTCTAATTGTTACTGATAGAAACAAAGCTGATCTTATCAGGTCACTTTTGATGGACGTTTTACAAATGTTGTTTTAGTATAAGTGTAACGTATAAAGTACAGACCACCCCAGTTAGAAGTTCTCAAACTTTAGCAAAAAATTTGATTTAACAAGTCAAAAAATTTTATGGCTTGTAATTAAAAATGCGATATTGTTGGAATAAAATCGGTTATGTATTATGTTTTTGTAACTTATTATGAACAATTTTTATTAATATCACTTTTATACAGCGACTTTAGTTTTGACAAAAAATTCTTTTGTTGTTAAAAGCGCCAAATTTGAAATGTTTTGAGTTTCAAATCTACTACGTTGGTAATAACCACAGTTGGGTTATAATTGCTTGTAGATAACATATTACTGGTTCATTACAAACAATTTTTTTTGAGTTATAATCAAATTGAACCAAAAACGTCAAATTAGGAATTTTTGAGCTTTTACGCTTTAAGACTAAAAATGCGATATAGTTGGAATGAAATCGTTTGTGAATTATGTTTATATGCTATATTATGAACAATTTTTATTAATACTGTTTTCACTTACTGTTTAAAATTTTTGAGTTATTACAAAGTTTTTAATCGAAAAATGCCATTTTAATTATTTGTCAATTTTGTGGCTTATAACCATAAATACGAAACAATTGGAATTAAACTATTTGCGGATTATGTTTTTATGATTTATTATAAACAATTTTTATTAATATCATTTTCCTCCACATTTTTTAATTGTTGAGTTAAACCCCATTTTGTTGATAAATCCTTAAAATTCGTAATATTTGAAATTTTAAATTTCCTAGGTTGGTAATAATCTTAGTTGGGTTATAATAATGTTTTCTGCATTAATTATAAACAATTCTCATCAAAAACATTTTCTCCTACATTTTTCATTTTCGAGTTATAACAACAATTAGTAACCAAAAACGTCAATTTGGAGATTTTGCGATTTTATATCTATAAATAAAAATTTCAACCAATTAGAAACAAACCATTTATGAATTATGTTTTTATGATTTATTATGAACAATTTTTATTAATATCATTTTCCTCCACACGATTTAATTTTTGAGTTAAACCCCATTTTGTTGATAAATCCTCAAAATTCGTAATATTTGAGATTTTAAATTTCCTAGGTTGGTAATAATCTTAGTTGGGATATAATAACGTTTTCTGCATTAATTATAAACAATTCTCATCAAAAACATTTTCTCCTAGCACTTTTAATTTTCGAATTATAACAAAAATTAGTAACCAAAAACGTCAATTTGGAGATTTTGCGATTTATATCTATAAATAAAAATTTCAACCAATTAGAAACAAACCATTTATGAATTATGTTTTTATGATTTATTATGAACATTTTTTATTAATATCTTTCTCCTCCACACTTTTTAATTTTTGAGTTAAACCCATTTTGTTGTTAAAATAACAAATTTGTAGTTTTAATCCCCTAGGTTGGTATTAATTATAGTTGGGTTATAACCGCTTCTCAACAACGTTTTATTGGCGCATTACAAACAATTTTCATTCACAAGATTTCTTTGTAACATTTTTCATTTTCGACTTATTCACTATTAATGGCATTATGTGGCTTACTCAATAACAGCCCTAAATGTCTTAACGGAAGGGATTGGAAATCTTTTTAATTTTTAGAGTTATGCCGAATCTTAAAAGGAAGTGGTTACCTTCTTTCTTACATTTATAAAAAAAATTTCGAATAGGACAGCTGCAGAGTTAAAAAAATCGGGTACAATAAAAGAAATATATGTCAGCACAGCCCTCTCGGAGTTACACGGTTGATTTAGTACGTTTGCAAACGGTTAACCGAACAATCCTGAGCTACTCGTGCCTCCCAACAAAAAAAAATTGGATTTGTTGACAAATCCAAAAAGATTGTAATTTTATAAAAATTATTTTTTTTATTTAAATCAACACAAACGAAAAGATCTAAAACGATTTCGTTCAGAAATGGAACTCCCAAGAGATCTCATCGAGGAAATCGTCCTTTGTGGAAACGCCATCTACTTTCTAACCTCGTCGAGATCGCGAGGAAGAAGCATCTAGTTTTAGTGTCGCTCCGAATAAACTGTCGGTACACCAAAATGAATCTATTCGAGGGGGCGAATCCGAAGGGGATGGTAATCTACTGATCAATGGAGGGTGCTTCTGTATTCGATGGAAACCATTGTTACCTTCGACCTTATCGGGATAGTGTTTATCTCTTTTTGGGAATATTCTCCAAAAAAGTTTTAAGAACAAAAAGTTAAATTTTTTTTATGTGTAGTATACTTTGTGTGATGCATACAAAGTGTGCCATGTAGAATTGTTTTAATAAATGATTTGTTATATGATTTACAAAAAATACAAAAAGCAGATTGATAAATAAATAATCCAAGAACAACATATAAAATGTGCTAGAATCAAATTAACTCGAAAAGAAAAAATTCTAGGTACCAACTTTTATCAAAGTCAACATATTTTTTTACGTATAATTGAAAGGTGTAATAAAAACTATAGCATTCTATTTAAAATAACGAAGTTGTAGTCTACTTTCGGTAGACCGGAAGTAGTGGACACCTTGAAAATATTTTAGTACGAAAGTTTAGAATGAGCAACCCATGCTACCAAAATTTCAAACCTCTACGAATAGTGGAACCTTAAAAAGTTCTAACGAACCAATTACGTGAGACAGCCTGTATATAATATAATATACCGGGTGTTTCATTTAAAATGACATATGCTTATATCTCAAAAACAAAAACTCGAATCGAAAAAGTTTCAAGTTGTACACATGAATAGAATTTTTTTCAGGGTTGCCTAAAGGCACTTTTGATGTCATTTTTATTTTTACAAATGGCACATATTACGCATGGCACTTTAATTTTATTATTATATTCGTAATCTTCATAAGTGAGTCCAAACTTGACGCATTTATCTTTCAACTTTTAATTTTAAGATATTTGTCAAGTTCATAAAAAATCCTTTAAAATGAGTCCGAACTCGACATATCTAACTTTAATATTAATGGAAATACAATCACTTCCGGTTTGAAACGTCAACGTCAATTTTGTCATATTTGTCATCTTCATTAAAAAACCTTTAAAATGAGTCCAAAGATGACACATTTATCTCAAAAATCAAAAAAGTTAGAATAAAAAAAACATTAAACCCGAAGTTAGCAACAATGAAGAAGCAATTTAATTTTTAAATATTAATACCAACATTAATTTTTTTACTTTTTTATGTTATATTTTTGTTTTTGTGACAAATATTAAGACATTTTCTAAAAATTAAGAATATATCAAAATGACATTGACATTTCAAACCGGAAGTTGCTTATATCTCGAGTAATATTGGAATTAAACGTATCATGTTTGGACTCATTTTAAAGGATTTTTCACGACGATTACAAATATGTCAAAATTGACTTTGACATTCTTAACCGGAAGTTGACCATAACTTCATTAATATTGAAGATAAATATGTCGTGTTTGTACTCATTTTAAAGGATTTTTAACAAAGATTACAAATATGTCAAAATTAAGGTTGACATTTCAAACCTGAAGTTAATTTCTTCTTTTTTTTTTATTTTTAACGTGTTTTTTGGTTTTTTTTGTTAGATATCACTATGTTGTATATTTTTGTTGCACTAAAACTAAATTTTCTAGTTCTAGGTCTAGTGTTAGTTCTAGTTTTAATTGTTATTAAGCGTTAAATTGTTGTCTATTTTTACTGAAATAAAACTAACATTAGACTTAGAACTAGAATCATTCGGGTTTAGCCGCACGTCTCTCAAGACGGCTAAGCCCGAATGATTCTAGTTTTAGGTCATGTGTTAGTTCTAATGATAGTGCTAGTGTAAAACCAGAACTAACACTAGATCGGGAACTAGAAACATTCGGGTTTAGCCTTGTAAAACAACGAAATTCATCAAATTTTCATATTTTCGCATTTTTCTCAATATCTATGCATCTCAGAGCAAAAGCGCAAGAGAGCAATATTGTTTAGTATAAAATTTGATGCAACTTTTATATTAAAAGTTTTTTTGTAATATGCTCCGATTCCCAAATCTTACCATTGACAACCAGTAAAACAACGAAATTCATCAAATTTTCATATTTTCGCATTTTTTTCAATATCTATGCATCTGAGAACAAAAGCGCAAGAGAGCAATATTGTTTAGAACAAAATTTTATACAACTTTTATATTAAAAGTTTTTTTGTAACAAACTCCGATTCCCAAGTCTTACCATTGATAGCTAGTAAAACAACGAAATTCATCAAANACGATCACTTCCGGTTTGAAACGTCAACGTCAATTTTGACATATTTGTCATCTTCATTAAAAAACCTTTAAAATGAGTCCAAAGATGACACATTTATCTCAAAAATCAAAAAAGTTAGAATAAAAAAACATTAAACCCGAAGTTGGCAACAATGAAGATAGCAATTTAATTTTTAAATATTAATACCAACCTTAATTTTTTACTTTTTTATGTTATATTTTTGTTTTTGTGACAAATATTAAGACATTTTCTAAAAATTAAGAATATATCAAAATGACATTGATATTTCAAACCGGAAGTTGCTTATAATATATCTCGAGTAATATTGGAATTAAACGTATCATGTTTGGACTCATTTTAAAGGATTTTTCACGACGATTACAAATATGTCAACATTGACTTTGACATTCTTAACCGGAAGTTGACCATAACTTCATTAATATTGAAGATAAATATGTCGTGTTTGTACTCATTTTAAAGGATTTTTAATGAAGATTACAAATATGTCAAAATTAAGGTTGACATTTCAAACCTGAAGTTAATTTCTTCTTTCTTTTTATTTTTAACGTGTTTTTTGGGTCATTTCACATTGATTAAAAAAACTGGATATGTTGTTAGATATCACTATGTTGTATATTTTTGTTGCACTAAAACTAAACTTTCTAGTTCTAGGTCTAGTGTTAGTTCTAGTTTTAATTGTTACTAAGCGTTAAATTGTTGTCTATTTTTACTGAAATAAAACTAAGATTAGACTTGGAACTAGAATCATTCGGGTTTAGACGCACGTCTCTCAAGACGGCTAAACCCGAATGATTCTAGTTTTAGGTCATGTGTTAGTTCTAATGATAGTGCTAACACCAGAACTAACACTAGATCGGGAACTAGAAACATTCGGGTTTAGCCTTGTAAAACAACGAAATTCATCAAATTTTCATATTTTCTCATTTTTCTCAATATCTATGCATCTGAGAGCAAAAGCGCAAGAGAGCAATATTGTTTAGAATAAAATTTGATGCAACTTTTATATTAAAAGTTTTTTTGTAACAAACTCCGATTCCCAAGTCTTACCATTGATAGCTAGTAAAACAACGAAATTCATCAAATTTTTATATTTTCGCATTTTTCTCAATATCTATGCATCTCAGAGCAAAAGCATAAGAGAGCAATATTATTTAGAATAAAATTTGCTACAACTTTTATATTAAAATTTTTTTTGTAACATGCTTCGATTCCCAAGTCTTACCATTGATAGCTAGTAAAACAACGAAATTCATCAAATTTTTATATTTTCGCATTTTTCTCAATATCTATGCATCTGAGAGCAAAAGTGCAAGAGAGCAATATTGTTTAGAACAAAATTTTATACAACTTTTATATTAAAAGTTTTTTTGTAACAAACTCCGATTCCCAAGTCTTACCATTGATAGCTAGTAAAACAACGAAATTCATCAAATTTTTATATTTTCGCATTTTTCTCAATATCTATGCATCTGAGAGCAAAAGCGCAAGAGAGCAATATTGTTTAGAATAAAATTTTATACAACTTTTATATTAAAAGTTTTTTTGTAACAAACTCCGATTCCCAAGTCTTACCATTGATAGCTAGTAAAACAACGAAATTCATCAAATTTTCATATTTTCGCATTATTTTCAATATCTATGCATCTGAGAGCAAAAGCGCAAGAGAGCAATATTGTTTAGAATAAAATTTGCAACAACTTTTATATTAAAATTTTTTTTGTAACATGCTCCGATTCCCGAATCTTATCATTGACAACCAGTAAAACAACGAAATTCATCAAATTCTTATATTTTCGCATTTTTTTCAATATCTATGCATCTGAGAGCAAAAGCGCAAGAGAGCAATATTGTTTAGAATAAAATTTTATACCAATTTTATAACAAACTCCGATTCCCAAGTCTTACCATTGATAGCTAGTAAAACAACGAAATTCATCAAATTTTTATATTTTCGCATTTTTTTCAATATCTATGCATCTGAGAGCAAAAGCGCAAGAGAGCAATATTGTTTAGAATAAAATTTGCGACAACTTTTATATTAAAAGTTTTTTTGTAACAAACTCCGATTCCCAAGTCTTACCATTGATAGCTAGTAAAACAACGAAATTCATCAAATTCTTATATTTTCGCATTTTTTTCAATATCTATGCATCTGAGAGCAAAAACGCAAGAGAGCAATATTGTTTAGAACAAAATTTTATACAACTTTTATATTAAAAGTTTTTTTGTAACAAACTCCGATTCCCAAGTCTTACCATTGATAGCTAGTAAAACAACGAAATTCATCAAATTTTTATATTTTCGCATTTTTTTCAATATCTATGCATCTGAGAGCAAAAGCGCAAGAGAGCAATATTGTTTAGAATAAAATTTTATACAACTTTTATATTAAAAGTTTTTTTGTAACAAACTCCGATTCCCAAGTCTTACCATTGATAGCTAGTAAAACAACGAAATTCATCAAATTTTCATATTTTCGCATTTTTTTCAATATCTATGCATCTGAGAGCAAAAGCGCAAGAGAGCAATATTGTTTAGAACAAAATTTTATACAACTTTTATATTAAAAGTTTTTTTGTAACAAACTCCGATTCCCAAGTCTTACCATTGATAGCTAGTAAAACAATGAAATTCATCAAATTTTCATATTTTCGCATTTTTCTCAATATCTATGCATCTGAGAGCAAACCCGCAAGAAAGTAATATTCTTTAGAATAAAATTTGATAAAACTTTCATTCAAAAAGTTTTTTTATGTCCCACATAAAATGTAACATAGCTTAATAGTACAGGCATTGGGTAGTTTTGCTAGATTCTGGTTCTATATCTAGTGTTAGTTATAGTTTTAACTCTTTATTTCTTGAGTTTAATAACACTTGTTTATTATTAAAATATTATTATTATACATTATATTGACATTTGTATATAGTAAGTATTTGTCGCCAGTGTGGCGATTTGGTAAATATTCTTATGGTGTTTATCTCTTTTTGGGAATATTCCCCAAAAAAGTCTTTTTAATGTATAAAATAAAAGGCGTATCTTACTTTAGTGCGCATTCCCCAAGAATAAGCCAATGTTCCTCAAGGAGGTTCGCCAAAGATCTGCGTGTTTTTGATGCGAGCGCCACGGTGGCGGCGACGGCGGTGGGAGTAAGCTTTAGGTGGTTAGCCGCGCGGCCAGCGAAGGGGTGGGACTCACCACCGTTCACCCTCAAAAACCGCCCTCGGATTGGCTGTGCAGGGCATCTCACTCCACCTTGTAAAAAACCACCCCGAATTCTCTTTCATTCACCATCTTTCTCGCACCCACCACGTGCTTATCTCCATCTCGCGTCTTCGAATCGTTGTTTCCTCGTCCAACACCATGTTAATTGTCGAAAAGAGTACCTGGTTTATAAAAGTTTTTCGAGTGGGGAGCTCCCCACCCCGCGCACCTATTTATTTCCGCATAAAAACTACCCCTCTGGTCCTCGTGTGTATAACGGAGAGTTGAGTCGTGTGCTGGTGGTGGGGGTCCTGAGCATGTTTAATATTGAGCGTACGAAAAAGTTTTATTCAGAACTGCTTCAAACTTTACAGTGTTAACACGTGCTTAAGACGTTAAATTCGGCGTGATTAAAAAATTCTTGTTTACTTTGTGCTTGTTTGTGCCAGTTCTTTATCTTAAATGCAGTTGACCAAAAACATCGAAGACATCATGGCCGATATGTACAACTCGATGCAAGCAACATTACAAGAATACCACGGCGAATTAGTCCAAACGGGATCTCCGGCTATTTTATGCAGCACTTTACCCAACCATTGGAGATCCAATAAAAGCTTACCGATTGCGTTTAAAGTGATAGCCTTAGACGATGTTCCCGATGGAACGATGGTTTCGATAAAAGCTGGAAACGATGAGAATTATTGTGCCGAATTAAGGAATTGCACCGCTGTCATGAAGAACCAAGTCGCTAAATTTAACGATTTAAGATTCGTCGGGAGGAGCGGACGTGGGAAATCTTTCACCATCACGATTGTTATTAACACGATGCCGTACCAAGTCGCCACGTACAATAAAGCCATAAAAGTTACAGTGGATGGACCGAGAGAACCAAGAACTAAGTCTGGTAAGTAAAAACAAAAATGTTTTATTTTTGTGTGTTTAACGCCTATTTTTTAACGACCAAAATGGTTTACCCCATTAGCCATGCTTTATAGCCTTGTTCACGATCGGCGGAATGTACACAACATTGGTGTATCTGGCGCCTAAAAATACATTTAACGGCTTTAATCCGAGAATAACAACTCAACCTATAAACAAAACCTTTAATTCCTCTTTTTTCTTTTTCACAGCGTACCAATACGGATTGGGATACCCACAAGGAAATTTCCCACCGTTTTTAGTCAACCCAGTTTGGTTCGACATCTCTTACATGTGCTCCGAATATTATAGAAGACCCATCGTTCCAAATTCACCACAAGAAGTCTTTTTACCCCCGACTCAATCATCCCCATCTTTTCAAATTCACCCGACAATCCCAAAAGTTACACCAAAAACCGTTTGGGAAAAAAAAGAAAATCCGATTTCGACGAATTTAGTGGATGATTCGAAATCGGATCAATCGGATAATGAGGAAGATATCGACGTGGTTCGATCCGCTTTTACCCCGATAAAACCGGCCAATGTTTTACTTCAAGAACTTCAAGTACCCGATTCGACCGTTCAAGATGCTAGTCCTGAAAAGACGAGTTTAAATCATTCGGATCAATCGAATAGTCCAAAAAGTGAAAGTAAATTGTCGAAATTATGCGGGGGGAGTGGCCCGAAAGAACCGAGTAGTTTAAAAAGTTCAAAACCGGTGTGGAGACCTTATTAAATAATTTAATTTTGTTTATCTTGTACATATTTGTACAAATTTATTATATTTGTAAATATCATTTTAACTTGTATTATAGAATCTTAGTTACTCTAGGAAACATTGTGATAGTTAGTTAATAATTGAAGCGTGACATAAATGGTGTAATTGTATTATTAAACGTGGGATTGATAATATAATTACAATATATTTAGGAAGTAATTAGATATTTTTATACGGCCCTGTAAATGTGTATTGTTTGACTTAAAAGAATTTTTTTTAAGACATTTTGGACAGAGCGAAAATATATATTTATCATTAATGAAATTTTTTTATTTCAATTTCTCTGATTTTCCTTTGGAATTTTTATCTCCAAAACAATTACGACTTAAGAAATGAAACTTTTTGAGGTTATAAAGAAACGCTTGAGGTTGGGTTATACCAAATTTTAAACTTCCAAAATCAATAATACACTTTATAAAAATTTTTGAAAATCGCAAATTAAAATTGACGTTTATTAAAGAAAAAATTGTTCTCTCCAAAACGACTAGGAATTAAGAAACGAAACTTTTTGAGGTTATAAATTAACGTTTGAAGTTACGTTATACCAAATTTGAACTTTCCAAGATCAACCATTCATGTGATATATATTTTTAAAAATCGCTTATTAAATTTGACATTTGTTAAAAGTAAGGTTAAAAAATAATTTTTTTCTGCAAAACAGTTAGGAATTAAGAAATGAAACTTTTTGAGGTTATAAAGTAATGTTTGAGGTTATCTCATATCAAATTTAAAGTTTCCAAGATGAGCCATTAATTTTATATATATTTTTAAAATATTTCATTTAAATTGACGTTTATTGAAAGTGAGGTTATACAAATAAATTAATTTCTCCTAAACGGCTTGGAATTAAAGAACGAACCTCATTGAGGTTATAAAAGAATGTTTGAGGTTATCTCATACCAAATTTAAAGTTTCCAAGATGAGCCATTCATTTTATATATATTTTCAAAAATCGCTTACTAAATTTGACATTTGTTAGAAGTAAGATTAAAAAATAATTTTTTTCTCCAAAACAGTTAGGAGTTAAGAAATGAAACTTTTTGAGGTTATAAAGGAGTGTTTGAGGTTATCTCATACCAAATTTAAAGTTTCCAGGATGAGCCATTAATTTTATATACATTTTTAAAATATCTCATTTAAATTGACGTTTATTGAAAGTGAGGTTATACAAATAAATTAATTTCTCCTAAACGGCTTGGAATTAAGGAACGAACCTCATTGAGGTTATAAAAGAATGTTTGAGGTTATCTCATACCAAATTTAAAGTTTCCAAGATGAGCCATTCATTTTATATATATTTTTAAAAATCGCTTACTAAATTTGACATTTGTTAGAAGTAAGGTTAAAAAATAATTTTTTTCTCCAAAACAGTTAGGACTTAAGAAATGAAACTTTTTGAGGTTATAAAGGAATGTTTGAGGTTATCTCATACCAAATTTAAAGTTTCCAGGATGAGCCATTCATTTTATATATATTTTTAAAAATCGCTGATTAAATTTGACAGTTATTAGAAGTAAGGTTAAAAAATAATTTTTTTCTCCAAAACAGTTAGGACTTAAGAAATGAAACTTTTTGAGGTTATAAAGGAATGTTTGAGGTTATCTCATACCAAATTTAAAGTTTCCAGGATGAGCCATTCATTTTATATAATTTTTTAAAGTATCTGATTTAAATTGACGTTTATTGAAAGTAAGGTTATACAAAAAAATTAATTTCTCCAAAACGGCTTGAAATTAAGGAACTAACCTCTTTGAGGTTACAAAGGAATGTTTGAGGTTATCTCATACTAAATTTAAAGTTTCTAGGAAGAGCCATTCATTTTATATATATTTTTAAAAATCGCTTATTAATTTTGACATTTGTTAGAAGTAAGGTTAAAAAATAATTTTTTTCTCTAAAACAGTTCGGATATAAGAAATGAAACTTTTTGAGGTTATAAAGGAACGTTTGAGGTTATCTCATACCAAATTTAAAATTTCCAAGATGAGCCGTTCATTTTATATAATTTTTTAAAGTATCTGATTTAAATTGAAAGTAAGGATATACAAAAAAATTAATTTCTCCTAAACGGCTTGGAATTAAGAAACGAAGTTCTTTGAGGTTATAAAGGAATGTTTGAGGTTATCTCATACCAAATTTAAAGTTTCCAGGATGAGCCATTAATTTTATATATATTTTTAAAATATTTCATTTAAATTGACGTTTATTGAAAGTGAGGTTATACAAATAAATTAATTTCTCCTAAACGGCTTGGAATTAAAGAACGAACCTCATTGAGGTTATAAAAGAATGTTTGAGGTTATCTCATACCAAATTTAAAGTTTCCAAGATGAGCCATTCATTTTATATATATTTTCAAAAATCGCTTACTAAATTTGACATTTGTTAGAAGTAAGATTAAAAAATAATTTTTTTCTCCAAAACAGTTAGGAGTTAAGAAATGAAACTTTTTGAGGTTATAAAGGAGTGTTTGAGGTTATCTCATACCAAATTTAAAGTTTCCAGGATGAGCCATTAATTTTATATACATTTTTAAAATATCTCATTTAAATTGACGTTTATTGAAAGTGAGGTTATACAAATAAATTAATTTCTCCTAAACGGCTTGGAATTAAGGAACGAACCTCATTGAGGTTATAAAAGAATGTTTGAGGTTATCTCATACCAAATTTAAAGTTTCCAAGATGAGCCATTCATTTTATATATATTTTNTGAAAGTAAGGATATACAAAAAAATTAATTTCTCCTAAACGGCTTGGAATTAAGAAACGAAGTTCTTTGAGGTTATAAAGGAATGTTTGAGGTTATCTCATACTAAATTTAAAGTTTCTACGAAGAGCTATTCATTTTATATATTTTTTTTAAAATCGCTTATTAATTTTGACATTTGTTAGAAGTAAGGTTAAAAAATAATTTTTTTCTCTAAAACAGTTATGAATTAAGAAATGAAACTTTTTGAGGTTATAAAGGAATATTTGAGATTATCTCATACTAAATTGCTTATTAAATTTGAACCATCCTTTGATAGTTTGATCCCCAGATATCTAAAATCTGCTTTTTGGAAGGACTTATTATTGCAGATGCTTGAAGAGTTGATCGACATTCCAATNTTGGAATTAAGGAACGAACCTCATTGAGGTTATAAAAGAATGTTTGAGGTTATCTCATACCAAATTTAAAGTTTCCAAGATGAGCCATTCATTTTACATATATTTTTAAAAATCGCTTATTAAATTTGACATTTGTTAGAAGTAAGGTTAAAAAATAATTTTTTTCTCCAAAACAGTGAGGAGTTAAGAAATGCAACTTTTTGAGGTTATAAAGGAATGTTTGAGGTTATCTCATACCAAATTTAAAGTTTCCAAGATGAGCCATTCATTTTATATATATTTTTAAAAATATCTGATATAAATTGAAGTTTATTAAATGTGAGGTTACACAAAATAATTAATTTCTCCTAAACGGCTTGGAATTAAGGAACGAATCTTTTTGAGGTTATAAAGAAATATTTGAAGTTATCTCATACCAAATTTAAAATTTCCAGAATGAGCCATTCATTTTATATATATTTTTAAAATCGCTTATTAAATTTGACATTTGTTAGAAGTAAGGTTAAAAAATAATTTTTTTCTCCAAAACAGTTAGGAGTTAAGAAATGCAACTTTTTGAGGTTATAAAGGAATGTTTGAGGTTATCTCATACCAAATTTAAAGTTTCCAGGATGAGCCATTAATTTGATACATATTTTTAAAAATATCTCATTTAAATTGACGTTTATTGAAAGTGAGGTTATACCAATAAATTTATTTCGCCTAAACGGCTTGGAATTAAGGAACGAACCTCATTGAGGTTATAAAAGAATGTTTGAGGTTATCTCATACCAAATTTAAAGTTTCCAAGATGAGCCATTCATTTTATATATATTTTTAAAAATCGCTGATTAAATTTGACAGTTATTAGAAGTAAGGTTAAAAAATAATTTTTTTCTCCAAAACAGTTAGGACTTAAGAAATGAAATTTTTTGACGTTATAAAGGAATGTTTGAGGTTATCTCATACCAAATTTAAAGTTTCCAAGATGAGCCATTAATTTTATATATATTTTTAAAATATTTCATTTAAATTGATGTTGATTGAAAGTGAGGTTATACAAAAAAATTAATTTCTTCTAAACGGCTTGGAATTAAGGAACGAACCTCATTGAGGTTATAAAAGAATGTTTGAGGTTATCTCATACCAAATTTAAAGTTTCCAGGATGAGCCATTAATTGTATATATATTTTTAAAAATATCTCATTTAAATTGACGTTTATTGAATGTAAGGTTATACAAAAAAATTAATTTCTCCTAAACGGCTTGGAATTAAGGAACGAACCTCAATGAGGTTATAAAAGAATGTTTGAGGTTATCTCATACCAAACTTAAAGTTTCCAAGATGAGCCATTCATTTTATATATATTTTTAGAAATTGCTGATTAAATTTGACAGTTATTAGAAGTAAAGTTAAAAAATAATTTTTTTCTCCAAAACAGTTAGGACCTAAGAAATGAAACTTTTTGAGGTTATAAAGGAATATTTGAGATTATCTCATACTAAATTGCTTATTAAATTTGAACCATCCTTTGATAGTTTGATCCCCAGATATCTAAAATCTGCTTTTTGGAAGGACTTATTATTGCAGATGCTTGAAGAGTTGATCGACATTCCAATCCTTGTGTTACTTTGAATTGGATCGGTTGGTCATCTGATTCTGCATTCTGACATATTATTATGCTGGTTAATTTTATGTGTATTCTGAGTTCGTTTATAAATTCAACCCAATATGGTGATATTTCTTATATTGGTTGATATTAATCTTTTAAGCCCAATTCCAGATGTCAGCTTAAGAATCAGCAAATGTTATCTTTGAAATCATCTGCCACAACAATTTTCTTTTTGGTCTCTCAGGTTGTATCTCTTTACCAAGCATAATTTAATATAGATCAGTTTTTATAAAACAAATATTAACATATTTTTGACATAACGAATTCTTGATGATTTCATTTTTAAAGAAAAATCTCCCGCCGTACAATTGTGCCAACATCTCCGCATGATTCGTCGATTAAACTCTCTCTCTTTTTTTACTTCGGGTGCTATGCCCCCTCAGGGGCAAAGTTTTGATACTTGTGCAGCGAGTCGTGTCGGCATAAAAGGGCTGGAATAAACACCGCCTGTGACAGGAGCGCATTAATCATAAGCGCTCGAGCCCTCGAGGTCCAAATAGGGCCCATTCTGTACACACTCATGGACGAATCATTCGCACATCTGTTACACCAGGGTATTGTGTTCGATTTTGGCTCCCGTTCGCTTTAATACATACACGTATACGGAATCGTCTATGTATTCGTGTACAATCAACAACAAAAATTATTTTGGATTTAGGATATAATTATAAAAATTTATTTATTCCAAGGAATATCTTTATAGTGACTAAATTTGAGAAGGATTTTTGATTTTATTTTCGAGAGGGGGTCGTTTTATTGAAGCAGTGTACATCGTAAAATACGTAATATGTGCAAACGTGTGTGTAAGGGTGAGCCCTTCCGTGTAAGGGCCCTATAGGGATACCCCCGAGCAGATTTCCCTCCTGATTTATCGGGGTTAATATTCGGCATTAGACTCAGATTACGAGAAATATTGTTTTACTTTTTTGGCAAATTCCAACCCTTTTTATGACCCCAATAAGTTAAAAGCAAAAAAGAAACTACAACCAGTTTCGCGAAAAAAACTGCAATAAAAAGAGAAATTTCTAAAGGATTGTAAAGGATTTCGGAAAGGGTTGGTTTGCCAAAAAGGAATTTGCGAAAAGATGGCAAATTTCTAATTTTACAACGCCCATTTCAAAGCGTGACTTATTTACAACAACTCTTTTTTTATGTTAACCCTTCCAAAGAAACAGCAATAAAAAGTTCTTTTGAACGTTTTTTAGTGCGGTTACTTTTTGAAGAAACAAAAGGGTTAAAATAAAAAACAGTAATTTTTTGTCGCAAAAAATCATCTTTGTTTCAAACCCTTTTTTTATATCATTTCGAATCCTTTGATCTTTTTCTAGCTAGATCACCTCAAAATAAAATAATGGGCTTAATACGGTCCGGTTGTAAAAGGGGTATCTTTCAGGAACCCGAAAAAGGGACAGTCTCTTAATCCAATTACAGGCTTTGGCAAATTTAATAGAAAGCCAAACATTCCCTCGGTCGACGTCGCCGCTGGGACGATTTAAGCTGGATTTAAACTTCGACCAAGCTACGCAAACACTACTTAAAAAGCCCTGTTTACGCAACGATGACAAAAAGTCTGAAAAAATTAAAAAAAGAAAAATAAATAAAACAACCTTAGAATACCATGAAATCCATGAAATTTGAGGGCGACAGCGNAAATTGCTGATTAAATTTGACAGTTATTAGAAGTAAAGTTAAAAAATAATTTTTTTCTCCAAAACAGTTAGGACCTAAGAAATGAAACTTTTTGAGGTTATCCCATACCAAATTTAAAGCTTCCAGGATGAGCCATTCATTTTATATATATTTTTAAAAATCGCTTATTAAATTTGACATTTGTTAAAAGTAAGGTTAAAAAATAATTTTTTTCTCCAAAACAGTTAGGAATTAAGAAATGAAACTTTTTGAGGTTATAAAGGAGCGTTTGAGGTTATCTCATACCAAATTTAAAGTTTCCAGGATGAGCCATTAATTTTATATACATTTTTAAAATATTTCATTTAAATTGACGTTTATTGAAAGTGAGGTTATACAAATAAATTAATTTCTCCTAAACGGCTTGGAATTAAGGAACGAATTTTTTTGAGGTTGTAAAGAAATGTTTGAGGTTGTCGTATACCAAATTTAAAGTTTCCAGGATGAGCCATTCCTTTTATATACACCTTTAAAAATATCTGATTCAAATTGACGTTAATGTGTTAATTGAGGTTAATATCAATTTGATATTATTCCTGTCACTCTGACGTTTGATGTTGTCAAATTTAAAATTTTAGTTTTATGTTTATGAAAGAAACAAGTTTAAATCCAACCATTTCGAACTACGAACGTCACTTTTACATTAAAAAGTTAGGTTATAACGAAAGAAACAACATTTTGACATTAAAATTGTCATGTTGACGTTTGATATTGTCAAAATGACGTTTCTTTCAATACAACCCAATTTTTAATATAAAAGTAACATTTTTAGTTCGAAATTGTTGAATCTAAACTTGTTTTCTTTATTAACGTTAAACTGTAATTAATTAAATTTGACAATATCAAACGTCAACATGACAATTTTAATGTCAAAATGTTGTTTCTTTCGTTATAACCTAACTTTTTAATGTAAAAGTGACTAATTTGAANAAAAATAAATAAAACAACCTTAGAATACCATGAAATCCATGAAATTTGAGGGCGACAGCGTAAAATCCCTATTTTTGGCTAATATTTTGTGGAGATTACAAGGTTACGTTTGACCGAAAGATAATTTTCTGTGGATAAATACAATAAAAAAATTCTTTTTACTGTTAGGTTTTGTAATGTGTGAAATTTTACTTTAAATACTTTTATTTTTTGTAACAAAAAAAAATTTGGTTCTTTAATCTTGTAAGTTTGTGTAACTTAAGCTTAAACTTTCCTTTATAACCTCAAAAAGTTTCAATTCTTAATTCGCAACTGAAATCTCTCAAAATATGTAAACTTTATGGATTCCTTGTTTTCTGTAAGTTGTTGATGTAATACTGAGGAATCGAAACATTTTATTAAAAAACTTTTAGAACAAAAGTTGTAGCAAATTTTGTTCTTAACAATATTGCTCTCTTGCATGTTTGCTCTCCGATGCATAAATATCGAGAAAAATACGAAAACGTGAATATTTGATGAATTTCGTTGTTTAACTAGTCAATGGTAGCAATCGGGAATCGGAGCATATTACTAAAAAACTTTCGGAATGAAAGTTGTAGCAAATTTTGTTCTTAACAATATTGCTCTCTTGTATTTTTGCTCTTAGATGCGTAAATATCGAGAAAAATACGAAAATGTGAATATTTGATGAATTTCGTAGTTTTATTACTAGTTAATGGTAGCAATCGGGAATCGGAGGATATTACAAAAAAACTTTTAGAATAAAAGTTGTAGCAAATTTTGTTCTGAACAATTTTGCTCTCTTGTATTTTGCTCTTAGATGCGTAATTGTCGAGAAAAATACAAAAATGTGAATATTTGATGTATTTCTTTATTTTATTAGTAAGCAATGGTAGCAATCGGGAATCAGAGTATATTACAAAAAAACTTTTGGAATAAAAGTTGTAGCAAATTTTGTTCTTAACAATATTGCTCTCTTGTATTTTTGCTCGTAGATGCGTAATTGTCGAGAAAAATACGAAAATGTGAAAATTTGATGAATTTCGTTCTTTAACTAGTCAATGGTAGCAATCGGGAATCGGAGCATATTACAAAAAAACTTTTGAAATAAAAGTTGTAGCAAATTTTGTTCTTAACAATATTGCTCTCTTGTATTTTTGCTCTTAGATGCGTAATTGTCGAGAAAAATATGAAAATGTGAATATTTGATGAATTTCGTTGTTTTGCTGTAATTAGTGGCAACATTCAGAAGTCGGATCATACTACAAAAAATGTTTTGGAATGAAAGTTGTAGCAAATTTTGTTCTGAACAATATTGTTCTCTTGTATTTTTGCTCTTAGATGCATATTTGTCGAGAAAAATACGAAAATGTGAATTTTTGATGTATTTCTTTATTTTATTACTAATCAATGGTAGCAATCGGGAATCAGAGTATATTACAAAAAAACTTTTGGAATGAAAGTTGTAGCAAGTTTTGTTCTGAACAATATTGCTCTCTTGTATTTTTGCTCTTAGATGCGTAAATATCGAGAAAAATACGAAAATGTGAATATTTGATGAATTTCGTAGTTTTATTACTAGTTAATGGTAGCAATCGGGAATCGGAGGATATTACAAAAAAACTTTTAGAATAAAAGTNAGCCTACACGAAATGGAATTTAATTCTCTACAATTTATCTATAAACATTCCTATACCTATTTATTATTTATTGTAGTTTCTCTCATATTCGTAAATTTATCAAAACATGCAGGAAATGCAGGAAACCGTTTGTATTTTTATTAGAAGGCCATGACATTTTGCCAGTTTTTTATTTAATTTATTTCTATTATTATTTGTACTATTAACTACGAATGTTTTAGTTTACTAGCTTTTACTTACCAAAAATAACAAACAAAAGATCAAATAAATGAAACTATTAAAACAAAAAGTTAATGACAAAAATTAGATTTGAATAAAAATATAAATTTGTTATTAAATTGAATTTGGAAATGCAATGAAATAGGTACGATAAAATATTTGTTTCGTTGTCTTCATCACTGGTGACCGGAAATATGCGATTTCTTTTGGTCTCGATATATCCAGAACTTTCTTAGTTCTTTATTTATTTTATTACATTCGCCATCAATACAAAATAAATTTTAAATATCGGCGTTGGAATAATTTACCATGATGTTCAATGACTTAAACTCGTCGTCAAATGTAACTAATAACAACAATAATACAAACATGGACCAAAAACTGTCAAAATTCCATAGCTTTCTAATAAAAAAAACCTGCATTTCGTGCATGTTTTAATACATTTCGCAATATGAGGCAAACTACAATAAATAGGTATGGGAATGTTTATAGATAATTTGTAGAGAATTAAATTCTCTTTCGGATAGGCTAAAAAAATATGGGGCGTTCCATTTAAAATTTTCGCCTTTCTCCCCATTGAATATGGAGAAACGGAAATTCAATTTTTGACCATCCTGTATAAGATACTCAGATACAACAAATGACAATCTATTTGACAACATCTGAAGGGTAATCGTGCCAACGTAGATGTTTTTTGAATGAACGTTGGCTGAGATATAAAGTTTTAAAGAGCATGTTGAAATTTACCAAAACAAGCTTAAGACCAAAAAAACTCGAAAACGAAAAACGCTAGGTATCAATAACCTTTATCAAAGTCAACCTATTTTTTACGTACAATTAAACGGTGTAATAAAAACTATAGCATTCCGTTTAAAATAGCGAAGTTATGGTCTATTTCCGGTAGACCGGCCATCTTGAAAATATGTTAGATCGAAAGTTCCGAATGAACAACCCATGCTACCAAAATTTCAAATCTCTACGAATAGTAGAACCTGAAAAAGTTCTTAGGAACCAGTTACGTGAGACACCCTGTATATTTTTAAAGATATCTGATATAAATTGAAGTTTATTGAAAGTGAGGTTATATAAAAAAATTAATTTCTCCTAAACGGCACCAAATTTAAAGTTTCCAGGATTTATATATTTTGTGGCCTGAAGAGAGGAGATGAGAGTAAAAAGAAAAGAGTACTCGAGTCTAAAATAGCCCAACGCAGGTCAGCGGGAAGACCCAGAAAGACAAGGCAGGATGAGGACTCAAGAAGTATCCTCGGTATCAGGAACGGCTATGGATAGAGATGGATGGGGAAAAAGCTGAGGAAGGTCAAAGTTCGGAGCTTGCTGTAGCACCATTAGAAGAAGAAGAATTGGGTTGAGTTAAGCAATTATCGGACATAGAGTCTTCGTGTCGTATCTGAAAGAAGTTAAAAAATTAGAATCAAATCTGTGCTGGTTCGATTGTTAGATATGAGAGACAGAGAAATGAGTTGGAACTAAAGTTCCAAGAGAAAAACGTTAGGGTTGGGTTGGGTTGCAATAAAAAAAAGACCTGCTTTTAATTCTGGTTATTGGTAAAAAAACAAAAATATTGGGAAGCAATGCTGGATTATCTGATGCCCAAAGAAGAATTCCTCCCATAAATTGCCCAGAGACAAAGCTGGATAAGTAATCACCATGCTTGACTACACTCGCATATGTTAAAAAAGAAAATAAAATGAATGAAGTAACTTCAAACGTTCCTTTACAACATCAACAAGTTTCATTTCTTATTCACCTAACTTAATGAAGGGATGATTATTAAGAGTGAATTGTTGATTTGGAATTATTTGAAGTAATAATTCTGTGAAATTCATAAATTTAAAGTTTGACTTTTTAAATACCATACGAATCCGGGTATTATATTCCCCACAGAAGTATTACCCCCATAAAATGTTTTAATTAGCATACCGTTTGTACCTGAAACGTTGCGAACAGTAAGTAGGTAAAAACGCTACCGATACAGATGCTCCTCCACTCTTTGTGGTTATCCAAAATTTTACCCATCTTTTGACCCTTTTCCCAGAAAGGGCTCGATTACAAATAGGCCGGTAAAACCCCAAATTATTTTAGTGCACCCAATAAAATATTCCACGTTCTTTCTTATCCAAACAATACAAATGGTTTTTCTACGAAATTTCTTTTTACCTATTTTTTAATTTTAAATCTTGAATCAGGGTTATTTTATGTCTTCAATAACACCCGAAATGACCCGCTTCCGTATCGTAACTCGTGCCCATCACATCGTCGTCGAAATGGACATAAATGTCCGTAAGGTTTTAGTAGATTTTAGGAGACAGAAGGGGGAAGGTTGTAGAATGCCCGTAGGGCGAATTAAGTACTCTTTAACTGTACTTGATTAGATCCGGCAAGATGCGGGGATCTGAAATGACCAATTACTGTAAATTAGGACCGGTCGTGTTGGACTTTACACAATCAGTAATTAATAAGTTCGGAAACTAGAAAATTAACATCATTGAAATGAAATTGAAATAAAACAAAATTTGTATTTATGATGTATATACAGGGTGATTTATAACATACGGAACAGACTAAAAGGGCAGGTACTTGAGATCAAACTGAAGAGATTTTCTTAATAATGTTTTGTTAAAAACTTAATAGTTACATTGTTAATAATAGTTATATTGTCCATTTTTAAGAACCGCTAATATTCAGTAAAGAATAATTAAAATACTTGCTAAGTAACCAAATCAACTGGGTTGGCAGCAATAAAAACATGGTATCTGCGGTTCTCAACAAACAAACACCAGTTTTTGAGCGATTTAACAAATTTTTAAATAGCCGTAACTGCCATATTACAAAGATTTTGTTATTGGTGCTAATTATGCATTGTTTAAGTAACCCCGAAATATTTGCAGTTAACTTTAACCTTCTATATCTTTGTGATTATTACGTTGTAGTCAAAACATTATTAAGAAAATATCTTCAATTTGGCCCCTAGTACCCACTCTCTTAATTTGCTGCGTATGTTATAAATCACCCTGTATATATATGTATATGGAGAAGGGCAACATATGCTTTGTTTGCCTGTGTAATCCTTTTCCGGATTTGTCTTCAAAACAGTTATGATTTAAGAAATGAAACTTTTTGAGGTTATAAAGGAACGTTTGAGGTTATCTCATACCAAATTTAAAGTTTCCAGGATGAGCCGTTCATTTTATATAATTTTTTAAAGTATCTGTTTTAAATTGACGTTTATTGCAAGTAAGGTTATACAAAAAAATTAATTTCTCCTAAACGGCTTGGAATTAAGGAACGAAGCNAAAATGTGAATATTTCATGAATTTCGTTGTTTTAGTAGTAGTCGATGGTAGTAATCGGGAATCGGAGCATATTACAAAAAAACTTTTCGAATAAAAGCTGTAACAAATTTTATTCTGAACAATATTGCTCTCTTGTATTTTTAGTCTTAGATGCGTAAATATCGAGAAAAATACGAAAATGTGAATATTTCATGAATTTCGTTGTTTTAGTAGTAGTCGATGGTAGTAATCGGGAATTGGAGCATATTACAAAAAAATTTTTCGAATAAAAGTTGTAGCAAATTTTGTTCTGAACAATATTGCTCTCTTGTATTTTTGCTCTCAGATGCGTAATTGTCGAGAAGAATACGAAAATGTGAATATTTGATGTATTTCATTGTTTTCTTAATTCGCAACTCATTCAGAGAAAAATAATAACTTTAATAATTCTAATAACAAAAAGTAGTTAGTTTGGAAGGTTTAAATTTCGCATAAATTAATCTCAAGTACTGATTCGGAGAACATTTTTTTCCTAAATCCCATTTTTATGAAACGTTAAATTCAAATCGATAACTTTAATAATTCTTACACCAAAAAATTGTCACTTTAGAAACTTTAAATTTTACATAAATTAACCTCAAACAGTCCTTTATAACTTTAAAAAGTTTCAATTTTTAATTCCCAATTGATTCGGAGAAAAAAATTTTTTCTTAATCTCATTTTTAAGAAACGTCAATTTATTTTCAAATCGATAACTTTAATTATTCTTATATCAAAAAGTTGTTACTTTGGAAACTTTAAATTTTGCATAAATTATCCTCAAATGTTCTTTTATAAGCTCAAAAAGTTTCGTTTTTTAATTTCCAACTGGTTTGGAGAAAAAAATGTTTGTTCTTAATCACATTTTTAAGAAACGTCAAATTCAAATCTTTAACTTTAACAATTTTTAAGGGAAGAACTTTTAACCCTGGAAAGTTGTAATTTCGTATAATCTAACCTTAAACATTCTTTTATAACCTGAAAAAGTTTCATTTCTTATTTCTGAAACGTTTCTAAGAAAAATTTTTTTTTCTTTAATCTTATTTTGAAGTAAACGTCATAATCACTTCCTCAATTTTAACAATATTTATAAAAAGAACTTTTAGCTCTGGAAGTTTATAACTTGGCATAATCTAACCTCAAACATTCTTCTATAACCTGGAAAAGTTTCATTTCTTACTTTCTTATCATTAACTTCTTCCAGATAAAAAAGTAACAAGTAATATTTAAAAAGGATCTTATCCTATAATGTTAGTGATTTAATGGAAGTGTTAATTTTATGGTAACCATCAAGTTAAAGTTGAACTGAGGTCAAATAAGAACGATTTGACGTATCCCACACCGTTGTGGAAGAAGTAAATTGTACAGGAGGACAATGGTTTGAATGAAGCCGTCCTCTGGAACGCATATATCACGTCAGTTGCGGATGTTCTGAATGCAGACATTGGGAAGCGGCGGACCAAAGAGCGGGAACAAACGGGACCAACGGNTATCTGATTTAAATTGACGTTTATTGAAAGTAAGGTTATACAAAAAAATTAATTTCTCTTAAACGGCTTGGAATTAAGGAACGAACCTCTTTGAGGTTATAAAAGAATGTTTGAGGTTATCTCATATTAAATTTAAAGTTTCTAGGAAGAGACATTCATTTTATATATTTTTTTAAAAATAGCTTTTAAATTTGACATTTGTTAGAAGTAAGGTTAAAAAATAATGTTTGTCTCCAAAAAGGTTCGGATATAAGAAATGAAACTTTTTGAGGTTATAGAGGAACGTTTGAGGTTATCTCATACCAAATTTAAAGTTTCCAGGATGAGCCGTTCATTTTATATAATTTTTTAAAATATCTGATTTAAATTGACGTTTATTGAAAATAAGGTTATACAAAAAAATTAATTTCTCCTAAACGGCTTGGAATTAACGAACGAAGCTCTTTGAGCTTATAAAGCAATGTTTGAGGTTATCTCATACCAAATTTAAAGTTTCCAGGATGAGCCGTTCATTTTATATAATTTTTTAAAGTATCTGATTTAAATTGACGTTTATTGAAAATAAGGTTATACAAAAAAATTAATTTCTCCTAAACGGCTTGGAATTAAGGAACGANACTTGGCATAATCTAACCTCAAACATTCTTCTATAACCTGGAAAAGTTTCATTTCTTACTTTCTTATCATTAACTTCTTCCAGATAAAAAAGTAACAAGTAATATTTAAAAAGGATCTTATCCTATAATGTTAGTGATTTAATGGAAGTGTTAATTTTATGGTAACCATCAAGTTAAAGTTGAACTGAGGTCAAATAAGAACGATTTGACGTATCCCACACCGTTGTGGAAGAAGTAAATTGTACAGGAGGACAATGGTTTGAATGAAGCCGTCCTCTGGAACGCATATATCACGTCAGTTGCGGATGTTCTGAATGCAGACATTGGGAAGCGGCGGACCAAAGAGCGGGAACAAACGGGACCAACGGACGGCCTCCTTTTGCGAAAATATTTAGTAGTGTGTGGACAGGCATTCGAGGACAGCTCAAAGATTAATTCTTCCACGTTGACGTCTTAACTCGGCAAAGAAAAGGCTTTTCAATCCGAATGGATTCAAAATGATTTTTTTGGATTAGATAAAAATTAAAATTAGTCCAATTCAGAGTAAAAAGCACGCCTCTTGGCCGCTACCGAAGGGTTCGGGGGTGCACCCATTCAACGGTCGGAAACGTGGCGTACATGGGGAGCCAAGCCGTTTGGAAGGGGTCTCAACCCCTCGGGATCCCTCAGTCCCCTCATCGTAAGCCCCGTTCCTGGCCAGAGCGGTTGCTCAGTGGGAACGTTGCGGCCTGATCCAGGCCAGAGACCGGGACCCCGCGGTCCGCACGCTCGCGCGTCCCCGAAATCCCGAAATCCCAACGTCCGCACCCCCCAAACCCCTACACCCTTCTGAATGACTCACCTACTTTGTGTGCACGCGGCGCGTTCTCTCTTCCAACTAGAATTGCATGAATTCAAGTCTCATACATACTATAAAAGTTCCTATTGATATCAAAAAAATTCTTTTTATTTAAATAAATTTCTAATAAAAAAGATTTTTATTGTTATATACACAGAATTCGTCATCATTTCAAGTATGCAACCAACATCACACTATAGGTATTACTATACGCAAATCGCGTATTATAAAATAATTACTGTGGTGTTGGTTGCATTTTTTTTTTTTTGGAATAAATAAGTTTCTTTGGTGTGTCTTCGGCTTAACATTTGAACGAACGATCCAAATAACACCCCGCATTCGTGCTGAATTCATGGTAACCCCACTAGCGCGGCTTTATTTTACTTGCTTTTTTTCCGTATCGCGTATACCCGTTTTGTTACTGTTACCATTATCGATTGTGATCTTTTTCGCTATGGGAACGAGCGAGATTTCTTTTATGACGGGGAGGGTTTTCGTTCTATCGACAACGTGCTTCGGGTTAGGATCGTTTTCCTATCAAACCAATCCTCAAAATAAAGAGGAAATAAACGAAATCTCGCAAAATAATCTCGAAAAATCTTCACAATCACAGAGAAAATCTAATTCTTAACAATATTACTCTCTTGCAGTGTTGCTCTTAGAATTAGACGCATAGACATCGAGAAAAATATCAAAATATGTAAACTTGATGGATTCCTTGTTTTCTGCTAACACTGGAGGATCGAAGCATGTGATAAAAAAACTTTTAGAACAAAAGTTGTAGCAAATTCTATTCTTAACAATATTACTCTCTTGCATGTTTGCTCCCAGATGCGTAAATATCGAGAAAAATACGAAAATGTGAAAATTTGATGAATTTCGTTCTTTAACTAGTCAATGGTAGCAATCGGGAATCGGAGCATATTACAAAAAAACTTTTGGAATAAAAGCNCAAATTTAAAGTTTCCAAGATGAGCCGTTCATTTTATATAATTTTTTAAAGTATCTGATTTAAATTGACGTTTATTGAAAGTAAGGTTATACAAAAAAATTAATTTCTCCAAAACGGCTTGGAATTAAGGAACTAACCTCTTTGAGGTTACAAAGGAATGTTTGAGGTTATCTCATACCAAATTTAAAGTTTTCAAGATGAGCCGTTCATTTTATATATACCTTTAAAGTATCTGATTTAAATTGACGTTTATTGAAAGTAAGGTTATACAAAAAAATTAATTTCTCCTAAACGGCTTGGAATTAAGAAACGAAGTTCTTTGAGGTTATAAAGGAATGTTTGAGGTTATCTCATACTAAATTTAAAGTTTCTAGGAAGAGCCATTCATTTTATATATTTTTTTAAAAATCGCTTATTAAGTTTAACATTTGTTAGAAGTAAGGTTAAAAAATAATTTTTTTCTCTAAAACAGTTAGGAATTAAGAAATGAAACTTTTTGAGGTTATAAAGGAATATTTGAGGTTATCTCATACTAAATTGCTTATTAAATTTGAACCATCCTTTGATAGTTTGATCCCCAGATATCTAAAGTCTGCTTTTTGGAAGGACTTATTATTGCAGATGCTTGAAGAGTTGATCGACATTCCAATCCTTGTGTTACTTTGAATTGGATCGGTTGGTCATCTGATTCTGCATTCTGACATATTATTATGCTGGTTAATTTTATGTGTATTCTGAGTTCGTTTATAAATTCAACCCAATATGGTGATATTTCTTATATTGGTTGATATTAATCTTTTAAGCCCAATTCCAGATGTCAGCTTAAGAATCAGCAAATGTTATCTTTGAAATCATCTGCCACAACAATTTTCTTTTTGGTCTCTCAGGTTGTATCTCTTTACCAAGCATAATTTAATATAGATCAGTTTTTATAAAACAAATATTAACATATTTTTGACATAACGAATTCTTGATGATTTCATTTTTAAAGAAAAATCTCCCGCCGTACAATTGTGCCAACATCTCCGCATGATTCGTCGATTAAACTCTCTCTCTTTTTTTACTTCGGGTGCTATGCCCCCTCAGGGGCAAAGTTTTGATACTTGTGCAGCGNGCTACGCAAACACTACTTAAAAAGCCCTGTTTACGCAACGATGACAAAAAGTCTGAAAAAATTAAAAAAAAAATAAATAAAACAACCTTAGAATACCATGAAATCCATGAAATTTGAGGGCGACAGCGTAAAATCCCTATTTTTGGCTAATATTTTGTGGAGATTACAAGGTTACGTTTGACCGAAAGATAATTTTCTGTGGATAAATACAATAAAAAAATTCTTTTTTACTGTTAGGTTTTGTAATTTGTGAAATTTTACTTTAAATACTTTTATTTTTTGTAACAAAAAAAATTTTGGTTCTTTAATCTTGTAAGTTTGTGTAACTTACGCTTAAACTTTCTTTTATAACCTCAAAAAGTTTCAATTCTTAATTCGCAACTGATTCTGAGAAAAAAATTTTTGTAACTTTGTTTCCAAGAAACGTTAAATTTAAATCAAACACTTTAATAATTCTTATAGCAAAAAGTTTTTACTTTGGAAGCTTTAAATTTTGCATAAATTAACTTCAAGCAGTTTTTTATAACCTCAAAAAGTTTCAATTCTTAATTTCCAACAGATTCGGAGAAAAAAAATTTATTTAATCTCATTTTTAAGAAACGTTAAATTCAAATCGATAACTTTAATCATTTTTATAACAAAACGTTGTTACTTTGGAAACTTTATATTTCGCATAAATTAACATTAAACAGACTTTTATAACCTCAAAATGTTTCAATTCTTTATTCCCAACTGATTCGGAGAAAAACTTTTTTTCCTTAACCTTCTTGCGGGCGTGTGTATTTTTGTATTTTTCTCGATATCTATGCATCTGAGAGAAAAGGAGCAAGAGAAATATTGTTCACAATAAAATTTGCTACAACTTATGTTCTAAAAGTTTTTTTATAATATGCTTCAATTCCCGAGTGATACCATTAACAACTAGTCTAACTACGTAGTTCATTAAATTTTCATATTTTTATATTTTTCTCACTATTGACGCATCTAAGAGCAAAAGTGCAAGAGAGCAATATTGTTAAGAACAAAATTTGCTACAACTTTTATTCCAAAATTTTTTTTGTAATACGCTCCGATTCCCGATTGTTACCATTAACTAGTAATAAAACAACGAAATTTATCAAAAATTCACATTTTCGTATTTTTCTCAATATTTACGCATCTAAGAGCAAAAGTGCAAGAGAGCAATATTGTTAAGAACAAAATTTGCTACAACTTTTATTCCAAAAGTTTTTTTGTAATATGTTCCGATTCCCGATTGCTACCATTAATTAGTAATAAAACAACGAAATTCATCAAATATTCACATTTTCGTATTTTTCTCGACATTTACGCGTCTAAGAGTAAAAATACAAAAGAGCAATATTGTTAAGAATGAAATTTGCTACAAGTTTTATTCCAAAAGTTTTTTTGTAATATGCTCCGATTCCTAATTGTTACCATTAACTAGTAAGAAAACAACGAAATTCATCAAATATTCACATTCTCGAATTTTTCTCGATATTTATGCATCTAAGAGCAAAAATATAAGAGAGCAATATTGTTAAGAATAAAATTTGCTACAACTTTTGTTCCAAAAGTTTTTTTGTAATATGCTCCGATTCCCGATTGCTACTATTGACTAGTAATAAAACAACGAAATTCATCAAATATTCACATTTTTGCATTTTTCTCGACATTTACGCGTCTAAGAGTAAAAATACAAAAGAGCAATATTGTTAAGAATGAAATTTGCTACAAGTTTTATTCCAAAAGTTTTTTTGTAATATGCTCCGATTCCTAATTGTTACCATTAACTAGTAAGAAAACAACGAAATTCATCAAATATTCACATTCTCGAATTTTTCTCGATATTTATGCATCTAAGAGCAAAAATATAAGAGAGCAATATTGTTAAGAATAAAATTTGCTACAACTTTTGTTCCAAAAGTTTTTTTGTAATATGCTCCGATTCCCGATTGCTACTATTGACTAGTAATAAAACAACGAAATTCATCAAATATTCACATTTTTGCATTTTTCTCGATATTTACGCGTCTAAGAGCAAAAATACAAGAGAGTAATATTGTTAAGAACAAAATTTGCTACAACTTTTATTCCAAAAGTTTTTTTGTAATATGCTCCGATTCCCGATTGCTACCATTGACTAGTAATAAAACAACGAAATTCATCAAATATTCACATTTTCGTATTTTTCTCGACATTTACGCATCTAAGAGCAAAAATACAAGAGAGCAATATTGTTAAGAACAAAATTTGCTACAACTTTTATTCCAAAAGTTTTTTTGTAATATGCTCCGATTCCCGATTGCTACCATTGACTAGTAATAAAACAACAGAATTCATCAAATATTCACATTTTCGTATTTTTCTCGACATTTACGCATCTAAGAGCAAAAATACAAGAGAGCAATATTGTTAAGAACAAAATTTGCTACAACTTTTATTCCAAAAGTTTTTTTGTAATATGCTCCGATTCCCGATTGCTACCATTGACTAGTAATAAAACAACAGAATTCATCAAATATTCACATTTTCGTATTTTTCTCGACATTTACGCATCTAAGAGCAAAAATACAAGAGAGCAATATTGTTAAGAACAAAATTTGCTACAACTTTTATTCCAAAAGTTTTTTTGTAATATGCTCCGATTCCCGATTGCTACCATTGACTAGTAATAAAACAACAGAATTCATCAAATATTCACATTTTCGTATTTTTCTCGACATTTACGCATCTAAGAGCAAAAATACAAGAGAGCAATATTGTTAAGAACAAAATTTGCTACAACTTTTATTCCAAAAGTTTTTTTGTAATATGCTCCGATTCCCGATTGCTACCATTGACTAGTAATAAAACAACAGAATTCATCAAATATTCACATTTTCGTATTTTTCTCGACAATTACGCATCTAAGAGCAAAAATACAAGAGAGCAATATTGTTAAGAACAAAATTTGCTACAACTTTCATTCCAAAAGTTTTTTTGTAATATGCTCCGATTCCCGATTGCTACCATTGACTAATTAAACAACAGAATTCATCAAATATTCAGATTTTCGTATTTTTCTCGATATTTACGCATCCGAGAGTAAACATGCAAGAGAGGAATATTGTTAAGAATAAAATTTGCTACAACTTTTGTTCTAAATGTTTTTTTATGAAATGCTTCGATTCCCCAGTCTTAGCAGAAAACAAGGAATCCATCAAGTTTACATATTTTGATATTTTTCTCGATGTTTGTGCGTCTAATTCTAGGAGCAACAGTGCAAGAGAGTAATATTGTTAAAAATTAGATTTTCTCTGTGATTGTGAAGATTTTTCGAGATTATTTTGGGAGATTTCGTTTATTTCCTCTTTATTTTGAGGATTGGTTTGATAGGAAAACGATCCTAACCCGAAGCACGTTGTCGATAGAACGAAAACCCTCCCCGTCATAAAAGAAATCTCGCTCGTTCCCATAGCGAAAAAGATCACAATCGATAATGGTAACAGTAACAAAACGGGTATACGCGATACGGAAAAAAAGCAAGTAAAATAAAGCCGCGCTAGTGGGGTTACCATGAATTCAGCACGAATGCGGGGTGTTATTTGGATCGTTCGTTCAAATGTTAAGCCGAAGACACACCAAAGAAACTTATTTATTCCAAAAAAAAAAAAATGCAACCAACACCACAGTAATTATTTTATAATACGCGATTTGCGTATAGTAATACCTATAGTGTGATGTTGGTTGCATACTTGAAATGATGACGAATTCTGTGTATATAACAATAAAAATCTTTTTTATTAGAAATTTATTTAAATAAAAAGAAATTTTTTGATATCAATAGGAACCTTTATAGTATGTATGAGACTTGAATTCATGCAATTCTAGTTGGAAGAGAGAACGCGCCGCGTGCACACAAAGTAGGTGAGTCATTCAGAAGGGTGTAGGGGTTTGGGGGGTGCGGACGTTGGGATTTCGGGATTTCGGGGACGCGCGAGCGTGCGGACCGCGGGGTCCCGGTCTCTGGCCTGGATCAGGCCGCAACGTTCCCACTGAGCAACCGCTCTGGCCAGGAACGGGGCTTACGATGAGGGGACTGAGGGATCCCGAGGGGTTGAGACCCCTTCCAAACGGCTTGGCTCCCCATGTACGCCACGTTTCCGACCGTTGAATGGGTGCACCCCCGAACCCTTCGGTAGCGGCCAAGAGGCGTGCTTTTTACTCTGAATTGGACTAATTTTAATTTTTATCTAATCCAAAAAAATCATTTTGAATCCATTCGGATTGAAAAGCCTTTTCTTTGCCGAGTTAAGACGTCAACGTGGAAGAATTAATCTTTGAGCTGTCCTCGAATGCCTGTCCACACACTACTAAATATTTTCGCAAAAGGAGGCCGTCCGTTGGTCCCGTTTGTTCCCGCTCTTTGGTCCGCCGCTTCCCAATGTCTGCATTCAGAACATCCGCAACTGACGTGATATATGCGTTCCAGAGGACGGCTTCATTCAAACCATTGTCCTCCTGTACAATTTACTTCTTCCACAACGGTGTGGGATACGTCAAATCGTTCTTATTTGACCTCAGTTCAACTTTAACTTGATGGTTACCATAAAATTAACACTTCCATTAAATCACTAACATTATAGGATAAGATCCTTTTTAAATATTACTTGTTACTTTTTTATCTGGAAGAAGTTAATGATAAGAAAGTAAGAAATGAAACTTTTCCAGGTTATAGAAGANCACACCAAAGAAACTTATTTATTCCAAAAAAAAAAAAATGCAACCAACATCACAGTAATTATTTTATAATACGCGATTTGCGTATAGTAATACCTATAGTGTGATGTTGGTTGCATACTTGAAATGATGACGAATTCTGTGTATATAACAATAAAAATCTTTTTTATTACAAATTTATTTAAATAAAAAGAAATTTTTTGATATCAATAGGAACCTTTATAGTATGTATGAGACTTGAATTCATGCAATTCTAGTTGGAAGAGAGAACGCGCCGCGTGCACACAAAGTAGGTGAGTCATTCAGAAGGGTGTAGGGGTTTGGGGGGTGCGGACGTTGGGATTTCGGGATTTCGGGGACGCGCGAGCGTGCGGACCGCGGGGTCCCGGTCTCTGGCCTGGATCAGGCCGCAACGTTCCCACTGAGCAACCGCTCTGGCCAGGAACGGGGCTTACGATGAGGGGACTGAGGGATCCCGAGGGGTTGAGACCCCTTCCAAACGGCTTGGCTCCCCATGTACGCCACGTTTCCGACCGTTGAATGGGTGCACCCCCGAACCCTTCGGTAGCGGCCAAGAGGCGTGCTTTTTACTCTGAATTGGACTAATTTTAATTTTTATCTAATCCAAAAAAATCATTTTGAATCCATTCGGATTGAAAAGCCTTTTCTTTGCCGAGTTAAGACGTCAACGTGGAAGAATTAATCTTTGAGCTGTCCTCGAATGCCTGTCCACACACTACTAAATATTTTCGCAAAAGGAGGCCGTCCGTTGGTCCCGTTTGTTCCCGCTCTTTGGTCCGCCGCTTCCCAATGTCTGCATTCAGAACATCCGCAACTGACGTGATATATGCGTTCCAGAGGACGGCTTCATTCAAACCATTGTCCTCCTGTACAATTTACTTCTTCCACAACGGTGTGGGATACGTCAAATCGTTCTTATTTGACCTCAGTTCAACTTTAACTTGATGGTTACCATAAAATTAACACTTCCATTAAATCACTAACATTATAGGATAAGATCCTTTTTAAATATTACTTGTTACTTTTTTATCTGGAAGAAGTTAATGATAAGAAAGTAAGAAATGAAACTTTTTTTTGAGGTTAGATTATGCCAAGTTATAAGCTTCCAGAGTAAAAAGTTCTTTTTATAAATATTGTTAAAATTGAGGAAGTGATTACGTTTGTTTCAAAATGAGATTAAAGAAAAAAAATTTTTTCTTGGAAATGCTTCAGAAATAAGAAATGAAACTTTTTCAGGTTATAAAAGAATGTTTAAGGTTAGATTATACGAAATTATAAGTTTCCAGGGTTAAAAGTTCTTCTCTTAAAAATGGTTAAAGTTAAAGATTTGAATTTGACGTTTCTTAAAAATGAGAATGAATCAATTGGAAATTAAGAATTGAAACTTTTTGAGGTTATAAAAGAATGTTTAAGCTTAAGTTACACAAATTTACAAGATTAAAGAACCAAAATATTGTTTTGTTACAAGTTTAATGTAAAATTTCACACATTACAAAACCTAACACTCGCGAATCGGAGGATATTACAAAAACACTTTTGGAATAAAAGTTGTAGCAAATTTTGTTCTTAACAATATTACTCTCTTATATTTTTGCTCTTAGATGTGTAATTGTCGAGAAAAATACGAAAATCTGAATATTTGATGAATTTCGTTGTTTTATTACTAGTCAATGGTAGCAATCGGAAATCGGAGCATATTACAAAAAAACTTTTGGGATAGAAGTTGTAGCAAATTTTGTTCTTAACAATATTACTCTCTTATATTTTTGCTCTTAGATGCGTAATTGTAGAGAAAAATACGAAAATGTGAATATTTGATGAATTTCGTTGTTTTATTGGAAGTCAATGGTAGCAATCGGGAATCGGAACATATTACAAAAAAACTTTTGGAATGAAAGTTGTAGCAAATTTTGTTCTTAACAATATCACTCTCTTATATTTTTGCTCTTAGATGCGTAATTGTCGAGAAAAATACGAAAATGTGAATATTTGATGAATTTCGTTGTTTTATTGGAAGTCAATGGTAACGATTGGAAATCGGAGACTATTACAAAAAAACTTTTGGGATAAAAGTTGTAGCAAATTTTGTTCTTAACAATGTTGCTCTCTTATATTTTTGCTCTTAGATGCGTAATTGTCGAGAAAAATACGAAAATCTGAATATTTGATGAATTTCGTTGTATTATTATTAGTCAATGGTAGCAATCGGAAATCGGAGCATATTACAAAAAAACTTTTGGAATAAAAGTTGTAGCAAATTTTGTTCTTAACAATATTGCTCTCTTGTATTTTTGCTCTTAGATGCATAAATGTCGAGAAAAATACGAAAATGTGAATATTTGATGAATTTCGTTGTTTTATTACAAGTTAATGGTAGCAATCGGAAATCGGAGTATATTACAAAAAAACTTTTGAGATAAAAGTTGTAGCAAATTTTGTTCTTAACAATTCTGCTCTCTTGTATTTTTGCTCTTAGATGCGTAATTGTCGAGAAAAATACGAAAATGTGAATATTTGATGAATTTCGTTGTTTTATTACTAGTCAATAGTAGCAATCGGAAATCGGAGCATATTACAAAAAAACTTTTGGGATAAAAGTTGTAGCAAACTTTCTTCTTAACAATATTGCTCTCTTGTATTTTTGCTCTTAGATGCATAAATGTCGAGAAAAATACGAAAATGTGAATATTTGATGAATTTCGTTTTATTACTAATCAATGGTAACAATCGGGAATTGGAGGATATTACAAAAAAACTTTTAGAACAAAAGTTGTAGCAAATTTTGTTCTTAACAATATTGCTCTCTTGTATTTTTGCTGTTAGATGCGTAAATGTCGAGAAAAATACGAAAATCTGAATATTTGATGAATTCGTTGTTTTATTACTAGTCAATGGTAGCAATCGGGAATCGGAGGATATTACAAAATAACTTTTGGGATAAAGGTTGTAGTAAACTTTGTTCTTAACAATATTGCTCTCTTGTATTTTTGCTCTTAGATGCGTAAATGTCGAGAAAAGTACGAAAATCTGAATATTTGATGAATTTCGTTGTTTTATTACTAGTCAATGGTAGCAATCGGAAATCGGAGCATATTACAAAAAAATTTTTGGAATAAAAGTTGTAGCAAATTTTGTTCTTAACAATATTGCTCTGTTGTATTTTTGCTCTTAGATGCATAAATGTCGAGAAAAATACGAAAATGTGAATATTTGATGAATTTCGTTGTTTTATTACTAGTCAATGCTAGCAATCGGAAATCGGAGCATATTACAAAAAAACTTTTGGGATAAAAGTTGCAGCAAACTTTGTTCTTAACAATATTGCTCTCTTGTATTTTTGCTCTTAGATGCATAAATGTCGACAAAAGTACGAAAATTTGAATATTTAATGAATTTCGTTGTTTTATTACTAGTCAATGGTAGTAATCGGGAATCGGAGCATATTACAAAAAAACTTTTGGAATAAAAGTTGTAGCAAATTTTGTCCTTAACAATCTTGCTCTCTTGTATTTTTGCTCTCAGATGCGTAAATATCGAGAAAAGTACGAATATATGAGAAATTTGACGAATTTGTTCCTTTTTCAAGTTATTAATGGTAATATTCGGGTATAAAAGATTATATAAAGATTTTGTCTCAAACCGCCGAGGTTTCTTGCGATATAAAGAACTATTTCACTCTGTCTTTCTTAACAAAATTCGTGTTTGTTTATTTTCAACATTTAGAAACGCCCAACAATTCAATTTGATCTCAAAAACTTGATTTATTAACGTGTGTCGATTTTTTCTTTGGCCGTTTCTTTGTGGTTGTTTCTTTTTGGGGGTGGTGTGGTGTGTAAGGCGGAGAATTTTGAATGGATTTGCTTTTCTTTCACAATTGAATAAAATGCGTGAGAAATCTTTTTTTATTTTTACAAAAAGGATCTGGTCGAAAGTGATTTTTTGGAGGTGTGAATCGTTTTCTGGATATCTTGAAATTGTACGTTTTGGAGTTGAACTCGGTGTAGTGAGGGTGACTATATACGAAAGGGAAACGTCAGCTTGTCGGAGGAAAACGCATCGGTTGACCCAGGGCGATGATCTCGGCGGGGTTCGAACCCCTCAAATCATATCCCACCCTCTAATATCCACTGACGTCCTTGATAATGCAACAACGCCCTGTACATGCATAAGTTTTAGGGTGCTCTCCCCTTCTCTCTTATCAAACAACCCCAAAATCTACGATTCCATTCTCAATACTGATTTTAGGAACGTAATTTTTTTTGTTTTATACTTTTTTATTATATTTTTTGGTATGAAACAAGTAGCGGCTTCATAAAGCTTCACGCCAGCAAGGGTTTTCTCCTTTACCTTAAGGATACAAAGGGTCATTGTATGGACCCATCATAAACGTCATCTGGGGGTTGCAATGTCGCACCCCAAGCCGGTTGTAGTAACAATTCGGGGTGCAATAGTCGTAGAGTTTTACGATCTAATTACTCCGACGGCGACTACCGTTTTCGAGGAGAATTCGTGGAAGATTCAAAGAATAGTCTTGGTAACCAGGTTTAGCGTCTTCCTGTTAAGTGTTTCTCTGACCTATATTTTCCCTTCGTTTCAACCAAAACAATTTATGAGTTAATAAAAAAAATAGTTTGATTGCTCCGATTCCCAAATCTTACCATTGATAACTAGTAAAACAACGAAATTCATCAAATTTTCATATTTTCCCATTTTCCTCAATATCTATGCATCTAAAAGCAAAAGCGCAAGAGACCAATATTGTTTAGAATAAAATTTGATACAACTTTTATATTAAAAGTTTTTTTGTAACATGCTACGATTCCCAAGTACTACCATTGATAACTTGTAAAATAACGAAATTCTTCAAATTTTCATATTTTCCCATTTTTCTCCATATCTATGCATTTGAGACCAAAAGTGCAAGAGAGTAATATTGTTTAGAATAAAATTTGCTACAACTTTTATTCCAAAAGTTTTTTTGTAATATGCTGCGATTCTCAATTGTTACCATTGACTAGTAATAACACAACGAAATTCATCAAATATTGACATTTTCGTATTTTTCTCGATATTTACGCATCTAAGAGCAAAAATACAAGAGAGCAATATTGTTAAGAACAAAATTTGCTATAACTTTCGTTCCAAAAGTTTCTTTGTAATATGCTCCGATTCCCGATTGTTACCATTGGCAAGTAATAAAACAACGAAAGTCATCAAATATTCACATTTTCGTATTTTTCTCGACATTTACGCATCTAAGAGCAAAAATATAAGAGAGCAATATTGTTAAGAACAAAATTTGCTACAACTTTCATTCCGAAAGTTTTTTTGTAATATGCTCCGATTCCCGATTGTTACCATTAACTAGTAATAAAACAACGAAATTCATCACATATTCACATTTTCGTATTTTTCTCGACATTTACGCATCTGAGAGCAAAAATACAAGAGAGCAATATTGTTAAGAACAAAATTTGCTACAACTTTCATTCCGAAAGTTTTTTTGTAATATGCTCTGATTCCCAATTGCTACCATTGACTAGTAATAAAACAACGCATATCCTTAAATATTCACATTTTCGTTTTTTTCTCGACATTTACGCATCTGAGAGCAAAAACATAAGAGAGCAATATTGTTTAGAATAAAGTTTGCTACAACTTTTATTCCAAAAGTTTTTTTGTAATATGCTCCGATTCCCGATTGCTACCATTGACTAGTAATAAAACAACGAAATTCATCACATATTCACATTTTCGTATTTTTCTCGACATTTACGCATCTAAGAGCAAAAATACAAGAGAGCAATATTGTTAAGAACAAAATTTGCTACAACTTTCATTCCGAAAGTTTTTTTGTAATATGCTCCGATTCCCGATTGTTACCATTGGCTAGTAATAAAACAACGAAATTCATGAAAGATTCACATTTTCATATTTTTCTCGACATTTACGCATCTGAGAGCAAAAATACAAGAGAGCAATATTGTTAAGAACAAAATTTGCTACAACTTTCATTCCAAAACTTTTTTTGTAATATACTCCGATTCCCAAGTATTACCATTGATAACTAGTAAACCAACGAAATTCATCAAATTTTCATCCTGTTTTGTGTTTCTCTGATCTATATTTTCCTTTGGTTTCAACCAAAACAATTTATGAGTTAATAAAAAGAACAGTTTGATTCAATATTTTAATTCTTGCTTCGTTTCGTCATGGGGGCAAAATCCGTTTTCGCTTTCAAAAGATTATGCACGCCCTGTTTCGATTTTTTGCGCAATGTTAAAAAGTTAAACTAAAGATAAAGCACATCCCGTCGTTTCCCCAAAAAAAGAATAAAAAGAAAAAACTGGGGAACGAATTACTTATAACAAATCTAACGGGATCTAAGATTTTTTAGAAACCAAAATCCTCATAAACCGTTATGAGGAGTTTGGTGTTTTAATTCGTATTTCGAAATTTAGCCAAAAAATCGTTTTGGTCGCGTGGTTGAAACCATCACCAAGTTTTTAAGGTGGTAAATATAGAAAGTAGGTCAATTTCGCACACCACCCAGCCAACAATGAGCGTTTATTATCTGACATTAGCTCTGCAGAGTCAACGTATACAAAATACAAAACGTCGTACGCATTTTCGGAAGAGGTTTTCTGGAAACGAGAAGAAAACCGAACGAGACAAAGTGCGGCGACCTGCCAAAGTCCCACAGACCCGATGCCCATTGTTTAAGGAACGTGGAAGACGTCAACAAAACGAAAATATCGGTCTTCTTGTCAATGGGACCGTGAAATTTGAACGAATAAAAAAACCGACCAAACTCCAAAGTCGGGATGTTATTTTGAAACGTGTTTACAAATTGGGACGAGTATTTTTACTTTTAACTTCATCATTATACCTCAATTAGAGCCCAAAAAAGCTTTATCCTAAGATCTAGGGTGCAAAGTTGAATTAAAAAAATTGCAACTCCGAAATTTGAAAAATTAAAGAAATGATTTTTGGCACATTAAATAAGAAGTAAATTTGCTTTAAGTTGTTTTTTATTTCGTGAAGTTATCTCAATTAGACTCTGACATACGATTCTTTAAATGTGAATTTAACACCTATAATTATGCTAAAGCAGAGATGATCTAAAAAAATCGTAACTCCAAAATTTGAAGATTTAAAAATACGATCTTCAATACACTAAATAATGAAGAAATTTGCTTTTAATTGTTTCTTATTTCATGGTGATATCTCATTTGGATTTTGAGATATGATTTTTTAAAAATTAATTACTTTTACGCTAAAATCTATTATTATGATTATGTAGAGTTTGATTAAAAAAATCGTAACTCCGAAATTTTAAAAATTAAAGAAATAATTTTTGGCACATCAAATAAGGAGTAAATTTGCTTTAAATCGTTTTTTATTTCATGATGATATCTCAATTAGACTCTGAGATACGATTCTTTAAATGTGAATTTAACACCTATAATTATG
>NW_019280567.1:43251-62016 GCF_000648695.1 Onthophagus taurus
TTTAATTTGATATATAACTCATTCCTTCCTTATCATAATTGAGGTTAAGACGATTTTTTAAAGTTTTGATATTTTTTGTTATGTTCGAGTTATGCGAAAATGTCGAATGTTCAATTTTAATGTTTTTAAAAAAAAGTTATTGAGTATTTACCGATTAAAACATACCACATTAAAGAGTATACTTTAAACTTTAATTTGATATATAACTCATTCCTTCCTTATCATAATTGAGGTTAAGACGATTTTTTAAAGTTTTGATTATTAATTTTTTTGAAAGAAAACTTATTGGATTATTACCGATCAGTATATACCATATTATAAAGCATACTTTAAACTTTAATTTGATATACAACTCATTTTTTCATTCACATAAATAAAAATTGCACGATGCAAACAATTTCAGCTGTCAACTGTCATTTTTTATTTCTTAAAAATCAAATTTGTTTCAAAACATGGGTTGTTGGGTATCAAATTGAAGCTTTCTTCATGCAGATTAAGAAACGATTGCTATTTAACCTCAAATCAAACAATTTCAGCTATCAACTGTCATTTTTTATTTCTTAAAAATCAAATTTGTTTCAAAACGTGGGTTGTTTAGTATCAAATTGAAGCCCTCTTCATGCAGATTAAGAAACGATTGGTATTTAACCTCAAATCAAACAATTTCAGCTGTCAATTGTCATTTTTTATTTCTTAAAAATCATATTTGTTTCAAAATATGGGTTGTTGGGTATCAAATTGAAGCTTTCTTCATGCAGATTAAGAAACGATTGGTATTTAACCTCAAATCAAACAATTTCAGCTGTCAACTGTCATTTTTTATTTCTTAAAAATCAAATTTGTTTCAAAACATGGGTTGTTGGGTATCAAATTGAAGCTCTCTTTATGCAGATTAAGAAACGATTTTTATAATTTCGTTTTTATAAATAAGGTCACGACGATTTTTGAAAGTTTTGATATTTTTAATTGTGTTGCATGGAATGTTCTTTCAAACAGAGTTGGATCAGGACGAAATTGAAATGAATAGACATCTAAAAATGAATCAATTTCGTTTTAGGCTTTTTGTGTTTATACAGTTCAAAGAGAACAAAACAAGGTACATTTGGCGTTCACGTTGGAATGTTTGCAGTTTGTATTTTTATTATCGACGGTTGTTTTACCGGTCTATTTCGCGTTGACCTGACTTTTCAGGTTGAACTCGCGTGTTGTACGGGAGCGCAACATAAAATGTAACTTATTCTGTGTAGTACCGACGCTTGTTCAAATCGGCACCGCGACGGTATCGGACTTGTACTGACTTGTTCGTTATTTTTTTTTGTTTTGTTTTGTTGGCGGTGCTATTTGGCAGTAAAATTTTTACTACCACTGGGAAAATATTCGCGCGCCTGCCAACGGAGTTATTTTTTGATTTATAGGCGAATCCACCGTTCCATTGCATTACATTGGATTGCATTGCGCTAATTGACCGTGTCCTCGATTCTATTTAAAATAACCTCAATGTTACCTCCGTAAACAATAAATTTAGTTAAAAAAAAATTGCGTTAGAACAAAATGTAGTGCTGAAATGAAAGATCAAAAGAACAAAGCAAAACAAAGAAGACGTGCCCCTATTGTAGAACAACCCATGCCGTTTTCGAGAATGGTCGAATGAATATATTCCATCAGTACAAAAGGGAGTCTTTGTCAAAGGACAAAACAGGACGTGGTCATTACCCCTTCCCGCGAAAAAACGTTTTTCACCCAATCTGGCGGTACGCAAAAGGAGCTCGTAAACTTCGTATACTTCACAAATATTTGCCCCAATTTCGGTAACAACTCTGTTTCTAGGCGATCTCGTGCTGTGTTCCAACAATAAAAAGAATCAGGTGCGAAAAGGCAAATCCCCCTCCTAAAAGCTCAAATTGTAATGTGCTGGCAAAATGCCATTAAGCTATGTGAACGTTTTTGAAGCAACCTCTCTGAAGATATATCGCTACTTGACTGTGTTTCTTGGTCCGTATAGATATTGTTGAATGGTTGAGCCTACGGCTCAATTTAGCAGAAAGGTATTTCGACGACTTTTATACAACGGGCCCCGGTCATTGTGAACGCACATGTCAACGCAAGATAAATATTTGGGGACTGACTATAATAAATCTCATTACATTTTGCGGTCGAATTCCTCCGCGATAATGCCTCGCGTGTATAATGGCCGATATCGAATACGCCTAGGTAAAATTTATGGAACAATACTAACCTGAATTGTGAAACTAAATTTGCATAACAAATTATAAAAATATATCACAAATTATACTCCCAAATTCGTAGAAACAAGACAAGCGAACTCATTTTTGCTCATCAATATAAAGCATAGTTATTTAAGAAATCATATCTCAGAATCTAATTGAGATATCATCATGAAATAAAAAACGTTTTAAAGCAAATTTACTTCTTATTTCGTGTGTTGAAGATCATTTTTTCACAACTTCAAATTTGGGAGTTATGATTTTTTTTGCTCAACTCTGTTTTAGCATAACTGTAAGTGTTAAATTCACATTTAAAGAATCGTATCTCAGAGTCTAATTGAGATATCATCATGAAATAAAAAACGATTTAAAGCAAATTTACTCCTTATTTGATGTGCCAAAAATTATTTCTTTAATTTTTAAAATTTCGGAATTACGATTTTTTTAATCAAACTCTACATAATCATAATAATGGATTTTAACGTAAAAGTAATTAATTTTTAAAAAATCATATCTCAAAATCCAAATGAGATATCACCATGAAATAAGAAACAATTAAAAGCAAATTTCTTTATTATTTAGTGTATTGAAGATCGTTTTTTTAAATCTTCAAATTTTGGAGTTACGATTTTTTTAGTTCACCTCTGCTTTAGCATAATTATAGGTGTTAAATTCACATTTAAAGAATCGTATCTCAGAGTCTAATTGAGATATCATCATGAAATAAAAAACGATTTAAAGCAAATTTACTCCTTATTTGATGTGCCAAAAATTATTTCTTTAATTTTTAAAATTTAGGAGTTACGATTTTTTTAATCAAACTCTATATAATCATAATAATAGATTTTAGCGTAAAAATAATTAATATTTAAAAAGTCATATCTCAAAATCCAAATGAGATATCACCATGAAATAAGAAACAATTAAAAGCAAATTTCTTTATTATTTAGTGTATCGAAGATGGTTTTTTTAAATCTTCAAATTTTGGAGTTACGATTTTTTTAGTTCACCTCTGCTTTAGCATAATTATAGGTGTTAAATTAACATTTAAAGAATCGTATCTCAGAGTCTAATTGAGATATCATCATGAAATAAAAAACGATTTAAAGCAAATTTACTCCTTATTTGATGTGCCAAAAATTATTTCTTTAATTTTTAAAATTTAGGAGTTACGATTTTTTTAATCAAACTCTACATAATCATAATAATAGATTTTAACGTAAAAGTAATTAATTTTAAAAAAATCATATCTCAAAATCCAAATGAGATATCACCATGAAATAAGAAACAATTAAAAGCAAATTTCTTTATTATTTAGTGTATCGAAGATCGTTTTTTTAAATATTCAAATTTTGGAGTTACGATTTTTTTAGTTCACCTCTGCTTTAGCATAATTATAGGTGTTAAATTCACATTTAAAGAATCGTATCTCAGAGTCTAATTGAGATATCATCATGAAATAAAAAACGATTTAAAGCAAATTTATTCCTTATTTGATGGGCCAAAAATCATTTCTTTAATTTTTCAAATTTCGGAGTTACGATTTTTTTAATCAAACTCTACATAATCATAATAACAGATTTTCGCGTAAAAGTAATTAATTTAAAAAAAATCATATCTCAAAATCCAAATGAGATATCACCATGAAATAAGCAACAATTAAAAGCAAATTTCTTTATTATTTAGTGTATCGAAGATCGTTTTTTTAAAACTTCAAATTTTGGAGATACGACTTTTTTAGTTCACCTCTGCTTTATCATAATTATAGGTGTTAAATTCACATTTAAAGAATCGTATCTCAGAGTCTAATTGAGATATCATCATGAAATAAAAAACGATTTAAAGCAAATTTACTCCTTATTTGATGTGCCAAAAATTATTTCTTTAATTTTTAAAATTTCGGAGTTACGATTTTTTTAATCAAACTCTACATAATCATAATAATAGATTTTAACGTAAAAGTAATTAATTTTAAAAAATCATATCTCAAAATCCAAATGAGATATCACCATGAAATAAGAAACAATTAAAAGCAAATTTCTTTATTATTTAGTGTATTGAAGATCGTTTTTTTAAAACTTCAAATTTTGGAATTACGATTTTTTTAGATCACCTCTGCTTTGGCATAATTATAGGTGTTAAATTCACATTTAAAGAATCGTATCTCAGAGTCTAATTGAGATATCATCATGAAATAAAAAGCGATTTAAAGCAAATTTACTCCTTATTTGATGTGCCAAAAATCATTTCTTTAATTTTTCAAATTTCGGGGTTACGCTGTTTTAATCAAACCCAAATTAGTTAATCAAGTTCTAAATTCTCCCATTTCATCAACAGATAGAGTATTTAAATGAAGTGTTGTGTGTACAAAAGCTGAGCTTTGAAATGTTATTCGTCATAAAATCAGAATGTTGAAATTTTGAAAATTCCCCACTTTCAAAACAATCGACCACCGGGGCAGTTTGAAATACTAGAACGTCAAAAAAGTCGTGGAAATCGTTGGGCGCTTGGGGAAAAAACAAAAACGTGCTTCCGTCCGGCAACAAAAGCGGTGCGAATAAAAATCGATTCATTACGAGAGTAACCGACCAATATTTGCCAGGTCTGATTGGGACAGCAGGTAACTTGATTAGCGATTAGAGCGATTGTGACGCTGCGAGTTCAAAGGGCCTAATTACGAGGGCCGCAGCGGGAAAACCGAGAACTACTGTTCAATCGCCGACGAAATCTTCTTCACGACGTCAATCCCTGTCTCTCTTCCGCTTTATACTAACTTACGCAGGTTTCAAATTGCCGACAGAGTGACGTTCATTTTTGGACTACCAACTGAATTTACAGAGATGGATCAAAATTAATTCAACAATTAAATCATTCAAATCACATTTAATATTTATATAACGATTCTTTTTTGTTTTCTTTCATTTTTCTTTTTATTATTTTACTTATTCCTTTTTTATTAATAAAAATTAATTATTGATTTTAATTCGATTTGATTTTTGAGGTTTACTCAAAAAAAAGATAATAAAAAGAAATTTGGATAAAAAGAGGTTGTTTTGATTCGGTTCACAAGTCCGGCCCTGTGCAGGTGATATAATCACATGCCACGCTTCGTGGAGTGCAGCCGTTCGTATCGGGGGGCGCGATTTTATGCCCTCTAGTCGCTATGGATATGGGCCACTATGGCGACGGCTGAGTTTATTAACTCGTTCGACCGCACACTGTTAAAATTCACGCTTTACGCCGTATTTTCCGACGATGCCGAACCCAACCCCCTAACCCCCTGTTTATCAGGGTGGCATTACGAGCACGCACACACACGAGCCTTTAACAGTGTTAAAATTTTGCACACCGAACAATTTTAAAAATCAAAAACCGTTTTTGATTACACACAATGTATTACATACATCGTTGCCAACCTTACCGATTTATCACTAGATCTAGAAGTCTGAGATAAGCACCTCAGAGGTAAGGTGTGTTAAGTCACATTTATTGCGAAATGAGTTATCTCCACCTTGTGTATTTGTTTAAAAATTAACCCATTAACTGCCAACACTTTTTTTTTAATTGTAATTTGTCAATCAACAAATTCGAATTTGTGACTTAACATACCATAACTCTGAGGTGCTGATATAGAAAGTAGTCTTCTACTTCGATTGTTAAGAATAAAATTTGCTACAACTTTCGTTCTAAAAATTTATTGATAACATGCTCCGATTCCCGAGTGTTACCTTGACAACTAGTAAAACAACGAAATTCATTAAATATTCAAATTTTCGTACTTTTCTCGATATTTACGCATCTGAGAGCAAACAAACAAGAGAGCAATATTGTTAAGAATACAATTTGCTACAACTTTTATTCCAAAAGTTTTTTTGTAATATGCTCCGATTCTCGATTGCTACCATTGACTAGTAATAAAACAACGAAATTCATCAAATATTCACATTTTCGTATTTTTCTCGATATTTAAGCATCAAAGAGCAAATATGCAAGAGAGCAATATTTTTTAGAATAAAATTTGCTACAACTTTCATTCCATAAGTTTTTTTTGTAGTATGATCTGACTTCCGAGTGTTACCACTGATTACTAGTAAAACAACAAAATTCATTAAATATTCGCATTTTCGCATTTTTCTCAACATTTATGCATCCAAGAGCAAAAATACAAGAGAGCAATATTGTTAAGAACAAAATTTGCTACAACTTTCATTCCACAAATTTTTTTGTAATATGACCCTATTTCCAAGTGTTACCTTGACATCTAGTAAAACAACGAAATTCATCATATTTTCATATTTTCGCATTTTTCTCAATATCTATGCATCTGATAGCAAAAGCGCAAGAGAGCAATATTGTTTAGAATAAAATTTGCTACAACTTTCATTCTAAAAGTTTTTTTGTAGCATGATCCGACTTCCGAGTGCTACCTTGACATCTAGTAAAACAACGGAATTCATTAAATATTCACATTTTCGTATTTTTCTCGATATTTACGCACCTAAGAGCAAAACTAGAAGAGAGCAATATTGTTAAGAACAAAATTTGCTACAACTTTCGTTGCACAAGTTTTTTTGTAGTATAACCCTATTTCCAAGTGTACCTTCACATCTAGTAAAACAACAAAATTCATCAAATTTTCATATTTTCGCATTTTTCTCAATATCTATGTATCTGAGAGCAAAAGCGCAAGAGAGCAATATTGTTTAGAATAAAATTTGCTACAACTTTCATTCCAAAAGTTTTTTTGTAGCATGATCCGACTTCCGAGTGCTACCTTGACATCTAGTAAAACAACGGAATTCATTAAATATTCACATTTTCGTATTTTTCTCGCCATTTAAGCATCTAAGAGCAAAAATACAAGAGAGCAATATTGTTAAGAATAAAATTTGCTACAACTGTCATTCCAAAAGTTTTTTTGTAATATGCTCCGATTCCCGATTCTTACCATCGACTAGTAATAAAACAACGAAATTCATCATATTTTCATATTTTCGCATTTTTCCCAATATCTATGCATCTGATAGCAAAAGCGCAAGAGAGCAATATTGTTAAGAACAAAATTTGCTACAACTTTCATTTCACAAGTTTTTTTGTAATGTGCACCGATTCCCGATTCCTACCTATAACTACTAGTAAAACAACGAAATTCATCAAATATTCACATTTTCGTATTTTTCTCGCCATTTAAGCATCTAAGAGCAAAAATACAAGAGAGCAATATTGTTAAGAATAAAATTTGCTACAACTTTCATTCCAAAAGTTTTTTTGTAATATGCTCCGATTCCCGATTCTTACCATCGACTAGTAATAAAACAACGAAATTCATCATATTTTCATATTTTCGCATTTTTCTCAATATCTATGCATCTGATAGCAAAAGCGCAAGAGAACAATATTGTTTAGAATAAAATTTGCTACAACTTTCATTCCAAAAGTTTTTTTGTAATATGCTCCGATTCCCGATTCTTACCATTGACTAGTAATAAAACAACGAAATTCATCAAATATTCAAATTTTCGTATTTTTCTCTATATTTACGCATCTAAGAGCAAAAATACAAGAGGGCAGTATTATTAAGAACAAAATTTACTACAACTTTCATTCCAGAAGTTTTTTTTTATTATGGCCCTATTTCCAAGTGTTATCTTGACATCTAGTAAAACAAAGAAATTAATTAATAACCTCAATAATAATACTTCAGCTCTGCCGTATCTGTCGCATTTGCGCATAAATTCTCTCTTGTTCATGTTTTTTTATCTCTTTTTTTTTTCTTTTCGTGTTCTTTTCCGTTTTTGTGTATGTTTATGTTTATTATTTTTAAGAGGGTGGTTGTGGAAGAACGATAGGGGACTATCGAACATCACCTTTTGTTCATAAATTTATATATGTAATTTTTGTACTTTCAATAATATGTATGTTGATTTTTGTGAACAATATACTTGTTTATTTATTATTATTATTAAATAAGCAAATTTTCGTATTTTTCTCGCCATTTAAGCATCTAAGAGCAAAAATACAAGAGAGCAATATTATTAAGAATAAAATTTGCTACAACTTTCATTCCAAAACTTTTTTTGTAGTATGATCCGACTTCCGAGTGCTACCACTGATTACAGCAAAACAACGAAATTCATCAAATATTCACATTTTCGTATTTTTCTCGATATTTACGCATCAAAGAGTAAACATGTAAGAGAGCAAAATTGTTCAGAATACAATTTGCTACAACTTTTATTCCAGAAGTTTTTTTGTAACATGCTCTAATTTCCGAGTGGTACCATTGATTAGTAATAAAATAACGAAATTCATCAAATATTCACATTTTCGTATTTTTCTCGACATTTACGCATCTGAGAGCAAAAATACAAGAGAGCAATATTGTTAAGAATACAATTTGCTATAACTTTTATTCCAAAAATTTTTTTGTAACATGCTTTGATTCCCGAGTGTTACCATTGACTAGTTAAACAACGAAATTCATCAAGTTTTCATATTTTTGTATTTTTCTCGAAATTTACACGTCTGAGAGCAAGAATGCAAGAGAGCAATATTGTTAAGAATATAATTTGCTACAATTTTCGTTCCGAATGTTTTTTTGTAGCATGCTCCAATTCCTAAGTGTTACCATTAACATCTTGTAGATAACGATACACAATTTTTAACCTATTTTGTTGTATTTTTATCATTGATTCTACCGATATTTGGTCGACGTAGGTTGGCAACGCTGATTACATATAAGAATTACAAGGTGTGTTCTAACTCATCCCTAAATCGCGATGGTGAGGGGACGGTCCCCATCAGTTCGTTAAGTTGCGGAAACTGAACTCTGGCAATTTCCCCACAGCCAGCCTTCACAGCTTTCAAATTGGCCGAGGCGTCGTCCTGCGTCCGCTGACCCTTTTGGTAATTTTGCAGCAGGACAAATTTCCCCCCTTCTGCTAGACCGACGCTAACCGTTGAAGTCTCGACTTCTACTTCCTGCGAAAGGACCCTGATTCGATAAGGTGGAAGGAGCAGGTCGAAGGTATGTGAAGGGTGAAGATTTGCGGAGGACAAAGATTGTATGGGGTGGCTTGTACGGTGTTAGGGAACAATACCGCCAATCTTAGGTCAACCGAGTGGTCAAACAATCCCTTGTGGACATACTTGATGGCGAATTTCGTGGACAACTAATTAGTAAATCAAAAGAATGATTTCAAAGTGTATTAAGGCAAAAAAATAGGGCAGAGAAAGTGTAATTCCAGTTAGTATAAACACGTTAACTTTCTCCTCCACTCTCTTTTCAATACAAGAATATAGAAAGATCCCGTTTCGTGGTAAACACAGTTATTCGAAATAAAGGGGTTACTGTAAAGACAAAACGTGGCACAAAGTTGGGAAAGTTCATCTGGCGGTCTGTTTTTATTGCGTCTCTCCGTTTACTTTTCTCGGTGCAAAAGCGAAAGTCAAAAGGAGGGCTCCAGTTAAACGAACGAAGGGAACAATGAAGGGTTGCTGCCAACAAAGAATCGCCAAACCCCATTGGTTACACAATAACTGGAAAAGGGAAAGTAATAAATCTTACGTCAAAACCAGTTATGTTAGGATCACGAAATAACGGCACTAAAACCGAAATAAAGAATTACAAGAAAGCTGAACCTAAATCCTAAAAACTTAAATTAAAATAAAATCGAAAATTGTAAGTGCCTAATTTGCTCGAAGACTCAAAGATCCGTTTTTATCCCCCGATTTATTACCAAACACCGGGCAAGCCACTTAACAAACCAGACACAACAAGATCGAGAAAACGAGGAAGGAGTGAGGGTGAGAAAACCGACGAAATCTGAAGAACGCAATTTCCATTATTCGGGGAGATGTTGGAGGGTGCTAAGGAAACTCACCTCTTACGCAAATATTCGATTCACGACTTCCGGACACACTTTCAAACCTGTGGCCGAAGAGAAAATTTTATTTATTACTTTGCTCCCGCAGACGTTGAGTGCTCTATTATGCAGCCGTGAATTTGATTGAATAAGAAGGGGGACTTCCACGACGCCGCAGCTTTTAAATTTTCCATTGACAAAAAATTTCCGATAATATGTTTATTTCTACACTAATAAATAGCGCTTTCTTAAGAATCATGTTTAAAATAATGGTGTTAGAGAACAACTTTAAAAATTTGTGAAAAATCGATTTTTTAAGAATTATTTTTGAAATTGTCACTAAGTATTAAGAAAAGTGTCTACTTTGCAACCATGAAGTCCGTTTTGAAAAATCTCGTTTAGATTTTGAGATATACGTTCTAGAAATTAATCGTAATTTTTGATAGAATTAAAAATTTTTGAGTTAATTTTAAAAATTCGTGAAAAATCGATTTTTTGAGAATTATTTATGAAATTATCACCAAGTATCAATAAAAGCATGTACTTTTCAACCATCAAGTCCGCTTTGAAAAATTATTTTGAGATATACGTTCTAGAACTCAATCATAATTTTTGTTAGAAATAAAAATTTTTGAATTAACTTAAAAAATTTGTGTAAAATCGATTTTTTGAGATTTATTTATGAAATTATCACCAAGTACCAATAAAAGCATGTACTTTTCAACCATCAAGTCCGCTTTGAAAAATCTCGTTTATATTTTGAGATATACGTTCTAGAACTCAATCATAATTTTTGTTAGAAATAAAAATTTTTGAATTAACTTAAAAAATTTGTGTAAAATCGATTTTTTGAGATTTATTTATGAAATTATCACCAAGTATTAATAAAAACATGTACTTTTCAACCATCAAGTCCGCTTTGAAATATCTCGTTTATATTTTGAGATACACGTTCTAGAACTCAATCGTAATTTTTGATAGAATTATTTTTGAGTTGCTTTAAAAATTTGTGAAAAATCGATTTTTTGAGAATTATTTATGAAATTATCACCAAGTACCAATAAAAGCATGTACTTTTCAACCATCAAGTCCGCTTTGAAATATCTCGTTTATATTTTGAGATACACGTTCTAGAACTCAATCGTAATTTTTGATAGAATTAAAAATTTTTCAGTTAACTTTAAAAATTCGTGAAAAATCGATTTTTTGGGAATTATTTATGAAATTATCACCAAGTATTAATAAAAGCATCTACTTTTCAACCATCAAGTCCGCTTTGACAAATCTCGTTTATATTTTGAGATATACGTTCTAGAAATCAATCGTAATTTTTGATAGAATTAAAAATTTTTGAGTTAACTTTAAAAATTTGGGAAAAATCGATTTTTTGAGATTTATTTATGAAATTATCACCAAGTATCAATAAAAGCATGTACTTTTCAACCATCAAGTCCGCTTTGAAATATCTCGTTTATATTTTGAGATACACGTTCTAGAACTCAATCGTAATTTTTGATAGAATTAAAAATTTTTGAGTTAACTTTAAAAATTTGTGAAAAATCGATTTTTTGAGAATTATTTATGAAATTATCACCAAGTATCAATAAAAGCATGTACTTTTCAACCATCAAGTCCGCTTTGAAAAATCTCGTTTAGATTTTGAGATATACGTTCTAAAACTCAATCGTAATTTTTGATAGAATTAAAAATTTTTGAGTTAAATTTAAAAATTCGTGAAAAATCGATTTTTTGAGAATTATTTTTGAAATTGTCACTAAGTATTAAGAAAAGTGTCTACTTTGCAACCATGAAGTCCGTTTTGAAAAATCTCGTTTAGATTTTGAGATACACGTTCTAGAATTCAATCGTAATTTTTGATAGAATTAAAAATTTTTGTGTTAACTTTAAAAATTCGTGAAAAATCGATTTTTTGAGAATTATTTATGAAATTATCACCAAGTATCAATAAAAGCATGTACATTTCAACCATCAAGTCCGCTTTGAAAAATCTCGTTTAGATTTTGAGATATACGTTCTAGAACTCAATCGTAATTTTTGATAGAATAAAAATTTTTGAGTTAACTTTAAAAATTTGTGAAAAATCGATTTTTTGAGAATTATTTATGAAATTATCACCAAGTATTAATAAAAGCATGTACTTTTCAACCATCAAGTCCACTTTGAAATATCTCGTTTATATTTTGAGATACACGTTCTAGAACTCAATCGTAATTTTTGATAGAATTAAAAATTTGTGAAAAATCGATTTTTTGAGAATTATTTATGAAATTATCACCAAGTATCAATAAAAGTATGTACTTTTCAACCATCAAGTCCGCTTTGAAATATCTCGTTTATATTTTGAGATACACGTTCTAGAACTCATTGGTAATTTTTGATAGAATTAAAAATTTTTGAGTTAACTCTAAAAATTTGTGAAAAATCGATTTTTTGAGAAATATTTATGAAATTATCACCAAGTATTAATAAAAACTTATACTTTTCAACCATCAAGTCCGCTTTGAAATATCTCGTTTATATTTTGAGATATACGTTCTAGAAATCAATCGTAATTTTTGATAGAATTAAAAATTTTTGAGATAACTTTAAAAAATTGTGAAAAATCTATTTCTAGATGAATATTTGTAAAATTGTTACTCATTACTAATGAAAGTATGTACTTTTTAGTGATACAGTCGGTTTTGAAAAATCAGTTTTAGTTTTTGAGATATTAACTTTTAAACTCTATCACAATTTTTGATCATTTTTACACTTATTGAGATAACTTTAAAAAATTGTGAAAAATCGATTTCTTGGTGAATATTTGTAAAATTGTTACTAATTATTAATTAAAGTATGTACTTTTTAGTGATGACGTCCGTTTTAAAAAATTACTTTTAGTTTTTGAGATATTAACTTTCGAACTCAATCGAAATTTTTAACTATTTTTACATTTATTGAGATAACTTTAAAAAATTGTGAAAAATCGATTTCTTGGTGAATATTTGTAAAATTGTTACTAATTATTAATTAAAGTATGTACTTTTTAGTGATGACGTCCGTTTTAAAAAATTACTTTTAGTTTTTGAGATATTAATTTTCGAACATAATCGAAATTTTTAATAATTTTTACTTATTGAGATAACTTTAAAAAATTGTGAAAAATCGATTTCTTGGTGAATATTTGTAAAATTGTCACTAATTATTAATTAAACTATGCACTTTTTAGTGATGAAGTCCGCTTTGAAAAATCACTTTTAGTTTTTGAGATATAAACTTTTGAACTCTCGCAATTTTTAATCATTATTACACTTATTGAGATAACTTTAAAAACTCGTGAAAAATCGATTTCTTGGAGCATATTGATGAAATTGTCACCAATCATTAATTAAAGCATGAGTGAGATAAATTTGTGAAAAATCGATTTCTTGGAAAATATTTATGATATCATCAACAATCGTTAAATAAAGTATCTACTTTTTAATGATAAAGTCCGTTTTAAGAAATTACTTTTTTATCAAACATCTAATTTTTAGACCCTCTTTTTATTTGAACTAATACCTTCTTACACTTAGAACAGAAAATGTAGATGTAAATCTATCTTAAAGAAATCTAGTCCCCCGATAACAACAAAAAGATTACCTAAATNCGATTTTTTGAGATTTATTTATGAAATTATCACCAAGTATCAATAAAAGCATGTACTTTTCAACCATCAAGTCCGCTTTGAAATATCTCGTTTATATTTTGAGATATACGTTCTAGAACTCAATCGTAATTTTTGATAGAATTAAAAATTTTTGAATTAACTTAAAAAATGTGTGAAAAATCGATTTTTTGAGAATTATTTATGAAATTATTACCAAATATTAATAAAAGCATGTACTTTTTAACCATCAAGTCCGCTTGGAAATATCTCGTTTATATTTTGAGATATACGTTCTAGAACTCAATCGTAATTTTTGATAGAATAAAAATTTTTGAGCTAACTTTAAAAATTCGTGAAAAATCGATTTTTTGAGAATTATTTATGAAATTATCACCAAGTATTAATAAAACCACGTACTTTTCAACCATCAAGTCCGCTTTGAAATATCTCGTTTATATTTTGAGATATACGTTCGAGAACTCAATCGTAATTTTTGATAGAATTAAAAATTTTTGAGCTAACTTTAAAAATTTGTGAAAAATCGATTTTTTGAGATTTATTTATGAAATTATCACCAAGTATCAATAAAAGCATGTACTTTTCAACCATCAAGTCCGCTTTGAAATATCTCGTTTATATTTTGAGATATACGTTCTAGAAATCAATCGTAATTTTTGATAGAATTAAAAATTTTTGAGATAACTTTAAAAAATTGTGAAAGATCTATTTCTAGATGAATATTTGTAAAATTGTTACTCATTACTAATGAAAGTATGTACTTTTTAGTGATACAGTCGGTTTTGAAAAATCAGTTTTAGTTTTTGAGATATTAACTTTTAAACTCTATCACAATTTTTAATCATTTTTACACTTATTGAGATAACTTTAAAAAATTGTGAAAAATCGATTTCTTGGTGAATATTTGTAAAATTGTTACTAATTACTAATTAAAGTATGTACTTCTTAGTGATAACGTCCGTTTTAAAAAATTACTTTTAGTTTTTGAGATATTAACTTTCGAACTCAATCGAAATTTTTAACTATTTTTACATTTATTGAGATAACTTTAAAAACTCGTGAAAAATCGATTTCTTGGAGCATATTGATGAAATTGTCACCAATCATTAATTAAAGCATATACTTTTTAATGACAAAGTCCGTTTTAAAAAATTACTTTTTTATCAAACATCTAATTTTTAGACCCTCTTTTTATTTGAACTAATACCTTCTTACACTTAGAACAGAAAATGTAGATGTAAATCTGTCTTAAAGAAATCTAGTCCCCCGATAACAACAAAAAGATTACCTAAATAGATTACATTTATTTCAAAGAGGATATTAAGCCATTAAGTAGTGTAGGATAAAGCCCTATCTTGTTACTGGTACCTTTATAAGAGACACAGTGTCATCCCTTAAGTATAATGGTTGTGTACCTTTGGGTTTTATGCCGGGGGAATTGAAAAAAAAAAATGAGAAGAAAAGCAACAATCTCCTTCCGTCTTAGCGTATGTCGTGTGATACGTTGCTGACAGCGCAGGTAAAATTTTTGTGATATGTGGAATAAAAGTGGCCATAAGCACAAAGCGTTATGCGCGAGGGGTGAGTTATGAATGCGGATTTTTGAACGGATCGGATTCACCGGATTATTATTTCTCCGGTCGGATGGTGTGTGTTGGTGGTGAATTTTTTTTTGAAATTTTGATACCCGGCACGTTCTTCGTAATCTTATTTTTCCGGACACTTTTACAGTTGGTTAATTTCTGACCGTTGGTTTATATAATAATAGGTGTTGAAATTTGTATAAAACATCTGCTTAAATCTTTTATAAAACTGAGTATTAAGAAAAAAATTAAATTATTACTTTTTTAAATTGTTCAAGGTTTTTACTAAATCTGATTTCACGCACAATTGAACGAAGTAATCCTCTTTGAATACTTTTAGATGTATTTACTTGGTTTCCTATTTCGTGGAGTATCCTATTTCGCTTAAATGAACGGTTACCTAAAATGTAAAAGAATTTTATTCCTTCAAACAATTTTTATCTCAAAAACTAAGTGATTTGTGAAAACTGACATCATCACTGAAAAATAAGTGCTTTGATTAATGATTGGTGATAATTTGATAAATATTCTCCAAGAAATCGATTTTTCACAATTTTTTAAAGTTATCTCAATAAGTGTAAAAATGATTAAAAATTACGATTAAGTTCAAAAGTTTATATCTCGAAAACTAAACGTAATTTTTTAAAACGGACTTTATCATTAAAAAGTACATGCTTTAATTAATGATTGGTGATAATTTCATAAACATTTTTCTAGAAATCGATTTTTTACGAATTTTTAAAATTGACTCGATAAAATGAAAACTTGTTAATAAGTTAGGTTGAGTTCAAAACTTTGTATCTCAAAAACTAAAAGTTATTTTTTAAAACGGACTTTATCATTAAAAAGTACGTGCTTTAATTAATGATTGGTGATAATTTCATAAACATTTTTCAAGAAATCGATTTTTTACGATTTTTTAAAATTGATTCGATAAAATGAAAATTTGTTAATAAGTTGGGTGGAGTTCAAAACTTTGTATCTCAAAAACTAAAAGCTATTTTTTAAAATGGACTTTATCATTAAAAAGTACGTGCTTTAATTAATGATTGGTGATAATTTCATAAACCTTTTTCAAGAAATCGATTTTTTACGAATTTTTAAAATTGACTCGATAAAATGAAAACTTGTTAATAAGTTGGGTGGAGTTCAAAACTTTGTATCTCAAAAACTAAAAGCTATTTTTTAAAACGGACTTTATCGTTAAAAAATACATGCTTTAATTAATGATTGGTGAAAATTTCATAAACATTTTTCAAGAAATCGATTTTTTACGATTTTTTAAAATTGATTCGATAAAATGAAAACCTGTTAATAAGTTGGGTGGAGTTCAAAACTTTGTATCTCAAAAACTAAAAGTTATTTTTTAAAACGGACTTTATCATCAAAAAGTACATGCTTTAATTAATGATTGGTGACAATTTCATAAACATTTTTCTAGAAATCGATTTTTTACGAATTTTTATAATTGACTAGATAAAATGAAAACTTGTTAATAAGTTGGGTTGAGTTAAAACTTTGTATCTCAAAAACTAAAAGTTATTTTTTAAAATGGACTTTATCATTAAAAAGTACATACTTTAATTAATGATTGGTGAAAATTTTATAAACATTTTTCTAGAAATCGATTTTTTACGAATTTTTAAAATTGACTAGATAAAATGAGAACTTGTTAATAAGTTGGGTTGAGTTCAAAACTTTGTATCTCAAAAACTAGAAGTTATTTTTTAAAATGGACTTTATCATTAAAAAGTACATGCTTTAATTAATGATTGGTGAAAATTTCATAAACATTTTTCTAGAAATCGATTTTTTACGAATTTTTAAAATTGACTCGATAAAATGAAAACTTGTTAATAAGTTGGGTGGAGTTCAAAACTTTGTATCTCAAAAACTAAAAGCTATTTTTTAAAACGGACTTTATCGTTAAAAAGTACATGCTTTAATTAATGATTGGTGATAATTTCATAAACATTTCTCAAGAAATCGATTTTTTACGATTTTTTAAAATTGATTCGATAAAATGAAAACTTGTTAATAAGCTGGGTGGAGTTCAAAACTTTGTATCTCAAAAACTAAAAGTTATTTTTTAAAACGGACTTTATCATTAAAAAGTACGTGCTTTAATTAATGATTGGTGACAATTTCATAAACATTTTTCAAGAAATCGATTTTTTACGAATTTTCAAAATTGACTCGGTAAAATCAAAACTTGTTAATAAGTTGGGTGGAGTTCAAAACTTTGTATCTCAAAAACTAAAAGTTATTTTTTAAAATGGACTTTATCATTAAAAAGCACGTGCTTTAATTAATGATTGGTGATAATTTCATAAACATTTTTCAAGAAATCGATTTTTTACGAATTTTTAAATTTGACTCGATAAAATGAAAACTTGTTAATAAGTTGGGTTGAGTTAAAACGTTGTATCTCAAAAACTAAAAGTTATTTTTTAAAATGGACTTTATCATTAAAAAGTACATACTTTAATTAATGATTGGTGAAAATTTCATAAACATTTTTCTAGAAATCGATTTTTTACGAATTTTTAAAATTGACTCGATAAAATGAAAACTTGTTAATAAGCTGGGTGGAGTTCAAAACTTTGTATCTCAAAAATTAAAAGTTATTTTTTAAAACGGACTTTATCGTTAAAAAGTACATGCTTTAATTAATGATTGGTGATAATTTCATAAACGTTTTTCAAGAAATCAATTTTTTATGAATTTTTAAAATTGACTCGGTAAAATCAAAACTTGTTAATAAGTTGGGTGGAGTTCAAAACTTTGTATCTCAAAAACTAAAAGCTATTTTTTAAAACGGACTTTATCGTTAAAAAGTACATGCTTTAATTAATGATTGGTGATAATTTCATNATTGCGATTAATTTCAAAAGTTTATATCTCAAAAACTAAGAATAATTTTTTAAAACGGGCTTCGTCACTAAAAAGTACATACTTTCATTACTAATTAGTGATAATTTTGTAAATATTCACCAAGAAATCGATTTTTCACAATTTTTTTAAATTATCTCAATAAGTATAAAAATGATTAAAAATTGCGATAGAGTTCAAAAGTTAATATCTCAAAAACTAAAAGTGATTTTTCAAAACGGACTTGATCACTAAAAAGTACATAGTTTAATTAGTAATTAGTGACAATTTTACAAATATTCACCAAGAACTCGATTTTTCACAATTTTTTAAAGTTATCTCAATAAGTGCAAAAATGATTCAAAGTTGCGATTAATATTAAAAGTTTATATCTCAAAAACTAAGAATAATTTTTTAAAACGGGCTTCGTCACTAAAAAGTACATACTTTCATTACTAATTAGTGATAATTTTGTAAATATTCACCAAGAAATCGATTTTTCACAATTTTTTAAAGTTATCTCAATAAGTATAAAAATGATTGAAAATTGCGAT